>LR990652.1:20896454-21376604 GCA_905147715.2 Xestia xanthographa
TTGTAGTGTTCACTATCACTACTTAATCACTTTCACTGGCTCACTACTACACGCAGGCAAGGGCTCAAGCGTACGTCCTACTCTCACGGCGTCTGTCGTTAGACTAACCGATTGACAGCGATCCCCTCCCTCGTGTACATGAGACAATGTATTATATCTATTGAATAGATACAAACACTACATCCCTTCCTTTTTATCAAATTGTATTTATTGTAAACGTAATCAGTGTTGTTAAATAATCATACTGAATTACTTTTAATAATTTACTTATTCAGTCAAAGTATTGTTTTAATGAAAATGCTTTACTTTCTTAGGGTTTACCCAGTTACCCCATTTGAGCATTACCTCCGATAGCCTCTACTAAGTGTGGAGTAGCTTAATAGTTTATTAGACCTTTTCATCTCTTTTCTATAAACTTTATCGTCTACTGTAACCTCTGGGTCAGTATGATCTCGTCTTCCTATTCCCATATTCCTTTCCTTTCTTGTTTTTTTTTTTTTTTACTACATTATACATTACTGTTTCCTTTCATAATTACTAAAATAAAAGTCCCGATGGTTTCTGCCCCGTAACCAAAGGTGGGATTAAATTTATACAATCTACACTAATATCATAAAGAGGAAAGATTTGTACTTTCGTGTGTCTTTTTGTAATGAATAAACTCAAAAACTCCTGCGCCGATTTAAAGAATTCTTTCACCATTAGAAAGCTACATTCACCCTGAGTAACATAGGCTATATTTTATCCCCGTACCCCCACGGGAACGGGAACCACGCGGGTGAAACTGCGTGAAGTCCGCCAGTATGAGATATACTGAGAGAATGTCTCTTGCATCTTTGTGTTTTAGCGATTTTATATTATAACTCAGATATTTTGTGGCCGGTAAACGAATCAAATTGCTTCTCGAAAGAAAGATGTTTAAATGATTGATAGCCCCGACAAGAGCAAAGCTTCTTCTTTCTCTATCTGGCTATATCTTCGTACAAAATCTGATGTTTTTCTATCTATACCAACACCGTAAAGCCGAAAAACTAGTTTGTATGAAAGTACCAATCTCTGGCTGGAATCACCAGTAGGTTATTTTAAAATATTTTTACGTATTATTTATTAATTTAGAATGTCTTACTAAGTATATTTTGTACGTCATTGTCGCCAAGACATAGCATTCATTTTATTAATTTAGACATCTGTACCTACTTATTGTTTAGGTATATACGTTCTACAATAAAATACTTGTCCAAGTAGGTTTTAAAGGACCTTTTTCACTGCTCTCATCATAAAACAACTGAAGCGTTGTCTCCTTCGAGAGAGATCAAGCTTTTCAGGAGCTGGCAATAAGTTAGCCATTTTCGGAGTAGGTACTAATTCGTCTCAATATCTACATACGTCAGCTAATATCAGAAGGCATTTGCATATAGGTTCGTACTACCTAACACACACGATCACGTACGATTTACAATTTCATGTAGGTTTGTACTACCTGACAATCATTATAGTTAGTACCGCACTAAAATGTATGACACTATTGTTAAAATATATTTTAGTATGCTTTACATTTACTCAACACTTGACGTTGACAGGTGACAGATGACAAGTTTGACGTCTCCGGTTCCCTGCTCTATGAACCTTGTCTTGTCTTTGTGTCCATCGTTGCTACTTTAATGTTTTGTCCGTCGTCTAATATTTTGTATTGTAATCTGATAGAATCGTTCATAAAAGACATTAAATGTATGTGAGATATTTTGACAAATATAACGCCAATACATTTGCAAACAACACTGCTTTTATTTTTGGATCTGCCTGATGCTCTACGCACAGCCACGCCGCCTCATCTGCCCCACAACTATTAAGTTTACTAAATCACTAATGGATACCCAATGCTTCCAATTCAATGGTTGCCCAATACGTCCAATTGAATGGATGTCCAATTCGTCCAATTTAATGGATGTCCAATTCGTCCAATTTAATGGATACCCGATGCTTCCAATTCAATGGTGGCCCAATACGTCCAATTGAATGGATGCCCAATTCGTCCAATTTAATGAATGACCAATGCTTCCAATTTAATGGATGCCCAATGCTTCCAATTTAATGGATGCCCATTGCTTCCAATTTAATGGATGCCCGTAGCCTACCACGCGAAAACAGTGTGTGGTAAGTGTTACATGTCTTTTGAAGTATTGGTTCTAGGACGGTTTCCTCTTCCACCAGCTCTTCACATGGGGCTAACGCCCATCCGACCTCCACCACTCAGCCTGCACTGGGCAACACGACTCCACCTGTTAAGGCTGGTTGTCAGACCTTTTTGGCCACTGATTACCTGCAACGACTATCAAAGATCTACAAATGACAGCCGGGACCAACAACTCAACGCGCCCTCCGAGGCACGGACCAACCTAGGCAAGCACGGCTCAACCTAAAGATCGACGGAGCGACTGTTATTATTTAGCCAAATATACTTAAATAAAATAGGTACAACTAACTGAGTGTTGTCACTACATGTACTATTGTTATGTTTGTTTTATATATTTTGCCTAAATTAAATCAGTTGTTTACAGCTTAAATTTTACTACCCAAATATTTAATACATAACTAAGGTCACATAGTATTTACTTGTTACTTTGTTACCTATGTACCCATAATTTATTTGTAGCATACCATCGATCTAATCGATTTAACATATGCCAATCAATAGTGAAATGTTACAAACTGGTATCTTTTAAAATTAATTTAGCATGTTCATTTTCACATTGTATAAGACAACAATATTGTAACTGTACCTTACACACTTCAAATCACTGCTTGAAAGCTTCAATTCAGCCAATGCGTGTGATTTACTTTGCATTTTCCATATTTATCGCACATTAATATTATTTTTCGCATAGTATCTACGTCGCATGACTCAAGTACATCAAGTCTGCAATCCCCCAAGGAGTAGACGGTGGTGCGTATAGTAAATAGCACATCCACACCAGCCAGAAAAATACAATACTTTCAATTTAATGAAAGTCGATCTGAAAATACACCCAATTGAATGGACGTCTAAATACTTTTCATTTAATAAAAGTTGACCTGAAAATACACTCAATTGAATGGGCGTCAAAATACTTTTGATTTAATAAAATTCAACTTAAAAATACACTCAATTTAATGGGCGTCAAAATACTTTTAATTTAATAAAAGTCAACATGAAAGTACACTCAATTTAATGAGCGTCAAAATACTTTTAATTTAATAAAAGTCAACTTGAACATACACTCAATTGAATGGGTGTCAAAATACTTTTAATTTAATAAAAGTCAACCTAAAATTACACTCAATTTAATGAGCGTCAAAATACTTTTAATTTAATAAAAGTCACTACGTACAGTGCAAGAAGTACCTACATACAGGTACTATACCTCTTATTTAAAAGAAGCCAAATATGTTCCAAATTCAATTTAATGGCCTTCTTGTTGGGCTATAAAGAGAGGAGCCTGTGTCCCAGCAGTGGGAACATTAATAGGCTGATGATGATGATGATGATGATGAACTTCTTGTTTACACCACATAGGTTATGTACATACTTCCAATTTAATGGTAAGTAATCTAAATTAAAGTTTATTTACAACTGAATGACAATCCACAATTAATTTGTTCCTTGTAGGTACCTAAATATTCCAATTTAATGGAAATCTAAAATAAAAGTTTATTTTCAATTGAATAAACATCTAGAATTGACCCTAAATTTTCGTAGGTATGTATTTCTGATATTTAATGGAAATGTAACTTGGACTACAATAACAAAACTATGTCAAAATAATTCCTTCTTTTGTTTACTGAGCCACACTAGTACATGCCGTTCGATAAAACATAGTTAGTTAAATAATATTAAATAGTAATTGAATTTGAAGTTTGAAACTCCCAATGAACACCCAACAAGGCTCTTCCCAAGAATCAAAACCAGGACCCCACTCCACCAGCCATGATTGTAACCAATGAACGAGTCCTCTGTCCTAGTCTCATCATTCTCCTTCCGTTATTTTTCTTTATTTTTTTTGTATTTTTTTTTGTAACCGTATTTCACCAATTTTTTGAAAAGTGTCTCAGTTAGATTCTATAGTGCTATTTTATGAACTGAAACTAACGTTTCCCGATTGCTTTTTGTTTATGCTATCTCAATAATATTTTTTTTTTTGATTTTGATTTTATTTTTATTTTATTTTATTATTTTCGGAAAACTTACAGCTAGGCAGATACAATAATTTAGTTAATAACAACAATATGGCCAATTACAAGTTTTCACAAATAGTTAGAGTAAAATACCATAATAACCATTATCAAGTACATTTTAAAATTAAATTTAGATTGTACTTGTATTTCAACTACACCAAATAAATTCAATTAGGTACATCACTCAGCTTATTTTACAGCAAATGTCTGTAATTTCATTATTGGATAAAACTGTTTGAGGTAAATTATTAAATAATAATCATTCCAATAAAAAGAATCAGAAGGTCATCAATAATTCACATAGCTAAAGTTATTACAAGTCACTAACGGACTTTAGCACTTATTTTTTTTTTAAAGTAAATATGACTTTCTTTTTCGACGGTCTTGTTAAAACGGTATGCTATGACCGAGAAGTAAAACTCAAAACCTTTTAAAATGGTAATTCTTTTAAGTTGGCTATTTGGTGTTGTTGGTTCTTGGTCGTTTGGTTGGTTGTTTTTAGGTAAGTATGGCTAATTAATTAAGTCCAATAATAACTATAAGATTGTGGTGACCTTTTGTGCATATCTTGGATGAAATCTATTATCGCATACACCTACACTAGTTTTACACTTTAATCCCAATAAAATCACTAATTCACTCGCAACACTCGTCCACAACCGGAAATATCTTTACTTTACCACCGATAATTTTGCGTCTCCCGCGCGATTCTCGACGACTTTGACGTTATGTTTAAAATCCGAATGGACCGTTGCGAAACTATTGTGATATTTTTTACATGAAAAAATGCACTATCCCTGGCGGATCTGACGCAGAATGTCTCATTCGCAAAATGTCATCGTGAAAACATGTCCTATTCGCGAAAAGTCCTACCAACAGCGAAATACTGCAACTCTGAGATTCGAAAACTAATTTACTTCAACATTTAGAAGTAGGTATTTGTAAAATACGCTTGTAATAATGATAATGTTTAGTATAAAACTAACAAAATTAATGTAACAGATTGTAATAAATAATTAGAATCAATATTTTGTAACTTATTAATTTGATTTAAATTTTGCATTGCCTTTAGAGGGTGCATGTCTTACTAACCTGCATTACACATGATAGAAAACAAATAATTAATTTACCTGAATTATGTATCAAATAAATAGAGTCCGGTATCTTTACCTTTACTACCCACTTTTTTTTTTTTTTTTGAAAATTTCCACGAAGTATTATTATTTGAATTTCTGACCTTTATCCTCGTCGCCACTTGTAGTGTTCACTATCACTACTTAATCAGTTTCACTGGCTCACTACTACACGCAGGCAAGGGCTCAAGCGTACGTCCTACTCTCACGGCGTCTGTCGTTAGACTAACCGATTGACAGCGATCCCCTCCCTCGTGTACATGAGACAATGTATTATATCTATTGAATAGATACAAACACTACACTAATAAACAAAAATCATCACCTTCTGGTTATTTCAATTTACCGTTGAGATATAATAATCGGACTCGTGTTATTAAAGCTTATGTTTTTCCAGAGATATATCCGTCTTTGATTCTTGGCTGGGACTTCTGGAAAGAATTTGAGTTGTGTTCTAAGATATTTTCGCTTGAACTTAATCTTGATAGTAGAGATTTTACGAACTGTGCTATTGAGAATAGAATCATGTCATTCGATCACCTTTCCCATAATCAAATAAATATTGCTAAGGATATGATCGAACGTTTTAAAGACATTTCTTTTGAAAAGAAAGGTAAATTAGGTCTTACTAATCTAATTTGTCATCGGATTAATACCGGTAATGCTTTGCCTATTAAGCAACGTTGTTATCGCCTCTCTCTTGAAAAACAAAAGATTCTAATTAACGAAGTCGATAAAATGCTTGAATTAAAAGTCATTGAAAAATGCGAAAGTCCTTGGCTATCTCCGGTTCTTATTACGCCTAAGTCGAATGGTGAATGGCGTTTCTGTGTTGATAGTAGGAAATTAAATTCAATTACTCGTAAGGACGCTTATAGCCTTCCTTTTATTTCTGAAATACTTGATAACCTTAAAGGTTGTAAGTATTTGTCTAGCATAGATATTGCCAAAGCTTTTTGGGAAATTCCCTTACATCCTGAAGATAGGGATAAAACTGGATTCTATGTGCCTGGCAGGGGTTCATTTAGATTTTCGGTAATGCCCTTCGGCTTAACTAACAGTCCAGCGACTCAACAAAGACTCATGGATCACTTATTTACTCCTGAATTGGATAATAAAGTATTCTGTTACTTAGATGATATTATAATCATTAGTTCTACATTTGAGGAACATATCTCTCTGTTACTTAAAGTTCATCAAAAGCTTTCTTATGCTGGTCTTACTATTAACTTTGAGAAAAGTAAGTTTTTTCGTAAAGAACTCAAATACCTTGGTTATGTTGTTGACGAGCAAGGACTAAGAGCTGATCCTAGTAAAATAGAAGCTATTTTAGCTTATCCTATTCCTACGTCTAAAAAAGAAGTTAGGCAATTCCTGGGTACGTGTAGTTGGTTTCGCCGTTTTATTCCCAATTTTAGTTCTATTGCTTCCCCTCTTTGCAAATTAACCGCTGCTGGTAAGAATTCTCCAAAAAAATTTGTTTGGAATCAGGACGCAGATTTCAGTTTTGCCAAACTAAAAGAATGTTTGACTTCGACCCCGATTTTAGCTTGTCCGGATTTTGACCTTCCGTACTCTGTTCATTGCGATGCTTCTAATTACGGTATAGGAGCTATGCTGACTCAAAATCAAAACAATGTTGAAGTGGTCATTGCTTATATGAGCAAAACTCTTAGTAAACATGAGCAAAATTATTCTACTACTGAACGCGAAACATTGGCTGTTATCGCTGCACTTGAACATTGGCGTTGTTATCTTGATAATGGTAAACCATTTACAGTTTACACAAATCATGCTGCTCTGAAATGGTTCTTGAATTTGACTAATACTTCTGGGAGATTAGCTCGTTGGTCTCTTCGACTATCATGTTTTGATTTTGTTCTGAAACATAAGAAAGGAAGGGATAATGTAGTTCCAGATTTACTTTCTCGTCCTAGGGGTTCTGATACAGTAATTTTTGACAGTGTTGCACCTGTGTCTAGGGACGATGCGTCTCATTTAGAAAATTTTAATAAACTTTTTACTAAATGTCGTGATAATCCTGATGATTATCCTAACTACAAAATCCGCGATAATAGGTTATATCGTTATTCTAACTCAAACTATGATCTTAATGAAGATTTTTCATGGAAGGAAATTCCTCCTCCCTCTGAGAGGCTGGACCTGATAAAATCTTGCCATGGTTTGGTAAATAATAATCCCCATATTGGCATCTTTAAAACTTACAAGAAACTTTCCTTAAGATACTATTGGTCTGGTATGTTTAGAGAAGTGGCAAAAGTGTGTTCTACTTGCGAAACATGTCTTGCCTATAAACATTCGAATCATTCTCCATATGGTCTTATGGGTAATCCAAAAATTTGCTCGAGGCCTTTTCAAAATATATCATTAGACCTTATGGGTCCTTTGCCTATGACGAGACAGCGTAATCAATATATTCTCGTGATTACGTGTTCGTTTTCAAAATACTGTCTTATTTTTCCTATTAAACGTGCTACAGCTACTAATATTATACAATGTCTTGAAAAATTTGTATTTTTAGTTCATGGAGTACCGCAAACCATTATTATGGATAATGGCTCACAATTTCAATCTAATGAATTTCAAATTTTTTTAAATAAGTATAAAATTCCCTTTATATTTTATTCACCTAAATATTGCCCTCAAGTAAATCCAACAGAACGTTATAATAGAACAATTATCACGGCGTTATCACAGTTAGTCGGTGATGATCACCGTTCATGGGACATTCCGTTACAAAAAATTCAATTAGCGTTAAATAGCTCAGTAAATACTGCGACAGGGTTCTCCCCATCTTTTCTGGTCTTTGGCCGGGAAATCATAACATGTGGTTCACTTTATTCTAGTTGCCCGAACCTAGACGAAATAATCTTCCTTCCTCGGGATATTTATGCCGCTAATATAGGGTTATTATCTGTCATCTTCGATAAAGTACAGATTGCACTATACATGGCTCATAAAAAAACGCCTCTCATTATAACACAAGGCACAGTTTTAAGGAATTTAATATCGGTGATACCGTCTGGCGTAAAAATTACGTTCTAAGTAATGCTGGAAACTATTTTAGTGCCAAGTTAGCTCCCAAATATATTAAGAGCACAGTTGTGGAAAAACTGTCACCACTTGTTTTCATTTTGGAGGATCAGAGCGGTGTTAGAGGAAAATGGCACGTTAAGGATTTTAAAGTGTAGATTTCTGAAAGTATTTAACCTTTTATTCCTTGTAAAAACATTAGATTTTAAGTTTTGTAAATACTCCACAAGGTTTACCTTCCCTTAAAACTTTTGGCTTTGTTAGATCCCTTTATTTAATTTCGTAGAGCGGTGCACCACTCTTTAAATAAGCCATTGTGTTGAGCGGTGCACAACTCATTAAATAAGCCGTTGTGTTGAGCGGTCTCACAACTCGTAAAATAAGCCTTAGTGTACTTTTTTAAACTTAGATAATAATTTTTTATCCTTGACCCTCCTTGACCCTTGACTTCAAGCTTAAAGGCTTCTCTTAAGCGCTTTATGCTCTTAAACCTTGGCTGCTTTTCTAAAGCAGAAAAACTTTGTAAATATATTCTTTTAATTTTAACGGGTTTTAGAACAGGTGCGGATTACGACACCTAAATTAAATAAATAAGCCTTCGTAAACCTTAAAAATAATTCCTTGTGGAGTATGCATCATTGAATGTGAACCATATCCCCTAAGTATGCTGGTGATGTATGATTGAGGAAGTGTGTAGGGTAGGTTGATGAAAGGTGTATGAAAGAGCAAGGTCTTATTTACAACCTCGAAATTTTTTTCTAGTTAGTAATTTTCTGGGGTTATGGGGAATCTTAGTTTTAATTGTTTTTAAACTTACTTTATCACTGTATATACTCATTTAGCTTAATTTTTTTTGTTGATTAACGCTCTCTTAATGCTAAATAAGAAAATTTTTTCATTGTATTCAAAAATTTTCCGGGGTTTTCGGGGTAATGTAATGTGTATGTCTTTTACATGTTTTTTTATTTACATTTTTGGATATTATTAAACCTGAAAATTTAAGCATTTGTCCTCCCTAGGTAGCTTCATGGTCATTTCTTGGAGGCTTAGCAACGGCTTTGGCCTTTTTACCTTGTAATTCATGTTATTTAAGTTTTTATCTTTATTAAAATCTTTGTCTTACTTTTGTGATGTCAGTTAGTGGCAACCCTAGTTTTATTTTTAATTTATTGCTGGAGCTATTTGTAGGTTGTATAGGTAAATCACATCGACCTCATTCGATTTTCTTTTTAATAATTTTCTAATTTTAAAATGTAAAATATCTGGAGTTGACACGAGCCTGGTGGTGGAATGGGCAGTCTACGTTCAGAGCTGAGAGCAGTAACACCTCTGAGAAGCTCCATAAAATTTTATTTAAAAGGGCAGTTTCCCTTATTCTTCGGTTTTAAGTCGGCCTCTCTCCGTGCCGCACCCTCACCAAGAACACCTGGAAACCTTGATCCTTGAGCTACACAAGCCTGATGAAGATTTGATGCTCCTCGGCCCTCCTCCTACGGCCTGAGGATTGACGGTCCTCGGCCGTCCACCACCGTCTGAAGACGGATGCCCTCGGCCCTCCTCCTACGGCCTGAGGATTGACGGTCCTCGGCCGTCCACCACCGTCTGAAGACAGATGCCCTCGGCCCTTCTCTACGGCGTGAGAGTTGATGGTTCCTCGGTCCTCTTCCACAGTCTGAAGACGGACGTTCTTCAGTTATTTATTCCATTCTACGTTTCATCTTCAGTACTTTCCGCCAGCTTCACTGGCATTAGTAATTAAGTAGCTCCAGCCTTTAGATTATCTTTGTTAATAAATTCTTATAACTCGTCCCCTTTATTTCTTTTAATAGTGCTCCCCTCCAGACTGAAAGTTAGGTAGGTGAGTGCTCAGTGACCTTACAGTTTTGTGGATCCTATCCAGGAAAATGTAACGTTACATACTGAGTTTCGCACTTCTGAATTGAAACTTTGCTTCAATAATTTTGAGTTCGAATTATTATTTTGATCGTAGCACTTTGTGCAAAAGAGCGTCATTGAATCAGGTCATCTACCTGTGTTAAAGAGTAAGCTATAGAAAATTATGTTGATCTTGCCTTTAGACGTAAATGCAAGTTTATCAACACGCTGGCTCTCAATATCACGTGTTTTGTTCAGTAATTTCCATACCAACACAAATGTTGGATTGACGTCTTTCGGCGACGAGCAGACATTTGTAGCTATAATTTTAGGACCAGTCAGAACTATTATGATTAACAAAAAATAAAATACCTTAGGCCGGAATTCCTGTCACGCCGACGGTTGCTCACGTACGGTCGGTCACGAACGTCAGCGAGAAAAACAGTAGCAAATACGAGCCGCTGACGTCAACGTCGCAGTATGGTGCTACACTAGTACGCGCGACCGACGCACGCGACCAACGTCAGCGCGACAGGAATTTAGGCCAAACGGTTCGTACTTCGAATTAATTTCCTAAGTACGAGTAAATCTTGATTTCCAATGTTATTTTAATACAGGATCCCTTTGCCGTTTACGAAAAACAAGTTTTTTATCATAACATTATTGTGATTGATGGTAAATCTTTAGTTGTAGCATACGTACGGCACATAACCTCTTTTACGAGCGAAAGGTTTACCATACTGACAGGCGTTTCCGCACCCTTTCAGAAATCAATTTTATGAACTTTGTATTTGGTAAAGATTTTTTTACTTAAGGAAGGGTGCTGAGAATTTATACTCTACACAAATATTCTTCATACAAAAGGGTAAAAAAATATGAATTACATTAAACTGCTCTTCGTCACGTGCTCACGTGTTTGCACTTTAATAAAAAGCCAAAAAATAGCAGAAGTAAGCAAACATATCGACATAAGAGTAGGTACTGAGAACGTTCGAGTACTTCGCATCGACATTACATTTAATTAAAAGATTTCGGGAGAACGTGGAATAAAGTTTTTGGATTTCCTCTCTCGCTGAGGGCACCGTGTGTAGATAGCAGGTCCGCATAATTGTGTAACTTCTATATCTTATTAGTTTAGGGGAACATTCTGGTGGCTTGATTTAGGGATTACAAATTAGTATTGGTTTGATAAATGTTCAAAGAAAAGCTCTAAATTGTAGGTAATTTATGGATAAAAAACGCAAAGTTTATCTGTCATCTATTATGCCAGTGACTTCATAAATTGACTGCGGAGTTTACATTTCTACAGTAAACATTTTTATGGTTTAATCCATTCATTTACACTTTCCCTCAAAAGCCGTAGTTTATTATATTAATAAAGAGCGGTAAGCCAATCAAAGGTGCGATAGATTTGCAACAGTGTGCATTTGAAATGTAGTCATGTCAGCAAATCAAGTAATTAGTCTCAATACTGTTCGATTGTGTAATAAGTAAAAAGTGTCATACATTTTGTCTAGGCCTACTACAAAATATCGACTGTTTCACTTTTCGAGGCCCTCAGCACATAGACTGCTAGGGAGTAGGTACACAGACTAATCACAGTCCAGCCGCTTTATTATTATGTACCGGGGTGGTGCGGGATTTGTGGGCGATGAAGTTATTAAATCGTTTCCATGATAGAAGAATTAATGTTAAATTATTCAGTAGAACCCTTTCGAAGTATAGAAATATAGCGCTTCAGAGTATACATTTTGAAGTAAATGGGCATTAAAAGCTAAAATTAGTCAGTTCGTTGATAAAATTTTACCTATCTACTAGGCATGTCCCGAAGTATTTAATTTTAGGGTCTCGTCGTGGAATGAAGTTTATAATTTACTTGTTGAAATGAGAAATTACTAAAGTCAGAAAATAACTTAATGGTTAAATAATAAATTAAAATAAAATAAAAGTTTATTTGCTCATATTATAATCTCGAATCATCATACGAGAACTTACTTAAATTGCACAATCACGTCCATAATAACACAATTCCACACATTTTCCATGCATTACTTATAACTTATAACCAACGTACATTAATGTGAACCGAGCTAATAATGTGTGCGGTTTTTATTGTGACGTCACCAACTTAGTTAAGTAATAAATTGTATGTGACCGAATTCATACGGAAATCACTTTTGATAATAAATTGTTATTCAACTTATTAACTTTACATTATTATTAATAGCAAAATGTAGGTTTGATTGCACCCTACTGATGATTGCCGATTCCACCCAACATAGTTAGGAAAAGGTAGCCTTTTCCTAACTATGTTGGGTGGAATCGGCTTCCAGTCTAACCGGATTCAGCTGAATACCAGTATTTTACATGAAGCTACTGCCTATGTGATCTTTACAACCCGGTTAATACTGGGTAATACGATACTCTTTGGTAAGACAGGCTGTCAGATATTCGGGCCACTGTCTACCTACCTGTAACGACCGTCAAAGATCTACAAATGACAGCGGCCGGGACCAACAGTTTAACGTGCTTTTGGAGGCACGGAGGCAACCCTGATGTTCTAATATGTTAATTGTTTTTCAACTTTCAGAGGACTAATATTGAACAGATATTAATTTTAAAACAGTACACAACGTAGCTGAAGCGTAGCAGCTATGAGCCTGTCATATGATTCATTGGATATTCAATTGTCAGTTCCACCGAACTGGAGTAGAATGCAAATAAATTATGAGTTATTTAATTTAACCAGCATTCTGTTTACACTCATAGAAGGAAGTATTATTTTTGAAAACAATACAAATGTTGGAAGCCAAATTTGAAAGAGTAGCTTCATGATACATTTGAAAACTCCCGCTGGAAATAAAGCTTTAACATACCGCGTACCTTACCTATTATATTATGTGAAACCTTACCATTTTGCAAAACGTTGTGCTTAAAATAAAACTTGCTCCTGGTGAACGGTCAAAGGTCCCTCTTTCATTAACCGGACAATCCTTTTACCAGAAACTTTAATCGCAAAAAGATCACAAAAAGTGATAAAGAAGAATATGGCAATAATATATAAGATTGTTACATTTTATCGGCGTAACAAGAGAGAGCAAGCAAAAATGTGCCTTATGTCAAGACATTACCTAGACTTAGACACGGTCGGGACGGGTTACTTACGGGTACGATAAAATCATTTGTACAAAGGACATTACTTGTCTTTTATCAGTTTTCTTTCAGTTTTTTTATTTTTTTATAAGGCTTTGCCCCACACTAGGAATTTCTCCTGTATCGTGGGTGGGTTTACAAGTATTTAAACTCACATACACAAATAGCCAGACCCGGAACAACAACCTGTAGGCCATACAAATATTTATTCCGATTGCTCCTGTATCGTGGGTGCGTTTACAAGTATTTAAACTCACATACACAAATAGCCAGACCCGGAACAACAACCTGTAGGCCATACAAATATTTATTCCGATTTCTCCTGTATCGTGGGTGCGTTTAAAGCATTTAAACTCACATACACAAATAGCCAGACCCGGAACAACAACCTGTAGGCCATACAAATATTTGTTCCGATTTCTCCTGTATCGTGGGTGGGTTTACAAGTATTTAAACTCAAATACACAAATAGCCAGACCCGAAACGACAACCTCGAGGTCATACAAATATTTGTTCCATGCGGGGATCGAACCCGCAACACGCAGCGCAGCAGCTAATCACTCAGCTATTGCGCCAACCGTGCTGAATATTGTCTTGATCTTCTAAAAGTAACAAAAACATCAAATACAAATCTTCTCTATAGTTTTGTAGCGAACTTTGTAACTTGTAGATGTCATGTCACTTTTGTATGTTCATTCATGTCACTTTTGTATGTTACTAGCAGTTAAATCGACTAATCTCGCTGGCATTTCCTCGTGATATAAATGCCATCTTAACCATTGGGGAGAATGGTTAAGATGGCATTTATTTTTGTCTGCCAACTGCTTCCCCCCACCAATCAACTGGTCTCGGTCGCTCGATCCCTGTCATACCCACACAACAACAGAAAAAAATATGTATAACGTGTTGTACACGAATAGCCTATTCAAGTTTATTTTTTATTACATCGGACAAGATACCCCCTGACATTATCAGGCTATGGCAATCAATAGAAAACTTGAACGGCCTTCTGCTGTATTGGAAATCACAATCACAAGCTACTAAACGTTTCTAATAAAAAGCAATCATTGCTTTGTAGAATAAGTAATGGAAAAACGACAGAGACAAAAATGAAGTCATTTATTAGATGTCCTTTGCGTTACTTTAACTGTCTACTTTTTGATAAATGTCCGCCTCATTTGTCTTTTTAAAATCCTTGAATACTAATTATCATTGACCCTCGTCATTGCTCTTTGAGCTCATTTTAGTTCGTTTTTTTTTGAAGATATAAAGTTTGTGAATTTGAGTGCGGGATTACAAAGAGTACCCTTAACAAATTAATTTGGCAACGCGGCGTAGCTCAGAGGTCGTCGGAGTGATATTTGATTTGCTGAAAATGTAACAGCATAAGTTTTATGGGAGTTTTTCATTACCTTCATTTTCTCATAATTTCTTGGACAATATTGTGTCAGAAGCTCGGGCTGGAAGTGATTGCGCTATATAATATTGTTTTCAAAAGAAGACAATAAGAAGTGGAAGTTTTAAAATTGTACAAAAATGTTCTAATGGCATTTGGTAAATAATTTCGTTTTTTTTTTTGTTTCTACATGTTTTCCAATGCTTCTTATATGTGTCCTATTTATTATCGGCTAGAACTAGTTTTTCAGCTCTGTTGAGCATTTTTTGTTTCTTGTTCATTGGTTTTGTTTTGAGATTCTTATCTTGCGTTTACATTTTGACTTAATATTTCGCTAAAGCAATTTTAAGAATTGGTCGATTTGTATTCCAAGAACCTTCATACATTGCAACAATTAAACATTAAACTAAGTTTGCAAGACACTAATTTTACGTCATAAGTACGCACATTTATAATCAAGTTCACAAAAAATTAAACATTCTCGGTCTCCCTAGGTTTAAACTAAAACGTACCGTAATGGAATGGCTACTAACACAAGATTACCATAATACGGAATCACTTCTAACTTACATCACCTAATAAACGTTCACTCATTATGTCACTCACCTATTTCTCACACCCACGCTGTACTCTCCCATATTCAAAACACGCAAAACACAATACAAACATACACTCACTTCATTCACTCCACACACGACAAGCACAAAACACCCCATACACTCCCCACTCACAATCATCAAACACATTTACATCATTCACTCTTCACTTTCTCACTCTCATATAAAATTTACCACAAGATCATCTAAGCGCCCACTTGACACAGTCCACTGGCACGTCTGCCACAATAGAATTATGCATACCTCATAGCCGGACACTGCCCCCTAAGATACAGGCCTAGCCTAGTTTAGGGGACAGGGTTGAACCTATTGTACTTATTTTCGAATGCTAACTAAGAACTTTAATCTGTAAACAGTGCAATGTACTTGAACTTTGTGGTAATAAACTATTTTATTTATTTCATCATCATCATTTCAGCCGAAAGACGTCCACTGCTGGACATAGGCCTCCCCCAAGTGTCGCCACATTGACCGGTCCCGTGCGACTCGCATCCAGCGGATTCCTGCAACCTTCACCAGGTCATCGGTCCACCTAGTGGGAGGCCTTCCAACGCAACGTCTTCCGGTTCGCGGTCGCCACTCCAGAACTTTTCGGCCCCATCGGCCATCCGTTCTGCGAGCAATGTGCCCTGCCCACTGCCACTTAAGTTTGGCAATTCTTCGGGCTACGTCGGTAACCTTTGTTCTCTTGCGGATGTCTTCATTTCTGATTCGATCGCGCAAGGAAACTCCGAGCATAGCCCTCTCCATTGCCCTTTGGGTGACTTTAAGCTTTCTGATGAGGCCCATTGTGAGCGACCACGTTTCGGTCCCGTATGTAATCACTGGCAACACACACTGGTCATAGACTTTCGTCTTGAGACACTGCGGTAGGTTGGACGAGAAGATACCGCGCAATTTCCCGAACGCTGCCCAACCGAGTCGGATTCGACGATTGACCTCTTTCTCGAAGTTAGACCTACCTAACTGGACCGTTTGTCCCAGGTACACATAATCGTCTACAACTTCGAGAGTAGAGTCTCCGATCTTGATAGGAGTGGGTGTGACATGGGCATTCAACATGACCTTAGTCTTGTCCATGTTCATTTTTAGACCCACTCTTCCGGAAGCTCTACTGAGGTCATCGAGCATTGTACTGAGGTCCTCCATGGTCTCAGCCATTACCACTATATCATCGGCAAACCGAAGATGAGTGATGTACTCGCCATTGACGTTGATGCCTAGCCCTCTCCAGTCCAGAACCTTGAAGACATCCTCCAGTGCAGCGGTGAACAGTTTCGGAGATATGACGTCTCCCTGTCTCACACCTCGCTGCAGGAGGATAGGTTTCGAGGCTTGGTCCTGAAGTCGGACTGACATGGTGGCGTTTTTGTACAAACACTTCAACACCTCGATGTACCGATAATCGATTTGGCACCGTTGGAGAGACTGCAGTACAGCCCAGGTCTCGATCGAATCGAAGGCTTTCTCGTAGTCCACAAACGCTAAACAGAGAGGCAGGTTATACTCTTCTGTCTTCTGTATAACTTGCCGCAGCGTATGTATGTGGTCCACGGTGCTAAAGCCTTTTCAGAAACCGGATTCGTGATGACTCTAGAAAACAACTTGTAGACATGGCTTAGAAGTGAGATGGGCCTATAATTCTTCAGCCGGGCATTGTCACCCTTTTTGAAGAAGAGCACCACCACACCCCTGCACCATGCCTGTGGCGTTTGTCCCTCAAGTATGACGGAATTAAACAGCTTCTGAAGGGCCTTAAGTACCGGTTTTCCACCCGCCTTCAGGAGTTCGGCCGTAATTCCGTCATCACCCGGTGCCTTGTTGTTTTTGAGCTGCTTCAGAGCCATCCTAATCTCGTACAGGCTGACGTCCGGGATGTCTTCGGTATAGTGTCGGGTCAGTCTAGCTCTTGGGTCGTTGGCTAGATCTACGACGGGTTTACTGGTTGACGTGTACAACTGTCCATAGAAGCTCTCGATCTCCCTCAGAAGATCCGGTTTGGCGGATAAGATCCTACCATCGTCGGTCTTCAGTTTCGTGAGCTGGCTCTGCCCAATAGCCAGATCCCTTGCAAATACCTTGGAGCCTTTATTCCGCTCAATCGCGTCTTTAATACGCTCGGTATTAAAGCGGCGGAGGTCGCTCTTCAAGGATTTAGAAATCCGTCTATTGAGCTGCCGGTATTTACACGCCTCGTCTGAAGACTGCAGGATCATCTCACGCCGCTCCTTCATGAGCTTGAGAGTGTGATCGGAGAGCCTCTTGTTCTGATCTGTACGACGCGCCTTGAAGAACTTAGACCCGGTCGTATGGACAGTTTCCACGAACCCATCGTTGTATTCGTCCACTGAGCTTCCTAGGCACTCGAAACGGTTCTGGAGTTCAAGCTGAAAGCTCTCGGGGTTTTGGATTTGGATCTGTGCTGGACGGAGCGTAGACTTCATCAGTCGATACCTTTCAAGCTTGATGTTGATGTTCAATGTGCCTCTTACCATGCGGTGATCATTATTATTTATTTATTTTATGATTTATTTATTTATTATTTATTAATTAAAATCCACTTAGCAAAAGCTTTTTTTCATTGCTCCATTTTTATATAACACATTTATTTTGAACAGAGTATGAAACTACAAAAGCGATATAAAAATGTACAGTCTTTGAACTACATTCGTGATTTATATTGCAGCGTTGCATTGACTTCGTCGCTGTAGTGAACGTGAAATATGTTCAACGAGACACTAGTGTGACAGAATGAGAATTTGATTTCAGTTCCTAAAATCAACGAAGCCGTGTTTAAATCTTATGTTACAAGAATTTTGATTGTATCCGTCATGGCACGAATATATTCAAACTGATGCTCTTGCTTTCGTAGTGAACGGCTGACATAGTTTCTGTAGTGTGTGTCCACTATTATGTACTTATATTAATCATGTTTATCCCAAATATATCGAGTGCATCTCAACTCGCCTTTCATTCCACTCGCCTCACAATACATGGCGACCCTGCCTGCGGTCTGCCTCGGGTGTGCATTCCATTGCCCATATTAAGAGTACGACACATCTACATGATCTAAAATTACGAACATATCTAAAATGATGAATTACAATATCGGACTTGGTGCTGCTATCCTGCGTACAACTGCAAATACCCCGAAGTTAACACTAACAACCTAACTGTTTTGTTTTTGGTAATAAATATCTACATCTGGTAGAACAAACTCTTATAATCGTGTGTTGTTGTTTATCTTACGCTCCTTTATCTGTTTGTGTCCCCGATATATAAACAAAATAAACAGGACGTTACCGTAATATCTTTTATAGATAAAGAATAAGCTGAAATCAAGTTGCTACCTACAAGAATAAGAGCAATAATAAAGAATACAACACAAAGGAACACCTAAAATCTCGAGGGACAGGTTTATGACGCCGAACCTTTCGTTATTAGGGTATTCTGAATATTATGAACATTTAGAAACATATTTCCGCAGAGATGTTATGACACATTCTGAGACAGTTTGACATAAAAACTTAGCACATTTGTCTCTGCGACATTACACAAATATACTTCGATTGTTTAAGTAAATGAAACAGAAAATCTGTTAAACGCACATATATAAAACGCTTTTTATTAGCACCATTCGCGTTTAAGTTAATGGTTTGTTCAGGAAATCATCACCATCATCATCATTTCAGCCGAAAGACGTCCACTGCTGGACATAGGCCTCCCCCAAGTGTCACCACAATCAGCGGATTCCCGCAACCTTCACCAGGTCATCGGTCCACCTAGTGGGAGGCCTTTCAACGCAACGTCTTCCGGTTCGCGGTCGCCACTCCAGAACTTTTCAGCCCCATCGGCCATACGTTCTGCGAGCAATGTGCCCTGCCTACTGCCACTTAAGTTTGGCAATTCTTCGGGCTACGTCGGTAACCTTGGTTCTCTTGCGGATGTCTTCATTTTCTTTTCTTTTTCTGTTCAAGAAATAGTTATAAAAAAACTTTAGAGTTTGTTAATTTATTCTGCTGTGGACTTTGAGCACGTCGTTATTTGATTACCCCGATACTTATTTTTCTAACTAGACTAACAGCCGTTAACCTCTGGACAGCTTTATTTCGAAAATAATGAATGTGTGTGTGTGTAAGTATGTGTGTGTGTGTGTGTGTGTGTGTGTGTGTGTGATGTTTCAAATGAAAATTCTTAGAGCGACGTTGTTCTCATTCAGACTTACGAATTGTACCCGAGCTTTGAAGATATAAGGTTTACTTCAAAGAACCTTGACAGGTCGCAATAAATAAGATGTGTTCATAAAAAAACACGTGTTCGTGTGAAAACACCGGTGAAAACGCTGTAAATAATGAGAGAGAGCAATTTTTTCGGAGCGTAGATAACAACAAAGAACATTATTGTGGTCGTTTGTGCTTAATCTTTTGAATACAATTATGTATGTTTCAAAGTTCAGGTAGGTTTTTCAGTTTGCAACCTGTTATGTTATCAGCATCCCTTTACGTGACATATGTGCACCAGTAAGCATTTGATAAACTTAACTAGGTCATACTACAAGCAAGCACCTATTTAGATTTTGTCTCACTCGCACTCGTCACGGCACGTGCACACATAGACATGAGTTGTTGGAACACAATACAGAAAAGAATCATGAGATTCTTCGGTACTTACTTACAACTACATAATGATAACGTATGCGGTGATCAGAGCCTAAGAAAATAAGGTTTAGTTAGTAAATAATCTATAAAAAGAACTCAATTTGATTGACATAAGAATCCGAGATAAAGAGAAGTTGATGAAGTTAGATACATAACACTGTCTGAACTTTCACATTTTGTTTGAGATTTTGCTGTACAACCTCGAAATGATCAGAATTCACACAATCTATGTTATATTAAAGAATTCATAATTGGATGAAGCCGATGAAGGTTCAGTTTCGGTCGAAATTTCATTATTCACATTCCTTTGCAGTCAATCGTACCGTGATAATATAATGATACCGATTGATTATATCTAAACGGGAAGAGTTTTATCATTTTAATGAAGTACATAACTACTTCATTCAGAGCTTCATTTAGATCCTTTGAAAGTACCAACTAACTGAACGAGAATGTTACAATACTTCAAAGCGACACATACAAACGATACGTATACCATCGTTACTTGCTTTGTCAAAGGAAACATGAAATCACCCTGAACCTTCTGCAGAGCTCTCACGAGAGACATGCTGCCATTTCTAACTTTTACACACGTCCTTGTGCATATCGTCTGTAGTGAAAATGTAAATGTGGAGGCGGGGTGTGCGACACCTTATTTGTGATGATATTTCGCGGTTTATGTGTTACCTTGTATTTGTGTGTTGCAGGATCATTTGGTGCGTTGTGTGGCGTATTGAATTTATAACGAAGGATGGTATCAAAACACAGGTAGCTTTTATCTATTCAGTTACCATTAACATTCATATTTTATTCATAGACTGACATCCATCATCGTTTTGCCCTTGTCTCATTCTATTTGGGATCAGCACAACACGTTTTCTCCTTCCATTCTCCCCTGTCAGACGTCACGGCATCATTTACTCCTTTCTCTTTCACATCATTCCTCACACAATTTATCCATCTTTTCTTTGGCCTTCCGCTCTTTCTCCATCCATCGACATCCAAGTCCATCACTCTTTTAGTCGCATGCGTTTCTTTCCTCCTCAATGCATGTCCATTACAAGACAAACGACTTCATTTCAATAATTCTGTAACAGGCACCACTTTCAAACTTCCTCTAATATACTTATTCCTTACTTTATCTATTCTTGTCACTCCAGATATCCACCCGCCATCCGCTCGCCATTCGCTGGCTTTTGGCTTTTCAATATTCGCTTCAGCTAAGTCACATTCTTTCACGTCATTTAGGCGACCCTGGGAGAGTTAAGTCAAGGGGTTGCGTAAAGTTCATCGACAATTTGTAATGTGTATGTTTTTACATGGGTTTTTACTTACATTTTTGGACATTATTAACCTGAAAATTTAAGCATTCCCCCTTCCTAGGTAACTTCATGCTCATTTCCTGGAGGCTTAGCATACCTTTTACCTTGTAATTCATGTTATTTAAGTTTTTCTGTAGATTTTTATCTCTCTTGAATCTTTGTTTACCTTTGTAATGTCAGTTAGTGACAGACCTCGTTTTATTTTTAATTTATTGCTGGAGCTAGTTGTAGGTCGTATAGGTAAATCACATCGACCTCATTAACTTTTCTTTTTGTTATGATCTAGAAATTCTTTCCAAATTATAAAATGTCAATCTGGAGATGA
Source organism: Xestia xanthographa (assembly GCA_905147715.2). Classification (NCBI taxonomy): domain Eukaryota; kingdom Metazoa; phylum Arthropoda; class Insecta; order Lepidoptera; family Noctuidae; genus Xestia; species Xestia xanthographa. Next base: position 20,918,200 of record LR990652.1, read on the forward strand.
CAGGAGCCAGGTTGTGGAATTTTCAGTCTAAGTCAAGAGCTGAAACGCATCACAAGTCTGGAATGTTATAAGAGTGACCAGAGGAAGATTCCCTCCTCTGAGGTTTATAAGTTAACGTGTACCCGTGCCATGTCTTAGCATCTGTTGCCCGGGCTATAGGAGTGACGATCTTCCACCCTCTCTTACGATCTGAGTAAACTGACGTCCTCCGGCTCACCAAGAAGTACCTGTACTCCCCTCCAGACTGAAAGTTAGGTAGGTGAGTGCTCAGTGTGACCTTAAAGTTTTCTGGCTCTTACCAGGAAAATGTAACGTTGCAAATTTCATCGTAAAAAGTTCATCGAAAAGGTTGTTGCCATTATTTCCCAAAGAAATAATCAACAACATTATTAATAGTTCTCAGGCATTGTAAGGAACATTAAAACAAGGAACTCAACAGGGGTTCATTGAAATAAATTATTGTTGTACTAGAGAAAATAATTATGATGTGTGTTCGGCAATACGAAAATGGTTAACAAATACAAACATTGGAGAAAATATCGTCGAATGAAAGAACAAGATTTATAATATTATAATTAATCTACAAGAAAACAATCGTTTTAAACTACAACTTGTGATTTCCAATATTCAAATAAAAGCACTGAAAAAAGAAAAAAAAAAACACGCAAAAGTAAAATTATGTAATTTTCACTTAAGAAACTACATTTATCCACAAATATTGATTAATTGTTTATATACTCTACATTCAACCCGATCTCCCATTCTCTGTGTTCACAAATCACGCAGCATCCCTTGAGATATGAAGTGATCCATTCTACTTCTATCTGAGGCATTCTCTAGAGGATTTAGCGCAAGATGTGTACACTTTAATAGATGGATACAGGGTTCTACGTAGATTCGTACCTCCTAATGTTTAGTAAGATGTTCTTATAAGCGTTTAATATCTCATACCTCGTTTGATTGTAAATAAAAAAGAGGCTCTGTTTTAATTTTGTAACATTGTGTTGCAACCAAAGATAAGCCTACATATCCTATTATCACTAAATTCGCTGTGATTGCCAATAAGAGAGCTTTCGGATCGCGTCGGCGTGGTTTAACTCATCAACAATGGTCGCCTTTGTTACCTGGATATGTGAAAATCCCCTCGGTATAAAATTATTTGTGTCGTAGTTGTCCTGCTATTTTCCTCTTTCTGGGAAAATTATTGTTGACCCTTTTATTTGCATGTTTCAGGACTTTTTAAGGAAAAGAACCAGTACCTACGCTTCTATAACATTACTTAGTAACACGTAACCCAAATGTACATAATATAGCTCGAGTCAGTGTGTGTGGCGGATGATTCAACGGATGATGATACCACAATGAGCATCCGCCTGCGCCGGGTTTTATTTATCGCAAAAAAGAAACCTGCTCGTATGGAAATGCCATACAATGCAGGGTTAGCTGCGTTTTTTTTTTTTCATTTTTATGTAAAAATCTTCTTTTGAATTATCATTTCAACTATACTAATTATTTTATCTGAGGCAAGTTTTAATCTTAAACGCTGTTTTAAGCTTTCACGGAATAAAACTAAACTTATATTGTCACTTACGGGATATCTTCTGTGATTGTTATTAGTTTTGAGCTCCCGATATTCGCGCCATGATCGCGGGTTGACAAATCCCGCGATCATGGCGCTTGCAACGGCGTCGAAATATCAGGAGCTCAAAACTATTAACAATCACGGAAGATATCCCGTAAGTGACAATATAAGTGTTTAATCTTAAGTTATTTTTTATGTTCTTCTAAGCCCACAAGGGCGAAAAAAATAAAAAAATAATTAGTGTATTGTTTCGAAGGTAAGCGTCCGCCAATTTTTTTCTATTTTTATATTATTTTACAGCGCTGAGTAGAAATTGAATGAAGTGAAATAGTTATTTTCAACACATTTGCTCAAAAACTGCATTTACGGAGCCTGTATACATTGTTCGAAAGTTGAAAATTACGCACCATACAACGGAACGTGCGGTAATAGTTATTTTCATCCCATCTATTCGAAAAGGACGACTTGGTTCGCCTTTAAGTGCACCCAAAGGTGGTGTTTTCTATAAGAAACTTTTAGCGGGCAGTAATGAGTTTTTAATCCTCTTTATAGATGTTCCAAATTCAAAAAACCGGCCAAGTGCGAGTCGGACTCGCGCACGAAGGGTTCCGTACCAATTTTTATAAAAAAACACGTTTGTTGTATGGGAGCCCCCCTTAAATATTAATTTTATTCTGTTTTTAGTATTTGTTGTTATAGCGGCAACAGAAATACATCATCTGTGAAAATTTCAACTGTCTAGCTGTCACGGTTTATGAGATACAGCCTGGTGACAGACAGACGGACAGACGGACAGACGGACAGACGGACAGACAGCGAAGTCTTAGTAATAGGGTTCCGTTTTTACCCTTTGGGTACGGAACCCTAAAAAGTGCGCCGCAAAGATAATTGCGGTGCACTTTTTGAATTTGGAACATCTTAGTGTTCAGCGCCGAAAGAAATCGAACGCAAATATTGTTTGAATAAAGGCTGGTACGACGGCCCAGTCGCGCCGCCGGCCGCCGCGCTTACTGAATAAAAAAAAGAAATCAAATTAAAAACGCGCGAACTACAGACCGCGTTTTCGTCAATTTTCATGAATTGTTAGAAATTCATGGTTTTGTTTTGAAAAATGAGTTCTTCAAGTGACAGTCAAGTGAATAAAAAACACAATAAAGTGAAAAATAACTTTAGATCTCCAGAAGTCGGTGACCTTTGTTTGATTCATTTAGTTTTTTTTGTCACCGACTTCTGAAGCTAAAGTTATTTTTAACGTTTTTGTGTTTTGTGAAGTCGGTTTTATTTTTTGCAAAAAAGATTTTTTATTTTTCCATTTTTAGTTGTAATATCCTATCCAAATATTAGATATGCATTTATTTTAGATGTTGATATTAGACCACACGACTGAAGTAAAAATGTTCATAAAATGAAAACTACTGGGCCAAACTATGTTACATTTTTATAGGACCAAATGGCAACTATTCCGCATCAAACTAAAGAATAATCACGTCAATCGGCTCATAAATATCATCGTAATCGGTGTAAATACATAAAAAAACAGTCGAATTACCTCCTCCTTTTTGAAGTCGGTTAAAATTATTAGGCGCCTTTTATTTTCTCATAGTGGGTGATGAAAAGTAGAGTGTATCACTCGGGCGCAAAATATATTTTTGGCTCGGGCGACGTACTTTGAATCCCTCGCTACGTTCAGGATTCAAAAAAGCGCCCTCGCCGTAAAAATATTATTTTGCTCCCTTATGATACAATCTACTATTATGCAACTGTTGTATAATGAGGGGTATTAAAACACGAATGTGGGTTTATCACACGAGGCGAAGCCGAGTGTGATAATAGTATCACATGAGTGTTTTAATACCTAATTATGTACAGTTGCATACAAGACTTTATCTACATCCATGAAATTAATCCTCCATGAAAGGTTCTGAAACCTTTTTTAGTGTTGTAAGAAGTCTATGTAAATTCATGGAAAGTTTAATTGCTGAGTATTTATTAAAAAGAAACCATGTTTAAGTAATAATATAATTATTTACATGTCATGTTGGATTGTACTATTATTAAAATGCACAAAGCTTGTATCACTCATTTTTGTAAACAACAAAGTACATAATGCAATACTAATATCCAAATATCGAACAAAAATGGCGGGATACGACGTGAATTCGAATTAACTTAAGTTTTTTTTTTAATTACGGCGCTGTGGTAGTGAATCGCACGTGCTAGACAATGTTCTTTTTTTAAAACGAGTTGCATAATGAAATTCAGTACAACATTATAACACCCGTTTGGGTGTTATAATGGTTATTATGACACTGGCTGTTTTAATGTTGGCCCTAAGCTAACTGTTTCAGATACTTTTATAGAGGATTTATAGTATGGGTGTACATAAAATAGGTACTCTCACCTAAGTACGTAGATTTTACTGCATACCACCATATATAGCACCGTGCGTATTCTTTACGGTTTTTAGGGTTCCGTACCCAAAGGGTAAAAACGGAACCCTATTCCTAAGACTTCGCTGTCTGTCCGTCTGTCTGTCCGTCTGTCCGTCTGTCCGTCTGTCCGTCTGTCCGTCAGTCCGTCTGTCCGTCTGTCTGTCACCAGGCTGTATCTCATGAACCGTGACAGCTAGACAGTTGAAATTTTCACAGATGATGTATTTCTGTTGCCGCTATAACAACAAATACTAAAAACAGAATAAAATTAATATTTAAGGGGGGCTCCCATACAACAAACGTGATTTTTTTGCGGTTTTGTCTAATGTATAGATTATGGTACGGAACCCTTCGTGCGCGAGTCCGACTCGCACTTGGCCGGTTTTTTTTTTTATTTCCAAAAAAAGTATTATAAGAATTCTACCAAGGAGTTTCACATTACGAGAATAAATAAGCTGACTGATCAAACCTCCTTGGAAGCGCTTTTGCTCAACACGTTTGTCTCACTTTAATACTGAAGAGTAAATGTGACGAAAAATGTAGTTCTAATTTTTGCCACGTGCATGTGGCGCCATTTGCAAATTCGCGCCATTTTCATATTAGAAACGTCAAAGATTGTTGCGACTTTCCGACTGATATAACAAAATAATAATATGAGTTCAAGCGAGGAAGGATATTAACATGGAATCTACTTCACCTGATGAATGTGGCGCAAATTGCAGAAAACGGTCTCTTGCCGCCAAAATCGCGAGAGCGCTAATCAATGATTTATAATAATTTTATAGCATGGAAGACTCGAATAAATACTCAATCATTATCTGAAAAGTTTGTTTCATTACAATATTGTACTGTTTTCTCGCAAATGTGTTGAAAAACGTTGTATGACAGACGTGCAGAAATTGGTTTTTACAAACTCGTGACTATGGTAAGCCCTCGACTTCTCGTTTGTAAAGACCAACTTACCGCACTAGTATCGTAAATAACTATTATCGTACTCCCCCGCAATTTTTTTCTGATTAATTTCGTTGCGGGATCCAAGACAGTTAAATTGTTGCAACATTGTAACAGCTGAACTCCCATACTAAATTAGGCATTCTCCTTTTACATGAACGATTATCGATGAAAGCATTTATCCAGCACATAACATAAAAGCGCGACGGTAGGGTAAAATCTTAACCCAAGAGCACGTAGGTCAACAAGTCACTCTGAAACTCAGATTAAGCTCCGAGTAAAAAAAGGTTTGAGAACCCTGCTAAATATTCAGCTCTTATCAAGCAAGCCTCGTAAATCTTTTATTTTTATAGTTTTGCTTACAAATCTTCTATAGTATAGGCACTCTAAGCTTCAATTCGCGCATCAATACTTAAATTTCTTTATATTCCACTTCCCACATAATACCCCGTATGCTTACGAAGCTCAACGCGCTCGTGGAGACCAACCCTGGATTGGACTTGTTTGCTGATGAATGGAAGGCGATTATGTTGGAATGTTTGTGGTTCTGCGAAAAGACCGAGTAAAATTATTAGGTATTTAATTTAGTGTTAATGGTTTTAAATACTGTAATAAATAAATAATAACGAATAAATAAATAAATATTGACATCTTCGCACTCATTGCCTCGCCAGTCAATTTGATTATTTTTCTGCAATAAAAAAGTTCGTCGATTCTATACCGCAAACATGATGTGTTAGCTAATGCCTTGAGTTAACCTTGAAGTTGATGTGTGTGAGGAATGGCAACTTCTATTCATTTTACTGAACTATTCTAGCTGTATATAATACATTTTAGCTGTCATTTAATTGCTTCAAAACTGAATCGCGAAGCAGTTGAATAGTTGCCTCAAGATGAAATTCAGTCAGTTCACTATGTCGCAGATTTTTTAAATGAAAATGCTCTTAGCAATAAAAAAAGAAATCCTTAAAAGAAAAAAAGCAATAATTGAAAATTTTACGTGCGAGGGAGACAATAGTTAAAGCATTAGGTGGATGAAAAGCAATATCCATGGTAAAACTTACTACGATTCTCTATGTCTAGTCATAATCAATTATTCCTCCGAAGTTATGAAACATGACCTTATTCCACACTGATGTAACGTTCAAAATATCGTAAATCACGTGAAGATTAAAAAGTGTTTAGTCGGACAAACATTAAAGCCACTGTAACCCGCGTGCGTTCGAAACTTAGTTGATATCAGACAAATTGGATGATATTATTTATGGTAGGTAAATTGTTATTCAGACTTCACAAGGGAGACCCAAATAATAATAGAGCAGTAGGTACAGACGCCAGCACATCTAGCTACTACAATCTGTCAAATTTCTTTAATAGACTTTCAACTTTATCGCTAAAGCATTAGGTTCAAAGTTGATTGGGAAAATATTACAGCTTCGGGTAGCTTGATGTGCTGGCTAACTTATCTCTTAATTTTCTAGTCCGATGAACGTTGCAGGATATTGAAGATTTTCTGGGAAGTACTTTTACTATGAACGGGGAGTGGCATAAACTGAGCACAGAAAAACTTTTTTACAAAAAAAAAAAACAGACATCAAAAAACACAAAACACAAAAAAGTGAAAAATACACTTTTACGATATTTAATACGACAGAATTATGTTGGTGAGCCAACCATGTTTTTAAAAATCAACGTTCTAAAGCCCTCTTTTCTACCCATATTTTAAAGACAAATGGCCTTAAGTTAAGTAAGATTGGAATTTTCACGATCAGTCACCACCCATCTTCAGAGCTTTTTACTGAAACAAGTGAGTGATGCATCGCGCTTCATCGCACTACTAAACTGTTTTAACAACTGATGCTTTGCAAGTTGCACCAGACGTGTTAGTTTATAATATTATGGTCATAAATATCATTCAAATTACAGATTTATTCAGCAACGAAATCAACAACAGAATTTATTTTATATTGAACAAAAACTTCTTTACACTGTCTTTCGAAGAGAGCAATTTTATTAATAGGCTCATGTAACGAACAAAAATTCATGGCAGATTGTAATTGTGACAGTCATGTTTAAGAAACACCAATTTGCAAGAAAATTTCACAAAGCTGTTAGTTAACAGCTACTAACACTCGGTTTTCACATCTAATGCAAAATGTGATCAATAAATAACGCCTATCACATATGTGAACACTGACAATATCAGGGGCAACTAATGAAGATGTATTCCAAAAACGCATTACGTTCTTCGTAACGATGTAATGTCGATAACAGAATCATAAAGCCTGGGTAAACCTAGTGAACAGGTATTACTGTAACAAATGGTGACACTTGAACGTTACTCATACAGCGTACGACGTGAAAATTGCGCTGTGAATACGTTTATATCGATGGTTGGTGATAACTTGCTTTATAATTGACCTTTTGTTTTCACCTACTTATTTGAGATTAGCATATAACCTTGGACAGGTTCTTCAATCTAAAATATAAGAAAAGAGTTTCAGGTGCTTTTAGAACTATTCATGGAAGGAGACAATTTAGAAGACTAATTTGATTCCCAAACACACAAGGGATTCATGAATCTTTGAAAGCATTGCCATTTGCCCTTGTTGTTGACTTTCACACCAAAACTTTCGGCTAAGTTTTTAAGTTGTAACTGAACTGTGTGTAGGATGGCATAGCTAGAAAAGAGTGACTACTGAGAGGACGTGTAATATAATAGTCATAGTTAATACATCGATTGTCTATAAATCTTGTTAGTGCCATGCGGCAGATGCTGTTGGGAAAATTATAACAAATCTCCTTCAATTATATGGATTGCTTGGCTATTCTGAAATGTAGTCTTTGTGTAGGAAAAAGATCCATGATGAGCAGTTTTTGTTAGACGAAGATTTGATCAGTTACATAAAAAGCGTTTTATGTAATATCGAAGCTTTTATGGCTGGTCTTGTTCTTTATTATCGACAGTCTCGACAATATTAATTTACTCTGAATCAATTTATGAATAAAGTTTTATTAAAGGTTTTAGATTAAATAAGTTTCTAAACTGCTAACTGAAGCTGATTGTTTTGTTCAAAATTAAATTAGTTATTTAACTGAAATTCATAATCCAAGTTTAACTGGATGGTCCAATTAGTGACGTCATAAAAAAAATGATTCTTTATGCTCAAGGGTATCCGAAAATTCTCCACGTATGAAACCGTTAGTAAATTGTATGGCAACCGCTTTCAGTCCCGTGTGGAGCGTCGTAGTGCGCGAACGTTACCAATGGCTGACGCGAACGAGTCAACGACCTCTAAAATGTTGAAGTGCGCGAACTGTAACTTAGTAATAAACGAGGTTCTGGCCTTTATCCAGAACAAATGTGATGTGATGGACGAGGATTCAATGATCAGACTGTGTGCCACGGCATTTAAATCCGAAGAAATTAGTGCAGCAAAAAATCTTTTATTTACCTCAGTCAAGACAACTGGAAGAAAGATCACCCGAAAAAGAGAGGGGAAAACGCAAAGAGAAATAGAAGACATAATCACTCTAATAAAACAGAAAGATCCGGAAGAAATGCCGATTTTTGTCGCCCGTGACCTACACAAATTACCCCCGGTCACTTTTGATCATTTAGACGCGACGCGGATTTTGAAGGACCTTATTATACTCAAAAATGAGATCGAGACTATTAAAGAAACATATACACCTGTGAACCAGTTCTCGAGACTGCAACATGAAGTAATTAATCTGCAGCAAACATCGATAGTTAATAATTTCGAACGGGACAACTTTGTCAACAGAAAACGAGGTACGACTCGCTTGTTAGACAGCTCAGAATTCAATTGCGAAAGTGGCCCCCCAGGAATTATTCATATTACACATGAACCGATGAGCGATAAACATTCCACCATTATTGATAAGGAGGTAAAACACAGCAATCAAGTGCGGCGCTCAAAGTCCCCGTCTCGCTCGCGCGCGCCGCCGTCTGGTGACGATCTCTCTGTCGCACACAGTCCAGATGTTTCGTACGCAGCAGTGCTCACAGAGAATAAAACACACGGCGCCTCAACTTGCGCGGTGACTAATACCTCGGTATGTGTAGGCGCAGTAAACAATCAGCTGACTGGAGCGCTCCAGCCACAGAGCGTTTTACTTACGCAGAATGCAGATGACGATTGGCATGTTGTACAAAGAAAAAGGTACAGGAATCGATTTATGGGTAAAAAAGGAACGTGCACCGAAATAGTTGATGGTTTTAGAGCTGCAAATACCAGTGTCCCTCTATTTATAAATAATGTGCATAAAGAAACTTGCGAAAATCATATATTGGCCTACATAAGGAACAAAACAAACGTTGAAATCACATTACATAAGATCGAACCCAAGCAGCTGAAACAATACAACTCATTTAAAATGTATGTTCCTAGGGATAAGCTGGATTTGTTTTTGGAAAGCAGTTTGTGGCCAGACGGTATAGTGTTCCGCCGTTTCGTGGATTTCGGTAGACGAGATGTAGACAGACGTAGGAAGTCTGATACTAGTGCAAAAAATAGCTCATAATGGATAGTGCAACAAACAATGAAAGTTTAAAATTCATCAGTTTCAATTGTAAGTCTTTTAAAAGATCCTCAGAGTGTGTAAGACGGCTTTGCCTAACTGCTGATATTATTGCACTGCAAGAAACCTGGCTCTTACCCCACGAGATACCCGAACTCGGTAAAATAAGCAACGACTTTGGATTCTGCGGCAAGTCTGCGGTAGACCTAACAAGCGGTATACTGCGCGGGCGGCCGTACGGTGGCGTAGCGCTTCTATGGAGAAACAGTAAGTGTAATTATGTGTCTGTGATTCCGTGTGATAGTAACCGAATAAGTGCAATAAAAGTGTGTGTGTCGGAACGGATAATACTCGTTTTCTCTATTTATATGCCTACCGACTCTTCTGACAATCTCTTGGAATTTGTTCAATGTTTAAGCGAAATTATGTCAATTATTGAGAGTAACAATATTGAAAATGTATTTATCATGGGGGACTTTAACGCTCATCCGGGGGAATTGTTTGGCAATGAATTCCAAAATTTTTGTAATGAGCAAAACTGGACATGTGTCGACCTAAAGATGTTGGGCTTGAATTCAAATACCTATACTTTTGTGAGTGAAGCGCACGGCAGCCGTAGGTGGCTGGATCACTGTGTTGTAACTGATGCTGCATTAAATACGGTTTCTTCAGTAAAAGTATGCTACGACATTTTCTGGTCTGACCACTATCCAGTAGAGATTCATTGTAACTTAAAATCAGTGTGTCGAACCATTAAGCCACCGCTCACCAAAACCAATAAGGTTCAATGGGGAGACAGGGATTTTAGCCAAACAGAAAAATATACTAAATGTTGTAACGATAAACTAAGGGAATTTGGCTTCCCTCATGAATTCCAACAGTGTTGTGATAGCATGTGTAATGATAGTGGCAAGGATCACTTGGCAGCGATAGACGCGCTTTATGGTGACATTGTAACAGCATTACAGGAGGCTGCTGTTGATAGCTATGTGGGCCGTGGGGGTTGTGGTGGACGGCACCGTGGTCGTCATATTGTCGGCTGGAACAAGTATGTTCGTGACGCTCACAGGGAGGCTAGACAGAAGTTTTTAACCTGGGTATGTTATGGTCGACCTAACAGTGGTAACATTTATAATGAAATGTATGAATCTAGAAAAAAATTCAAAAACAAACTACACTATTGTCAGAATAACCAAGAACAAATAAAAATGAATATTTTAGCTACCAAACATAACAATAAAGATTTTAAAGGATTTTGGCAACAAACAAAAAAGTTAAACCCAAAACCTAGTGTCCCTGTGAGTATCAACGGCAACAGCGAACCAAAAGATATTGCGAATGTATTCAGATGTCACTTTCAAGTGGAGTCTCCGCTAAAAGGTGAGCAGACCAGGGATGCTGGGGTCGTCGTGTCAGCGGTGCCCGAACGTGTCACAGCAAAACAGGTTGCTCTAATAATAAAGGGCATGACTCGAGGGAAGACGCCCGGACATGATGGCCTCAGCATCGAACATTTTCAGCATGCGGGGCCACACCTCCCGAGGCTCCTCGGATTGTTGTTTACGCTTTGTATTAGGCATTCGTACCTGCCAAGTGAGCTGATGAAGACGGTGGTAGTACCTATAATTAAAAACAAGACTGGAGATAACTCCGACAAGTGCAACTACCGCCCGATATCATTGGCTACGACCACCGCTAAGGTGCTTGATGGCCTGCTTGAGAGACAGCTTAAAGAACACCTAAATTTAAACGATGCACAGTTCGGTTTCAGACCAGGACTTTCGACAGAATGTGCGGTTATGTCTCTCAAGCAGACTGTCAGGTATTACACAGACAGGAGCACGCCTGTGTATGCAGCCTTTCTTGATCTCTCCAAGGCTTTTGACCTGGTTAGGTATGATATTCTCTGGTGCAAATTGAAGGATACGGGTGTGCCCGGTGAAGTAATTAATATTTTTAAATATTGGTATGGCCACCAAACTAACCAGGTCAAATGGCTTGGCGAGTTTTCTGACGAGTACGGGTTGGAGTGTGGAGTGAGGCAGGGGGGGTTAACATCTCCTTCACTCTTCAACTTGTACGTGAACGGGCTCATTGATGAGCTGAGGGACACCGGAGTGGGATGCTCGATTGATGGACATTAGTTACGCAGATGATATGGTGTTGCTCAGCCCATCAATGGCCGCGCTCAGAAGGCTGATAGGCGTTTGTGAAGAGTATGCGAGGGCACACGGTCTCCTGTACAATGTTAGCAAAAGTGAGCTTCTGGTATTTCAAGCCAAGGGTCGTAAACTGGAGGATGTGGCACCCGTGTTGCTAAACGCCGTCGCTCTTCGAAGAGTGAGGGAGTTTAAATACCTCGGCCATGTGGTCACCGAGCATTTAAAAGATGATGGGGATATAGAAAGGGAGAGGAGGGCGATGGCGGTCCGCTGTAATATGTTGGCACGCAGATTTGCGAGGTGTAGTTTAGAGGTAAAGATAACACTGTTTAAAGCATTCTGCCAAACTCTCTACACCTGCAATTTGTGGGTCAACTACACGCAGCGGGCCATCAACGCTCTCCGAATACAATATAATAATGCGTTCAGGGTGCTGGTGGGGCTCCCCCGCTGGTGTAGCGCATCTGCGATGTTTGCACACGCGCACACAGATGGCTTTCATACTGTGCTGCGGCGCCGCATCGCTTCGTTGATGCTCCGTACGCGTGGGAGCGCCAACATCATCCTGAATGTGCTCAGCCACAAGCTGGACAGCCCCCTTCTGGGGCACTGGGTTCAAGCACAAGTGCGTGTGCCCGGGGCCCCAGAGGGTGGCAAATACTTAAATTAATTTTTTTTTGTTGTTTTTAATGTATAATAATTTAATGTAATTTTTATGTAATTTGTAATGTAATTTGTATTTTTTTAATGTAATTTTTTAACTTTATTAACTTATAAATGTAATATTTTCAATTTTAATATTTTGTGTATTTGTAAAAATTTCTAATGCAATTAATTTGTAATGTAAATTTTGTTAAAACGTTATGGACTAATGTCTGAAATAAAAATATTTTATTTATTTATTTAAATCTTAATATATATAAATTACGTGTCACGTTGTTTGTCCGCGATGGACTACTTAACCGATTTTAATAAAATTTGCACACCGTGTGCAATTTGATCCAACTTTAAAGATAGGATAGATAGATACGATAGAATAGAAAAAAATAAAAAGTCCACCCGTGCGAAGCCGGGACGTGCAGCTGGTATATATAAATATATACATATTATGAGTGGTTTAGCTTATTTTTACAATTTTTGTTATTTTACGTTTTTGTGCAACGGTCTATTGTCGGGCCTACGCTGTCCCCCCATACTTAATACTAATACTAAACTACCCCGTACTAATGCTGTAGTTAACATGATAATATTGTAATACCAAATGTTTTGAAAAGAGTAACCATGGAGTTTCTTGCCGGTTCTTCTCGTTTCACCTTTTTCGACGTTTTATAAGTGCCCATCTAGGACTATGTAAAATAAAATATTTTGATTTTCTGTTAATGCTAAAGAATGTGAAAAAGCCGTGTAAAAATAAAGAAAGAATATTTTAAGAAACTGTGACTCGAAAACTATCAAGAATTGCGGTACACACACGGGGTATATTAGGATACTCCTAGGCTACCCTATATATTCCACTCTTAAATTAAATTAAAACATAAAATTTGTCCTGACTCAAGTAGGTTACATAGAAAAAATCATTTTCTTAATAACAGTTCGTTACTTTGCGAAGAAAACTTTAGTTAAGAGAGCTGCATTTGTGCAAGGGAGTCGCTTTGTTCATTGAAGAAAGCCATTTGTAAGAACTAAGGGTTATGGTGTGGAAAACTACTAACCTATTTTCACCAACTTTTTCTATGGCTGTGTATAAATTGCCAAGTGAACAAGTATACGGCCTCAAAATAAATTTATTAATTAATTAATTAAATTAGAATTTCAGTTAAATAACTAATTTAATTTTGAACAAAACAATCAGCTTCAGTTAGCAGTTTAGAAACTTATTTAATATTTTTCTACAGATTTATTAAATGTATAGATAAAAGCCTTTAATAAAAACTTTATTCATAAATTGATTCAGAGTAAATTAATATTGTCGAGACTGTCGATAATAAAGAACAAGACGAGCCATAAAAGCTTCGATATTACATAAAACGCTTTTTATGTAACTGATCAAATCTTCGTCTAACAAAAACTGCTCATCATGGATCTTTTTCCTACGCAAAGACTACATTTCAGAATAGCCAAGCAATTCCATATAATTGAAGGAGATTTGTTATAATTTTCCCAACAGCATCTGCCGCATGGCACTAACAAGATTTATAGACAATCGATGTATTAACTATGACTATTATATTACACGTCCTCTCAGTAGTCACTCCTTTCTAGCTATGCCATCCTACACACAAATCAGTTACAACTTAAAAACTTAGCCGAAAGTTTTGGTGTGAAAGTCAACAACAAGGGCAAATGGCAATGCTTTCAAAGATTCATGAATCCCTTGTGTGTTTGGGAATCAAATTAGTCTTCTAAATTGTCTCCTTCCATTAATAGTTCTAAAAGCACCTGAAACTCTTTTCTTAAATTTTAGATTGAAGTGGGAATCAAATTAGTCTTCTAAATTGTCTCCTTCCATTAATAGTTCTAAAAGCACCTGAAACTCTTTTCTTAAATTTTAGATTGAAGAACCTGTCCAAGGTTATATGCTAATCTCAAATAAGTAGGAGAAAACAAAAGGTCAATTTATAAAGAAAGTTATCACCATCCTTCGATATAAACGTAGTCACGGCGCAATTTTCACGTCGTACGCTGTATGAGTAACGTGCTAGTGTCACCATTTGTTACAGTAATACCTGTTCACTAGGTTTACCCAGGCTTTATGATTCTGTTATCGACATTACATCGTTACGAGGAACGTAATGCGTTTTTGGAATACATCTTCATTAGTTGGCCCTGATATTGTCAGTCTTCACATGTAGTGATAGGCTTTATTTATTGCTCACATTGCATATTAGATGGTACATGATGTGAAAACCGAGTGTTAAAAGCTGTTAACTAACAGCTTTGTGAAATTTTCCTGCAGATTGGTGTATCTTACACGACTGGCACAATTACTATCTGCCACAAATTGTTGTTCGTTGCAAATAAGCCTATTACTAAGATTGCTCTCTTCGGAAGACAGTACAAAGAAGTTTGTGTTCAATATAAAATAAATTCAGCTGTTGATTTCGTTGCTGAATTAATCTGTAATTTGAATGATATTTATGACCATAATATTATAAACTAACACGTCTGGTGCAACTTGCAAAGCATCAGTTGTTAAAACAGTTTAGTAGAGCGATGAAGCGCGATGCATCACTCACTTGTTTCAGTAAAAAGCTCTGAAGATGGATGGTGACTGATCGTGAAAATTCCAATCTTACTTATGGCCATTTGTCTTTAAAATATGGGCCGAAAAGAGGGCTTTAGAACGTTGATTTTTAAAAACATGGTTGGTTCACCAACATAATTCTGTCGTATTAAATATCGAAAAGTGTATTTTTCACTTTTTTGTGTTTTTTGAATTCTGTTTTATTTTTTTTGTAAAAAAGTTTTTCTGTGCTCAGTTTATGCCACTCCCCGTTCATAGTAAAACTACTTCCCAGAAAATCTTCAATATCCTGCAACGTTCATCGGACTACAAAATGAAGAGATAAGTTAGCCAGCACATCAAGCTACCCGAAGCTGTAATATTTTCCCAATCAACCTTGAACCTAATGCTTTAGCGA
This sequence comes from Xestia xanthographa, assembly GCA_905147715.2. Lineage (NCBI taxonomy): Eukaryota > Metazoa > Arthropoda > Insecta > Lepidoptera > Noctuidae > Xestia > Xestia xanthographa. The sequence continues at coordinate 20,933,513 of LR990652.1, forward strand.
TAATGTTGAAAGTCTATTAAAGAAATTTGACAGATTGTAGTACCTAGATGTGTTGGCGTCTGTATTTACTGCTCTACACTTATATGGGTCTCCTTTGTAAAGTCTGAATAATAAATGACCTATCTTATATAATATCATCCAATTTGTCTGATATCAACTAACGAACGCACGTGTTAGCATTTTGAAAATATAACTATGTAGATATGTAACTGGATGTATTTAAACATTTAATGTTCGTTACTTATTAGGTATAAAATATAAACAATGAAACATTATATTTACCTTGTAGTATATAACAATTAACCCTAGTAGTGTATATTACACAACGTTATGTAGCAATATATCAACCATAACTAATAAACACTAATGAACAACACACATAATAATAACATAATAATCACATCATAATAACCACAATCATCTTCATTATCTTGTAATAATGAAGATGATTGTGATTCACCTTTATTATCACAATCATCATTTTATTACAATCGTCGTTTTATCACAATCTTCGTTTTATCACAATCATCATTTTATCACATCATCATCATTTTATCACAATCGTCGTTTTATCACAATCGTCGTTTTATCACAATCATCATTTTATCACATCATCATCATTTAATCACAATCGTCGTTTTATCACAATCATCATATTATCACATCATCATCATTTTATCACAATCGTCGTTTTATCACAATCATCATTTTATCACATCATCATCATTTTATCACAATCGTCGTTTTATCACATCATCATCATTTTATCTCATCATCATCATTTTATCTCATCATCATCATTTTATCACTATCGTCGTTTTATCACATCATCATCATTTTATCACATCATCATCATTTTATCACAGTCATTATCATTTTATCACAATCATTATCATTTTATCACAATCATTATCATTTTATCACAATCATTATCATTTTATCACAATCATTATCATTTTATCACAATCATTATCATTTTATCACAATCATTATCATTTTATCACAATATCATTTTATCACAATCATCATCATTTTATCACAATATTAATCTGTCCTAACCTAAACCTAACCTAACACAATCACCATCGTCGTTATTCACAATCACTAACACAATCACCATCGTCACTAACACAATCGCCATCGTCGCTATCACAATCACCATCGTCGCTATCACAATCACCATCGTCGCTATCACAATCACCATCATCGTTGTCACAATCACTATCATCGTTATCACGACAAATCAACAATATAATCAGGATAGTATTATCAACCATAATCAAAATAATGTCATACCTTAGATGTTAACGCCTTAAAATTCGTAGAGCAACTGAGCCCGCTCCAATGAGGCTCCGCTCTTTTATACCCGTTAACAAATAAGTATGATTCACAAGTGACCGTTGAGTCAAATCAGTGTTTGATTTGTACACAAATAAGTTTGTTATTTAATTAATTCATTTTAACAATTGATTATACAATATAAAACAGATAATATTTGCATTTATAGGTATTTCAAGTATTTATGTATTTAATACTAGACACATAATAATTTAATTTATCTAACACGGCCATACTGATAAGTACTTCGCTCTCGAAGTACATTAGATACCCTTTTATTAACAATGGTGATTTATTTTTGTTTTGCCAATTACTGTCTAGACGTGTTTAGGTAAAATAATTATTATAATATATCTCTACAGACAGCAATAGAATTATTATAAATGTAATTAGGTAAAGTATTTATTATAATATCATTTTCATCAATTCATTTACCTGGAAAGAATCTTATTATTATTACTTTTTTAATATTTATTTATTAGAAAGGATAGAAGATATTATGTCATAAGACCTCTTTAAATTTAGGTTACTCTTACGTTAAATTTTCATTGTTACGACAAGTGGCATCGTTTTTTTTTTTTTTTCACTGTTCTGCTATTTTTAATAGGCGTAGTCTAGCTATTTCTCGATCGGCCTCAGAGTTACTTGGATTTTGTCTATAATTTTCGTCAATCGACTTTGTGTCTACGCCGATAAATTATCGCAAAGGGGTAGAGCCTGTGGATTTTGTACAGTTGTGTTATATGATTGTTGTACCTTTCACAGACCGTTCGGCCAATCTGACAGTTCATTGCACAAAGTGTTAAGCATATCAGTTACAGTGGACAGGTAACGTTTTACTTGACCATTACTTTTGAGTACCCGTGTACCCGTGGAAATAAAGTGATGTTCTATATTTTAGTTCAAAGGAATCATCTAATCGGACCACTGCTAAAATTGGTTCTTCTATCGGAAATATCGGAAATTACTATAGGAGTTCCAAATAAGGTAGTGACATCTCATTAAAACTGGTACTAATTCTTGGGCATTAAAGGTTTTGAAAAAAACCTAACATAATAAAAACGACTTTTCATATTTATCGATATATAAATCTTTGCTTTTAGATTTCCTACTTTGTCAATTTGATGCTAAATAAGAGTGAGAGGATATGTGAATCTATCAATAATTTATCAAAGGATCTATAATCGGCGTAAAGTCTCAGACTGTTATCTCTTACTAAAACCACGTGACAACTATTAACCTCTTTCACACCATGGTGCCAAGCGACAGGGATTATTTTTTTTTTTTTTAACTGACCAAGCTTTATTATGCGAAAGTGAATTAATTTTGATTTTAACTTGGCCGTTTGGATATTACAATTATCTAGCATGGAGCAAGCTGTTTACGTGTAAGTCTACATAGTCTTTCTACACAATCTGTAAGCATTATAATTAATTATAAACAACGAATACATCAAGTTCTATAAATAAACATCTTAATAAGGGTGAAGTCAATCCCACTTCTGATGTTAGCATTTTGAGAATATAACTATGTAGATATGTAACTGGATGTATTTAAACATTTAATGTTCGTTACTTATTAGGTATAAAATATAAACAATGAAACATTATATTTACCTTGTAGTATATAACAATTAACCCTAGTAGTGTATATTACACAACGTTATGTAGCAATATATCAACCATAACTAATAAACACTAATGAACAACACACATAATAATAACATAATAATCACATCATAATAACCACAATCATCTTCATTATCTTGTAATAATGAAGATGATTGTGATTCACCTTTATTATCACAATCATCATTTTATTACAATCGTCGTTTTATCACAATCGTCGTTTTATCACAATCGTCGTTTTATCACAATCGTCGTTTTATCACAATCATCATTTTATCATATCATCATCATTTTATCACAATCGTCGTTTTATCACAATCGTCGTTTTATCACAATCATCATTTTATCACATCATCATCATTTTATCACAATCGTCGTTTTATCACAATCGTCGTTTTATCACAATCATCATTTTATCACATCATCATCATTTTATCACAATCGTCGTTATATCACAATCGTCGTTTAATCACAATCATCATTTTATCACATCATCATCATTTTATCACAATCGTCGTTTTATCACAATCGTCGTTTTATCACAATCATCATTTTATCACATCATCATCATTTTATCACAATCGTCGTTATATCACAATCGTCGTTTTATCACAATCATCATTTTATCACATCATCATCATTTTATCACATCATCATCATTTTATCACAATCGTCGTTTTATCACAATCGTCGTTTTATCACATCATCATCATTTTATCTCATCTTCATCATTTTATCACAATCGTCGTTTTATCACAATCGTCGTTTCATCACATCATCATCATTTTATCACATCATCATCATTTGATCACAGTCATCATCATTTGATCACAGTCATTATCATTTGATCACAATCATTATCATTTTATCACAATCATTATCATTTTATCACAATCATTATCATTTTATCACAATCATTATCATTTTATCACAATCATTATCATTTTATCACAATCATTATCATTTTATCACAATCATTATCATTTTATCACAATCATTATCATTTTATCACAATCATTATCATTTTATCACAATCATTATCATTTTATCACAATCATTTTCATTTTATCACAATCATTATCATTTTATCACAATCATCATCATTTTATCACAATATTAATCTAACCTAACCTAAACCTAACCTAACACAATCACCATCGTCGTTATTCACAATCACTAACACAATCACTATCGTCGCTATCACAATCACCATCATCGTTATCACAATCACCATCATCGTTATCACAATCACCATCATCGTTGTCACAATCACTATCATCGTTATCACGACAATTATCAACCATAATCAAAATAATGTCATACCTTAGATGTTAACGCCTTAAAATTCGTAGAGCAACTGAGCCCGCTCCAATGAGGCTCCGCTCTTTTATACCCGTTAACAAATAAGTATGATTCACAAGTGACCGTTGAGTCAAATCAGTGTTTGATTTGTACACAAATAAGTTTGTTATTTAATTAATTCATTTTAACAATTGATTATACAATATAAAACAGATAATATTTGCATTTATAGGTATTTCAAGTATTTATGTATTTAATACTAGACACATAATAATTTAATTTATCTAACACACGCGGGTCACAGTGGCTTTAATATCTGTCCGACCAAACACATTTTTAATCTTCACGTGATTTACGATATTTTGAACGTTACATCAGTGTGGAATAAGGTCATGTTTCATAACTTCGGAGGAATAATTGATTATGACTAGACATACAGAATCGTAGTAAGTTTTACCATGGATATTGCTTTTCATCCACCTAATGCTTTAACTATTGTCTCCCTTGCACGTAAAATTTTCAATTATTGCTTTTTTTCTTTTAAGGATTTCTTTTTTGATTGCTAAGAGCATTTTCATTTAAAAAATCTGCCACATAGTGAACTGACTGAATTTCATCTTGAGGCAACTATTCAACTGCTTCGCGATTCAGTTTTGAAGCAATTAAATGACAGCTAAAATGTATTATATACAGCTAGAATAGTTCAGTAAAATGAATAGAAGTTGCCATTCCTCACACACATCAACTTCAAGGTTAATTCAAGGCATTAGCTAACACATCTTGTTTGCGGTATAGAATCGACGAACTTTTTTATTGTAGATAAAGAATCAAATTGACTGGCGAGGCAATGAGTGCGAAGATGTCAATATTTATTTATTTATTCGTTATTATTTATTTACTACAGTATTTAAAACCATTAACACTAAATTAAATACCTAATCATTTTACTCGGTCTTTTCGCAGAACCACAAACATTCCAACATAATCGTCTTCCATTCATCAGCAAACAAGTCCAATCCAGGGTTGGTCTCCACGAGCGCGTTGAGCTTCGTAAGCATACGGGGTATTATGTGGGAAGTGGAATATAAAGAAATTTAAGTATTGATGCGCGAATTGAAGCTTAGAGTGCCTATACTATAGAAGATTTGTAAGCAAAACTATAAAAATAAAAGATTTACGAGGCTTGCTTGATAAGAGCTGAATATTTAGCAGGGTTCTCAAACCTTTTTTTACTCGGAGCTTAATCTGAGTTTCAGAGTGACTTGTTGACCTACGTGCTCTTGGGTTAAGATTTTACCCTACCGTCGCGCTTTTATGTTATGTGCTGGATAAATGCTTTCATCGATAATCGTTCATGTAAAAGGAGAATGCCTAATTTAGTATGGGAGTTCAGCTGTTACAATGTTGCAACAATTTAACTGTCTTGGATCCCGCAACGAAATTAATCAGAAAAAAATTGCGGGGGAGTACGATAATAGTTATTAATGATACTAGTGCGGTAAGTTGGTCTTTACAAACGAGAAGTCGAGGGCTTACCATAGTCACGAGTTTGTAAAAACCAATTTCTGCACGTGTGTCATACAACGTTTTTCAACACATTTGCGAGAAAACAGTACAATATTGTAATGAAACAAACTTTTCAGATAATGATTGAGTATTTCTTTGAGTCTTCCATGCTATAAAATTATTATAAATCATTGATTAGCGCTCTCGCGATTTTGGCGGCAAGAGACCGTTTTCTGCAATTTGCGCCACATTCATCAGGTGAAGTAGATTCCATGTTAATATCCTTCCTCGCTTGAACTCATATTATTATTTTGTTACATCAGTCGGAAAGTCGCAACAATCTTTGACGTTTCTAATATGAAAATGGCGCGAATTTGCAAATGGCGCCACATGCACGTGGCAAAAATTAGAACTACATTTTTCGTCTCATTTACTCTTCAGTATTAAAGTGAGACAAATGTATTGAGCAAAAGCGCTTCCAAGGAGGTTTGATCAGTCAGCTTATTTATTCTCGTAATGTGAAACTCCTTGGTAGAATTCTTATAATACTTTTTTTGGAAATAAAAAAAATGACCGGCCAAGTGCGAGTCGGACTCGCGCACGAAGGGTTCCGTACCATAATCTATACATTAGACAAAACCGCAAAAAAAACACGTTTGTTGTATGGGAGCCCCCCTTAAATATTAATTTTATTCTGTTTTTAGTATTTGTTGGTATAGTGTTTCATCCACCAAGTTTCTGAACGCACCTTTTGACGTTTGACAGATTACGTTTCGTTGTCTGTGCGAATCGGTGCGATGACGTTTTGCTTGTCAGTGCAATTTTGGTTGAAAAATGGTAGCTCCGTGCTTGTAATTTTGGTACACGCTGTGTGCCAAAATGTAATCGTGTAATTATTGTTTGAAAACTTTGAGTTATTGTTAATCCGATACAATCTTGATCGGTGTTTGATATTTTGTTGACAATTGAGTGAAAATTGAGAAATCTCGCCATTTTGGGTCATGACCGCGAGTGATTTGTTGGTTATGTAGCCGGCCTTTGTGTTTTATTTGAACGCCGGTAATTTCCTAAATTCAGTGCTGGACTATTATATCCCCGATTGGGTTAGCAAACCGGGATAAAATTCAGTTGGACATTCGTGAAAGGTGCCACGTGTGGGATCTGAAGACTTGATCCTGGAGTCGACGGTGCGCGCTGTGGGCGTCCATGGAACCGTCGTAATCTCACTTATCTTCACATACACCACACAAACACAGTTATACTTACATCCCACTCAGATACGACGTTACCAGGGACTACGTCACATCACCGGTACCAACGTGATGGTAAGTGTATTGAATAGTTGTTTTTCCTTTGTCAATTGGACAAATATATTTTGATTAGGGCTCCGCGTAATCGCGGACATCGTGAGTCTGTTCGTGCAGTCTCACACAACTGGTAGCAGAGCGTGGTTTAATTGTTAAATTCACCACTTATTGTCGAGTTAAAAGTATTGAGAGGTCCGATTTGTTGCCCGTCAGCCTGACTCAAATTAAACATAGTCAACATAGATTGTTTGACATAATATATTATGATATGTAGTGTCCCTTGTGGCTTGTACTTTAATTTGTTAATGTATAAACAAGGTATTGCTTGTACAGGGTCGGATTTGAACTTGTAATAATTCAAACTAAGTTTTATTATTTGGTTTAAATTGTAGTTGGGTCCGGGAAAATTATTCCTGTGGATTATTTAATTGAATTTAATTTGTTTATTTGATATTTGTCCCAATGGCTTCATTGAAAGCTGTAAACCAAGCCATTGGTGGATTGACCTCACAGCTAAGATGGTTTGCCTCAGCTGCTGCGACCGCTGAGCGTCGAGACCTGGAAGAGGCCACGCTTGCCCGGTATGAGCAGTTGAATGCGAGATTGAGTGCGGTTGACACTTTGTTTGCTCGCTTCAATGAAGTGATTTTGGACTTGGACCTGGAAACATTGGGTCAAGCAGCCCGTGATAAGGTTGTTGCGGATTATGACCAGATGTTGAACCTGGGTGACATAATAAGTATGCGCGCCAGGGAAATTTTGAAGAGTCGGGACCCTGCCCAGGTCAAAACAGAGACCTCTGTTGTTGCAGGCCCTGGACTTTTGGGTAGACTGCCTACCCTGGAGCTGCCACATTTTGACGGTCACTTGGACCATTGGTTAAGCTTCAGGAACCTGTTTGACAGTTTGGTTGATGCGCGCTCTGACCTCCGACCGGCCCAGAAGTTGGCTTATTTGTTGTCAGCCCTAGGAGGTGAGGCTCGAGCCTTGGTGCAGCACTTGCCGGTGACCGACTCGGCCTATCCCACTGCTCTGGAACTTCTATCCCGACGGTACCAGAACAAACGTTGCCTGGCTGATGTCCATATTGACCAGATCTTGGGGTTGCCGGCCATCACCAGAATGTCAGCGTTGCGTGCTGACCTTTTGAATCCATTGCTGGCAGCAACCAACGCCTTGAAACGATTGGAGTTGCCGGTGGAATATTGGTCCTATTTTTTGGTACACTTAGTGTTGCAGCGGCTTCCGTCAGACTTGAGGTCCCGTTTTGAGCAGAAGTATGGTGGGGATAGTGCCACCCATCTTCCCCCCTTCGAGGACCTCGTCAAATTTTTGGAGGATGAGTGTCGTTTCCTCGACAACGCCCGTGGTGCCACGGGGTCAAGCCAACCCTCTCGGCCAAGGGCTCAGGGACGGACTAGGACTGTCGGGCCTGGTGATAGCCACCTGCCCCCCGTTTTGGTGGCACCCAGAGTAATCTTGTTTGCGGCTATTGTAAGGCCACGGGACATGGCGTATCAACTTGCGCGGCCTTCTTGGAGTTGCACGTGAGTGCCCGCCGCCGAGTTGCCAATGCACGCCGTCTGTGCTTTTCGTGTTTGGGGAATCATTTTCATCGGGATTGCCCCAACCCCCGCCCTTGTTCAATTTGTAGGGGCTCACATCTTGAAGTTTTGTGCGCCAACGCGAACCGCTCTGTCAGACCAGCCTCTGATGGGGGTTCGCGCAGGGGGGGGTATGATGGAGATGAGCACCGGGCTTCTCGCTCGCCGGATCAGAGTCGAGGAGGGGCCTGCAACTTTGACCGCCGCACTCCACCCCCCGCGCCAGTTGACCGGGAGCCGCGCGACCGCCGATTGACCTCCCCTCGTGAAGGCGACTATGCAGCTGCTGGTAGGCGACGTTGGCCAGACCAGCACCGCCTTCCCTCCCCTCCGTTGGCGGAACGTCCCCGTTTGGAGACGCGCCCCCCGCCACTCAGGCGTCAAGTGGAATATGCCCCTCCAGCGATGGCGCGCGGCTCGGGACATCGCGCGGATGAGGAGTTTGACTACTATCCTCATCGGGATAGATCCCAGCCTGGATGCGGCGATCGGTCGCCGCCCAGGCATTACTAGGAAATTGGCGCCTGTCCCGCTAACGTACCTCCCCAGATCGACATGGTTTTGTTGCCAACGGCATCGGTCAGGGTCTGGGGACCCACGGGGGACTCTGTTGTGGTCCGTGCCATTTTGGACACGGGAGCCCAGGGTTGCCTTTTGTCGTCTTGGTTAGCGGGTCGGGTGAGCCTGGATGTCCGTGCCTTTTCAGGCACGATTAATGGAATAGGCGAAACACCTATCCCGACTGTTGAGGGACAAACCTTATTTGGGCTCACTCCTGTGAGTTGTTTGGACCCTAAGTTTTTTCCTTCGGCCATTGTTCTGACGAGTATTTTGGGCTGTCATCCCCAACGTCAGCTGTCGCCTGATATTGTCCGGTTGACGTCAGGCCTGGATTTGGCTGACCGCCGGTTTGATTCCCCTAATACAACTCATTTGATATTGGGTTCCGATGTACTAGGGAGAATATTGTTGGGTAATATGAAAGTCTTGCAGCCGAACGGTTTGGTGGCTGTCTCGACCATCTTTGGCTTTGCGGTGATGGGCCCAATGTTGAAGGCTCCCCCTCCACCTGAGCCTGATTTTGCGTTGGCGTGTGGCTCCGCTCTCTCTGACGCTGTTCAGAGGTTTTGGGAGGTTGAGGAGCCACCGCAAGTGGCCCGCTTGAACCCGGAACATGAGGAGTGCGAGTTGTTCTATCAGAACAACACAGGTCGACTCCGTTCCGGTCGGCTCGTAACACGGTTGCCTATTGTTGCAGTTCGACCACCTCTCGGCGAGTCCAGACCTATGGCCGAGAAGAGATTGTTGGCGATGGAGCGCCGTATGGCCAGGGATCCGGTGCTGCGGCAGAAATATTTAGATTTCATGCGTGAGTACGCAGACTTGGGACACCTGTCGGTGTCAAATTTGGATTGGCGCTCAGTTGAGCATTACTTTCTGCCGCATCACGCGGTCCTCAAGGCATCCACCGGTAAGCTGCGCACAGTGTTTGATGGGTCTGCGCGGACTTCCTCTGGTGTCTCTTTGAATGATTGCTTGCACTCCGGCCCCAAATTGTTGAGGGACCTTTGTGATGTCATCACGTCTTTTCGTCGTCATCAAGTAGTATTTGTGGCTGACATCAAAATGATGTTCCGGCAAACGGTTATTCACCGGGATGACAGACGTTATCAGTTGATCCTGTGGCGAGAGAATCCCCGGGACCCCATGGTTGTTTATGGGCTCAACACGAATACGTACGGCCTTCGGTCGAGCCCTTTTGTTGCTATTCGTTCACTTTGGGAGCTCGCGGACCGAGAACGCTTGAGGTTCCCTCGGGCGTCCGCCATCTTGAAAACGGACTTGTATGTTGATGACGTCTGCACTGGGGCTTCCACGGTTGAGGAAGCTATCCTGTTGCGTGACGAGTTGGTTCAAATTTTGGATTCCGCTGGCTATGAGTTGCGTAAGTGGGTGTCCAACTCGCCAGCACTGTTGGAAGATGTGGAAGAGGATCATAAGCAGGATCCTCATTTGTTTGAAAATGCTGACAACCCTGCTATGTTGGCCGTTCTCGGCATTCAGTACCGACCAGTCCAAGACACCTTTACGTATGATGTCGATTTGGAGTCACCACACACTTGGACTAAACGACTGGTATTGTCTACTGTCGCGAGAACCTTTGACCCGAATGGTTGGATATGCCCGGTATTGTTTTGGGCGAAATGTTTTCTCCAGCGCCTTTGGACCGCGGAACTTGGTTGGGATGAGCCACTTCAGGAAACCCTTTTGGAAGATTGGCTCCAATTTGTATCCGCACTTCCTGCGGTCAACGAGGTCGCGTTACCACGCGCTATCCTCCCCCCTGGGAACTATACTGCAACCCTTCATGGGTTTTGTGACGCATCTTCGCACGGTTATGCAGCTGTTGTTTATCTGCGCACCGTCAGCGCGACAGGCCAGGTGAAGTTGTCACTGATCATGGCCAAGAGCAAGGTGGCCCCCCTCCGGACGGCATTGACCATCCCTAAGCTAGAGTTGTCAGGGGCGGCGCTTCTTGTGCGTCTCTTGAATCACGTTGCTCAAACTTTAGGTGGATCTGTGAACATTCGGAATTCTTACGCCTGGACGGACAGTCAAATTGTTTTGTGTTGGTTAAAGACGTCCGTCCACTCCTTGGAGGTCTTTGTGGCAAACCGAGTGTCACAGATACAAAATTCCGAAACGCCTTTGATTTGGAGGCACGTGCCTGGAGACTTGAACCCCGGCGACGTAGCCTCACGTGGGTGCATGGCCCCCCGCCTGATTGTGCACCCCCTTTGGTGGGGACCGGATTGGCTGACTCGCCCCGAGGATGATTGGCCTCGAACGCCAGTTTTGATGTCGGATCCTTTGCCCGGGCTTAAGGTGCTCGCTGTTGGGACGAAGGACCCTCCGTTTGATCCGGATATTTTGTTGAATCGATACAGCTCCCTCGACAAATTGTTGAACGTTACCTCGTGGATCAGGCGTTTTGGTCACAATGCTAGGAATCCAGGGGACAAGCGCCTGTCACCGGTTCTCTCTCCTCAAGAGCGACAGGAGTCACTCCTCCTGTGGGTTCGCTCTGTGCAGGCCGTACACTTTGAGAAGGAGATCGAGACCTTGAAGTCCGGTAGAGTTAAGTTGTCGGGAGCCGTTAGTAAGTTGAACCCCTTTTTGGATGAAACGGGTCTTTTGCGTGTAGGAGGACGGTTGAGGCACTCTAGCCTTCCTTATGGGGTCCGTCACCCCCTTTTGTTGCCCAAGGCGGGCCATTTGATTAAATTGTTGGTGACTGATCGTCACATTAAGAACTCGCACGCCGGTTGCAATGCGCTGTTGGCCATTCTGCAGCGAGAGTTTTGGATTTTGTCGGCTCGTCGTACCATTCGTAGCATCGTCTTCCGTTGCATACCGTGTTATCGGACTAAGGCCCCAACGATGCAGCCCCAGATGGGAGACTTGCCTGCTGATCGTGTCAATGAGGCGAGGCCCTTTGCAGGCGTAGGAACGGACTTTGCTGGTCCCTTTTCGATAAAGACGTCTACCCTTCGCAATAGTAAAATTGTCAAGGCTTATTTGTGCGTATTTGTCTGCCTGTCAACTAAGGCAGTGCACTTGGAGCTGGTATCCTCCCTCTCGACGGAGGCCTTTGTGGCAACTTTGGATAGATTTACGTCTCGCCGTGGGTTACCTTCTCTGATCAGGTCTGATTGCGGTACCAACTACAAGGGTACAAGTAACTATTTGAAGGAAGTGTATGACTTTCTTAATGAGAGCCAGGTTGACATTGGTAACAAATTGGCCCGTCGAGGGGTCACTTGGTTGTTTGACCCGACAGCCTGCCCCCATTGGGGGGGTATTTTTGAGGCCGCGGTGAAAGCGGCAAAGGGACTCTGGCGGAGATTGTTGGGAGACACCGTTCTCACCTTTGAGGAATTAGCTACGGTATTTTGTCGCATTGAAGCGGTACTAAATTCGCGTCCATTGTGCCCGCTCTCTTCGGACCCTAACGATTTGGAGGCTCTAACCTCGGGCCATTTCTTGATTGGACAGCCACTTGTCGCTCTGCCTAAGTACCCTTTTGTTGATGTGAGCCAAAATCGGCTATCGCGGTTTCAGTTGGTGCAACAGCTCACTCAGAGCTTTTGGAAGCGTTGGAGCTTAGAGTATCTGCACATCCTCCAGCAGCGCGTCAAGTGGACTGATAAAACTCATCCGCCCAAGATAGGAGACCTCGTCCTTATTAAGGATGCCAACCTTAAGCCTCTGTATTGGCGCCGGGGGCGCATTCTCAATTTGGTGGCTGGCACCGACGGGGTACCTCGTTTTGCTGAGGTTTTAGTAGATGGATCGGTTATGAAGAGAGCGGTCGCAACCTTGTCAAGACTGCCAATTGATTAGCGGACGGGACGGCCCGTCCGGGGGGGGTAGATGTTTCATCCACCAAGTTTCTGAACGCACCTTTTGACGTTTGACAGATTACGTTTCGTTGTCTGTGCGAATCGGTGCGATGACGTTTTGCTTGTCAGTGCAATTTTGGTTGAAAAATGGTAGCTCCGTGCTTGTAATTTTGGTACACGCTGTTTCGTGTAATTATTGTTTGAAAACTTTGAGTTATTGTTAATCCGATACAATCTTGATCGGTGTTTGATATTTTGTTGACAATTGAGTGAAAATTGAGAAATCTCGCCATTTTGTGTCATGACCGCGAGTGATTTGTTGGTTATGTAGCCGGCCTTTGTGTTTTATTTGAACGCCGGTAATTTCCTAAATTCAGTGCTGGACTATTATATCCCCGATTGGGTTAGCAAACCGGGATAAAATTCAGTTGGACATTCGTGAAAGGTGCCACGTGTGGGATCTGAAGGTTTGATCCTGGAGTCGACGGTGCGCGCTGTGGGCGTCCATGGAACCGTCGTAATCTCACATAACTTCACATACACCACACAAACACAGTTATACTTACATCCCACTCAGATACGACGTTACCAGGGACTACGTCACATCACCGGTACCAACGTGATGGTAAGTGTATTGAATAGTTGTTTTTCCTTTGTCAATTGGACAAATATATTTTGATTAGGGCTCCGCGTAATCGCGGACATCGTGAGTCTGTTCGTGCAGTCTCACACATATAGCGGCAACAGAAATACATCATCTGTGAAAATTTCAACTGTCTAGCTGTCACGGTTCATGAGATACAGCCTGGTGACAGACAGACGGACAGACGGACTGACAGACAGACGGACAGACAGCGAAGTCTTAGTAATAGGGTTCCGTTTTTACCCTTTGGGTACGGAACCCTAAAAACCGTAAAGAATACGCACAGTGCTATATATGGTGGTATGCAGTAAAATCTACGTACTTAGGTGAGAGTACCTATTTTATCTACACCCATACTATAAATCCTCTATAAAAGTATCTGAAACAGTTAGCTTATGGCCAACATTAAAACAGCCAGTGTCATAATAACCATTATAACACCCGTTTGGGTGTTATAATGGTTATTATGTACTGAATTTCATTATGCAACTCGTTTTAAAAAAAGAACATTGTCTAGCACGTGCGATTCACTACCACAGCGCCGTAATTAAAAAAAAAACATAAGAGCCTGTATTTGCTGTTTTGGTGATATTGGACGATCTACATCTCGGTATCTATAAGACCTAAGAGTTCGCTATTTGGACACCATTAAACTTGGACTTATAATCATTAAATCTGTTGAAGCGAAAACACGATTGGATAAAATAATCCCGATAGAAAAAAAATACAAAAAAAACTCGTTTTGCACTTATTTTGAGTTGGATCTCTGAAACCCTATGGAATTTAATGATGATTTTTAGCCTAATAGATAGGTAACAATACACAGTTACAGTTACAGTACACATAATTTTATTTATGACTCATAAAGAAAAGTTACGCGGCGATAAAAGTGTTTGGTTTGTTGTTTTGAGTTTCGCACATACGGGCTTAGGTTGGAAACTACCCAAAGCTCCTTTCGACATAAAAATGTTTGTCATGTTACCGCATCAATGTCAAGCGTACTTATGTTACCGAAATGAGAGTTTGTTTAGGATAATACACTGTGAAGTTAATTAAAAATGTACCACAAAGTATGTGTGACTAGTAATCCCAAATACCTATGAAGGTCGAAAGGAAACGCTTGAACTAACCCTACCGCTGCTTTCTCTATTATCCCCTACACTAAACTTGACTCTAAAACATGCAAAGGATCCGAAATTAACCCGGAGATAAAACAAAATTGTTTAGAAATTTTAATTTTGTTCCATCAGTTTCCCGACGCTTTGTTTAGAAAGTTGACCTTATTACCATTAACAAGATAAGGGTCAGTTTAAAAGCACAGTTTCTGTGACGATAAGCATCTAATATCAAATATTGCAAATAGACCTTTGTTTCGAAAGCAATTTAGGAGAATAAGCTGGGATCTAAGTGAAATGATTAAGACTCGATGGCCATGCATTGTTGGCTTTGACGTAAGTAGTTTACAAATAATAAAACATCCAGTGTCTCATTCTGGCAGAAAAAGTTGAGTTGAAATCTAATTCTAAAAACAAAATTAGAGTTCATAGAAATATTAGTTCACATTTCTCATAGAATTCAAAAACTCGGTGATCGTAAACTTGAAAATAAAGCGCTTGACTTTCCACTAAACTGTGGAATTTGCAATTTGTCAAAGTTTGACCACCATAAAGCGAGTTCCTAGCTGACCCTCATGTTTGAAACACACATAACAGATCGTACAGGCCGCAGGGTTGTCCTCAGGTCCTAAAATATACTGACATTCCCAACTTTAAGTATTATTTAGTTAAGTACGAGTATTGCAAGCCATTAGTGAGGTCTCGTTAGCTGATGGTAAACAACATCAAGAGATTTTACTAAAGGAGATGTAAACCACTACTTTACGGAATTACGATAGATATCGAAGTTTTTACGGCTTTTTTGAAATAAATACAAACCTTGTTGGAAAAGTATTTGAACAAAATATAAAAAGCGGAGATAACAAGCAGTATTAGTAAGAGGTATTCCCTAATCATCTCCAAGAAAACCTGATAGCTTGCTGCACTTTAAACGACGTCGTTTGTTTTGACTACGGTCTGGGCTAGCTTTTTTAAATTTTCTTATGTGACAAGTCTTCTTTTTCTTATCGTGTCGATGTTCCTTCCAATTAGACGGTTTGGGCTTAGTAGATGGCCACGTTTATTGCAGCGGTAGAGGCGCTATTCAGGTTAACAAGAGTGCAGGTAAACAGACACCTAGGACACTCCAGCAGATGGGGCATTGTTTGGTCCGGAGCGCCGCACTCGCACTCGGTGCTGGAAGAACCATGAACAAGAAACATATATAAGAAGAAGCAAATGTTACAAGCGAACCTTTTTACGCACTCTTTTCAAAAACAAATAGAACACTTTATTTGTTTTGGTAGAGTGTGTAAGAAAGATCTCCCGATTCGTACGATTTGCGTCGCTGAACTCGCTCTACCAAAGTACGAACACAAGCGCTTGTAGATAATATATCACGATCCATGTTATACTTGTTCCGCTTCATTATTTACAAATCCACTATTTTCTGTAGTGAGCTGAACATGTTCTGAAGGTCAAGGGCTGGGATTTATTGTAACTCGTAAATCAACAAGAACAAAAACACCGTTTCTGCTAAAATATCTATAATCCATACTTAATATTATAAATGCGAAAGTAAGTTTGTTTGATTGTTTGTTACCTCTTCACGCCTAACCCACTGAACCGATCATCCTGAAATTTTGCATATACATTTTCAGGTGTTCTGTTACGGACATAGGGTATACCTTTCATCCCGAAAAAAGGTACTGTTTCCGAGGAAAACAGCAATAACGTGCTTTTGGTAATAGGTGGCGCCACGTGTCTTACGAATCATCGAAGCTTTAGTGGTGTGATACGAGTTATTTTTTAAATTGAAGTACCTTTTGTATCCCATTTCGTGAGTCCAGACTTAGAGAGTCAATAGACCCGTTTTTTATCCTGTTAACTTTAATTATTTTTATAGATGAAAAGTAATTTGCTTTGCTTGATACAGGCCCTAAATCGCTGAACCGATCATCATGACATTTTGCATATACGTTGTAAGGGATACAGAAAAAAAAAACGTTACATCCAGGAAAAAAGTACTGTTCCCGAGCGATAAAATAAGTAAACAGACTCACTTTACAATTTATAATACTGGACATTTTGTGAGTCGAGTGTCAATAGTCAGTCGCTCACGCGTGACAATCAAGAGCAGTCGCATACGCAGCGATCGCTAACTTTTACTCATCTACCCTACGTACTTAATAAAAATGGTGAAATGCGCAAAATGTGTAAAACTAATAACCAAAAAGTCTCCTGGATTGCAGTGCAGCAAATGTAATAAGTGGCTCCATTCTTCCTGTGCGTCAATAACACCCGAACAACTTAGTGTATTGCACGTTACAGATTCAGTGGACTGGAAATGCAAAGCTTGCACCGGAGGTGGTAAGCCTAAAAGACTGTCATGTATTATCCCGGATATCGACGGAGACGAAAATACAGATACAGAGTCTGCCACCCCACAGCCATTCGCTAGTGCCAGTAGTGATAACATGATGCAACAAATATTACGTGACCTGCGCAGGGAAGTGAGGCAAGTTATTAAAGAAGAGCTACAACGTACCCTGCAATTCTACTCTGATAAAATTGACGAGTATGACACCAAGATACAAAAATACGAGAAATCGATGAAGGAATTGGAAAACCGTTGCACTGATTTACAAAATCATGCTAAAAACACAAACATCAAATATGAAGTTCTGGAAAACAAATTAAATCAAATGGAGCAAGCACAATTATGCAACCAACTTGAAATATGTGGCATCAACCCATCTGAGAAAGACAATCCTGAAGAAATTGCTAAGAAAGTTGCCGTAACTATTACGCAAAACCCGGATGACGTCGTAAAAGCATATAGAAAAACGAGAAACCCTTCAAAAGTGGCGAGAAATAAAGACCAGACTCCGATCACTGTGATACTTCGAGAGGGAAACCGAGATCTATGGATAGATGCTGCCAAAAACACGACGATATCTGCTGCCAGCATAGGACAAGACGGTGCTGATAAAGTCTACCTACGGGAGTGTCTGACACCGTCGACGGCCTTCCTGTTATGGAAAACAAAAGAAGAACTCAAAGGATTGTTTGACTTTATATGGTGTAAACACGGAAATATATTAGTGCGTAAAAGTGTTCAAGAAAAAAAAATAACCACAATCCGCTCGATCGCCGATATCGAAAAGGTAAAATCATCGCATGTTAGACAATAGGTAAGTACGACTATATTGTCATTTAAAATACATAAATGTAAAACTTCTCATGCTTGATACAACAGAACATAACATAGTCGAAACCAATTGTCAGACATGGGATGATTTTACTTCCTATATACCGATACCCGAAAATTGTTTGTACTTTCTGCATGTAAACATACGATCGATCAAGAAAAACTTTGCTCAAATTGAGTACATAGTGTTAAATAGTAAACATACAATTCACATTCTCATATTAACTGAAGTAAACATTAAAAATGAATTGGTACAAATGTTTGAACTGGTTCTCTATTGTATTACCTAACTTTTATATTCATAATTTAAAGTGCCATAACTTTTTTTGTCCTAAACATCATTTGTCCGAATGATAACTTACCCGAACCTAATATCACATAATATCACATGCCATAAAATTGAAATCCCTAAATACAATATGCCCTAAACCCGTTTGTCATAAATATTATAATCAATAATATACAAAAGACATTAAACCGTTTTCAATAATGGTTATAAATCCTAAATTAAAAAAAAAAAATGTTTTGTACTTAATAATATTTTTAAAACAAACAGGTATGTTCCGGGAAGACGTTCCCAAAAGGGGACAGAACATTGTGTTTTTAAGTATGTCTGTAATTACGGGTAACTACAGGTTAAGTATTACTTAGCTTTTGCTATGCTATGAACTTCTCTCAACTCAACACATTATTATACAATATTGCTCTTATGAAATTTGTAGAATTAAAAAGTAGAACCATCATATCGCAGAAAGATCACAATAAGAATCTTCTGGCATACATTTGATATCAGTAGTCACTAAAAGGCAGAAAATCAATCAATCAAACCGCCAATCATTATAAAACAGTTGAGTATGAACATTCATGTGGATTTTATTTTTCCCTGCATGCAAACAAACATGCAGCAAGCATGCAGCAAGCATGCAGCAAGCATTCAGCAAGCATGCAACAAGCTTGCAGCAACCATGCAGCATGCAAGCACGCATACAGTATGCAAGCAAGCATGCAGCATGCAAGTGAGCAAGCAAGCAACATGCAGCAGGCATGGTTTCTGTCACGGCTCCGGCGCTGCGGGGCTCCGGCGGCCCCACGCGAGCTTATCGTCGCAGATGTGTTTAACGCTCACCACCGCAGCTTCGGCTTGCTGGCCGGCTTCGCCGGCCAGCCTCAGCAGCGGCGGCGAGTGTTACAACCACCTGCTCCTCAACTCGCGGGCCGCCTCGCCCCTCCATGCTTACGCGATTTTAAATTACACTCTAGGGGTAGGGCAGACAAGACTGCGTGGGGTCGGATTTACAGCGATTCGTTTCTGTCACTAAACCCTAATTTTTAGCAAATGTATTCGGACCAAAAATTTCATTATCATTTTATGAACATTCGGAATAATATACATTATGTAATAAAATACTTATGACATTTGACTTTATGGCATGTAAAATTAGAAGATTCAATTATTATAGTATTCGGTATTATGACAAAACAGTTTTAGAAATAAATATAATTATGTAAAACAAAATTTCGGGATTTTAAACATTATGGTTACTGAAGTTTATAGCAAACGTTTTATGGATAATGATTTTCGGACAAAATTTTTTAGGAGAATTAAGGGAGTACCGTTTGAACTCCCTGACTACAACTTATACTCAGAATTAAGAACTAATAAGAGAGGTGGGGGTGTGCTATTGTATATTCATAAGTCGGCATCTTTCATTAGACATAATAACTTGTGTACACAGGAGTTTGAATGTGTGGCCGGCGAGTTACATATTAATAGTGTTAAGTTCGGATTATGTGCCGTTTACAGACCGCCCGACACATCCAAACTGCGATTTATGAAGGAATTGTCGTCCTTAATAGCGAAATATCCTATCAAACAGGATTATTTAATAATGGGAGATATGAACATAGATCTTAAAGTATGTAACCCCGTGGTAAGACAATATCTAGACTCGCTGTGCACTTTAGGATTTATTAGTGGCGTTAACTGTTATACACGCATCGAGAAATATGGTGACAGAATCTCTAAGTCTTGTATAGATCACGTGTTTATTCGCAATGCTAGGGCGTATAGCATTTATACATCTGTTGTCAACACTTCACCGGCCGACCACTACATAACCGGTTGTGCGATAATGAACGCGCTCAACAAGAATGAGTCACATTCGTCTAGTCATTTAATAACTAAGATAGATAATCGCCGAGTGCACAGCGAACTAAATAACATCGACTGGAGTATACCCCTCCAATTCGGGTGCCCTAATAAAATAGTTGAGTACATACATAATGAATTTAATAGTGTTTATGATAAATGTAAATTCACAATTAGTAAAAAGAGTGTCAGTAAACGTAATACATGTCCTTGGGCTAATGAAAAACTAAAAAAGATGTGTTTAAAGAGGGATTTGTTATTTAATATTTGGCGCAAAGATGAAAATAACCCAAAAAAAAGACTGCTATACAATAGATACAGAAATAAAACAAACAAATACACAAACTACATTAGAAATAAACAAACAATGATGGAAATTTCTCAAAATTTCAAAAATAGCAAAAAGATTTGGAACATTGTGAATAGTTTGACTGGCAAAATCATGCAATGCATTGAACACGTTTTACTTATAACTTTTCGAACAAATCCATCAACATTGGCCAACACTTTTATGACTGAATTTGATTCTAATATTAAGAACCTAAGCAATCCTTGCAATGTGCCTCTTATAGACAAATCTTCGTACGAGATAATTCCTGATAGATCGATAAGAGTAAAACCAGCTCGAGAAGATACGGTTGAACGAATTATCAAGCAAATTAGCGACAGAAAAAGCCCGGGTTACGACGGGATACGTGCTAAAGATGTCAAGTATATATCAGCTAAACTTATCCCAGTCATTACACACCTAATTAATTGCTGTTTGCAGACTGGTACGTATCCTAACATTTTAAATATAGGGGTGATACGTCCAATACACAAAAAGGGCCCTCGCGATGACGTCAATAATTATCGTCCTATCACTATTTTGTCTTGCATAGATAAGATCTTAGAACGTTACATAGGTAATGAAATAAATAACTTCTTGCACACACACGGAATAATCAACAATAAACAATATGGATTCCAGAAAAATAAGAGTACTACACAATTATTGCTAGAATTTACCGATGAAGTCAATAAGCATTTAAATGATAAAAAACATGTCTTGACACTTTTTATTGATTTTAGCAAAGCTTTCGACATGCTCCGTTGTGATACACTCTTTGACAAGTTGTCGCAAAATGGAATACAAGGGCCACTATTGGAACTATTAAAAAACTATCACACCAATAGATACAACACGGTTAAAATACAAAATGAGTATAGTACAAAGCTTCCATCCACGCAAGGAACGGCCCAGGGTTCAATTATAGGTCCGACAGAATACTTACTTTATGTTAATGATATGGTTAACGTTGTAAATTCAGGTTCTGTATACCAATTCGCAGACGACACGTGTATACTAGTCGCTAATAAGAATATTCACGATGCTGAGGAATCCCTACAACGTAACTTCGACCAAGTGTGTAAATGGGCTCATGACGTGGGATTAGTAATAAATTCAACAAAAACAAAAATTGTTCACGTACACTCATCACATAACAAATGCTCCACTATACCTACAATTATAGCACACGAACACACTTGCCTGCATAGCTCGCCACAGACTTGCAAATGTCCGTCAGTAGAAGTAGTCGATAAACACATGTATATCGGTCTAATGGTCGATAGCCGATTCTGTTGGGGACCGCATAAAGATTACGTATGCAACAAACTGAGGTCTATTCTAGGTAAGCTCAGAATACTTAAATATAAACTACCTTACAAAACGCTTAGAATGTTATATTTGGCCCTAGCAGACTCTGTTATCAATTACGGACTCAGCAGTTACGGGAGAACCTATCATACATACTTAACGGATATTTACAGGTTACAACTAAGAATACTCAAAGTAATTACGCCAAAACATTAAAAAAGAAATACAAAAACAATGACGGCGACCTCTTTAAATATTGTCAAGTTATGAATGTGTTCAATAAAGTTGAATTTTTTACTCTAACGGAAGTCAAGAGACCTGAGCTGTTAACCGAAAGAACAAGACCTGACTTTCTGAGAACGAGACCACATAAAAATAAATACATCCTACCAACATTCAATAATGTGTACGGGATGAGGGTTGCAGAATATTTAGTACCTTTTTTTCTTAATAAACTTCCAGAGGACTTGCAAACCCTATACAAAACGAGTTCGAAAAGTTATAAATATAAATCAAAACGTTTCCTTACACAAAACTTCTCCTAAAGTATGTATGTACCTATAAATTATTTTCACCATTATGTAGTGCCTGCCTCTAGTCTATCTTTGGAAGGCAGGATTACTCAATATCGCCCTTATGTTAAAGATATATCCCATACATATTTGTCCAATGTCCTTTTAGTCCAACTAAAAGGACATTGGACAAATGTTGTTGACGTATCTACGCACTAAACTTTAGTATGTAACTGATCTTTTTTTTTTAACTGTCAGTTTTATATACCTACCTATCATTGTAGTTGTAACATTTTGTAAAATTTAAACGAACGGCTCGCCAGCACACAGATAAGCCCTGAGAGGTTTTCGATGTGTGGCTAAAACCAAACTGTTTATAGATTAAGTTTTTTAGATATTAAAATAAAAAAAAATAAAAAAAATATGGCGTTTGAGTAGCATAATTTCAACAGTTTCACAATTAGCCTAATAGATGGCGTTGTACTGATGACACCGTTTCTAAATCGCGGTGTTAAGATTTTTTGTGGAAGAATGATCTTCGAAGATTTTTTGTTGGAAATCGTCGTTAAATTTGGTGTTAAAATTGTCGTCAGTTTAGTAGTCGTAGAATTGTTGTTCCTGTTTCTTAAAATATTATTCGCTAGGCTAGGATTGATAGTCTAAATCTGGATTCGATGCTTAATGTTTGTATGTAAATAAAAAAATGTCTTTTAATTCCCTTTTATTCTTTTTCGGTTAGATTAGTTGTTAACAGTTTCCATTAGGTTAGGTTCCTTTGTTTTTGTTAGGTTAGGTTCCTTTGTGTTTTATTAGGTTAAGTTTCTTTGGAGTATTTTTATTATATATAATGACTCGCAAACGTAGTTCCAAGCTAAGTAGGAACTCATCGCGAGCCCGAGCAGCGAAAATTGCTCGATCCCAAGAATTCTCCGTTCATGCCGAATTAAGAAGGCAAGAACAAGCTGAGCGACTAGCAGCTTTCAGAGCTGATGAGACAACTTCTCAAACCCAGGAAAGACTGGAGAGCCAAGCCGCCCGTCAAGCTTCTCTGAGAGCGTCTGAGACGCCCATGCAAACGCAATTGCGTTTGGAGGAAGAAGCCGAAAATCAGAGAGCTCTAAGAGTAACTGAGACGCCTGTTCAAGCACAGTTCCGTCTCAGAGAACAAGCCCAGCGGCAAGCAGTCATTAGTTGCAGTAATGCAAACCGAACGCCGACGCATTTTTATGCGTCACAGTTGGACCGTATTTCATAATTCTGGATTTGAATACGATCCTTTAATAGATTACAAAAATCATAGTTTAGTTGTTGTTGGTTTGATGGGAAGACGAGACTGCGGGTACGTGTTGTTCCAATGGCAAAGTTTCCCTACCTTTACTTGGTGAACCAGATGAACCTCTGAAAACTCTATACTCATACGATGCTGATGAATCACGGCGCTTTTTAAATATAATCAGAAAGTACAACTCATGCTTTCGAATGACATCTTTTGGAGTAGATAGAGAAGTAAGAATGCCCGGGTTTTCGCCAACTTTTACCGTACAAGCAGTGCAAGTACGTAGCACTCGATTCGATACGATTCGATAAATCTAACAGTTATTCTCGATAAAATGAGTTTTTAACCAATCGTAAAATTCGGATTTATCGAATCGTATCGATTCGATCGTTATCGATTGCTACGTACTTGCAGTGCTGGTCAGATATATCATCGGATTGGTTCACTTTTTCCAACAGAGAACGAACAGCATACATTTTTGCAAGTTTACTTTATGGGTGATGAAAACAATGAAGTAAACCGTCGCTACCAATACATTCAAGGATTTGACAGAGATACGGTATTAAAAATTCAAAGAATGTTACATGACCAAAATATATTGATAAATACTTTTAAAATCGCAATAGAAAACTGGCCTCAAGAAGATTATAAGGTCGTTATCCATGCTGATCGAACTCCGCGTGGCGAACATGAGAGGCGTTTTAATGCACCGACAATTAATGAAGTTGCTGTCGTAGTGAGTGGCAACCAGTTCTCTTCACGAGACATAGTGTTACGAACACATGATAATACATTGACACGCGTAGCTGATACTTATAAGTTCTACGATGCTTTGCAGTACCCATTAATTTTTAGCAAGGGACAGTCGGGATACTATTTTGATATACCACTCATTAATCCCACTACAAAACAGCCAGTTCCCAATAAGAAAGTTTCCTCTATGGATTTGGTGATGAAAACTACGAGCTGAAAATTATATTCATCTGCAAGATGCGATTAGCACAGATGGTAATATAAACCCCAACGATTTAGGCCGAATTGTTATACTTCCCTCTACTTTTATTAACAGCCCCCGCTATCTGTATGAATATACACAAGACGCTTTCGCGTATGTACGTACTTACGGCAGGCCAGACCTATTCGTGACTTTCACCTGCAATCCCTCATGGAAGGAAATAACAGAAGAGCTTATGCCTGGGCAAAGAACTACTGACCGACATGACTTAGTTGCCCGCGTTTCGTTTAAAGGTCCAAAAACTAATTAATGTTATTTCAAAGGGAAAAGTGTTTGGAAACGTCCAGTGCCACATGTATTCCATTGAATTTCAGAAACGAGGCCTTCCACATGTGCACATTCTTATTTGGTTGAAAGAAAAACTGCGTCCCAACATTATAAGGGGATTTGCACGAAACCATAACCAGAAACATGGGTTCATGGCCCCTGTGGAGCACGTAATCCAGCATCGCCTTGCATGAAAAGTGGGAAATGTACAAAAAAATACCCCCGAGAGCTGCTGAAGGAAACAGTGCATAATAACAAAGGTTACC
This sequence comes from Xestia xanthographa, assembly GCA_905147715.2. Classification (NCBI taxonomy): domain Eukaryota; kingdom Metazoa; phylum Arthropoda; class Insecta; order Lepidoptera; family Noctuidae; genus Xestia; species Xestia xanthographa. The sequence continues at coordinate 20,958,673 of LR990652.1, forward strand.
CTTTATACAGACGAAGAGCACCCGAAGATGGTGGAAGGGTAACGATTCAGACTTGCGGTGGGGCGGTTGGAACTCTTGATAATAGCTGGGTCGTGCCATATTCACCTATTTTATGTAAAATATTTAATACCCACATTAATGTAGAAGCCTGCAACTCTGTTCGTGCCATTAAATATATTTGTAAATGTATTAATAAAGGGAGTGATCAGGCGATTTTCAATATACGTGATGATGGTGTAGCGCAGTCACTTAATGAAGTACAAACCTATCAGGCAGGACGATATGTCAGTAGTAATGAGGCAGCGTGGTGACTTCTTAGTTTACCCTTACAATAAAGACATCCGACTGTTACTCACCTTGCCGTACATTTAGAAAATGGACAGCGTGTTTTTTCTTTAATGAACGTAATTTCCAGGAAAGGATTTCATTTCCGTTTAAAACCACATTAACCGCCTTTTTCGAGCTTTGTCAGACAGATCCTTTCGCAAAAACATTATTGTATTCTGAAGTCCCCCGTTATTATTACATGGAACACAAGGGAGAAGGGAGTGGAAACGCCGCGTTCAAGGTATGCCTGTTGAAGATTGGCCTAGGGTAAAATCATCGGACGCTCTTGGTCGTGTATATACTGTCCACATGGACAATATATACACGACCTAACTAACTTTGAATGCTTTTGTCTGCGCATGTTATTGCATCATGTTCGAGGTCCAACTACCTTTACGGAGCTTAAAATTGTTAACGGTCAGGAGTGTAGAACTTACAGAGAAGCATGTGAAGCTCTACGTCTCTTAGGGAACGATAATCACTGGAACGAAACTATGGACGAAGCCGTGCAGTGCCGATCACCAGACAAAATCAGGGAACTTTACGCAACCCTCATATCGTCCTGCGGCCTTTCCAATTCGCAAACACTATGGGATAAGTACAAAGAGTACATGGCCGAAGACATATTGCGGCGATTGCAGCAAGTAAATGCAGATATATGTCTTTTAATGATCACATATACAACGAAGCGCTGACAAAGATTGAAAACAAAGTTATGACAATGACGAGGAAGAAGTTGCATGATTTTGGCATGGTTGGCCCTCGACGATCAGGTGAAAGTGACTTAAACGATGAAATTGCTCGAGAACTAAACTACGACTTCACAGCATTGCAATAGCAAGTGACCGAATTAGTTCCTCGGTTGCTTCCAGAACAAAGTCACGTCTTTCAACAGGTGTTACGTCAAGTTGAGTCTGGGAATGGTGCACTCTTTTTTCTCGACGCCCCTGGAGGAACCGGAAAAACGTTTTTGTTGAACTTATTATTGGCGATCATAAGAAAAGACGAGAAAATTGCTGTTGCCGTGGCTTACTCCGGTATAGCCGCTACACTACTGAACGGCGGTCGCACTGCACATTCCGTCCTAAAACTGCCATTAAATCTTGCACAGGAAGAGTCACCAATCTGCAATTTCAGCAAAAATAGCTCTCGAGGTATGATGCTACGACAGTGTAAACTTTTAGTCTGGGACGAAAGTACGATGTCCCACAAAAAAGCTATAGAAGCGTTAAACCGAACTCTGCAGGACGTACGAGACAGTACTGATATTATGGGAGGCATGGTAGTTTTACTGGCTGGTGACTTCCGACAAAATCTACCGGTGATCCAGAGAGGCACACCTGCAGATGAAATCAAAGCCTGTCTCAAGTCATCAAGCGTATGGTCAAAAGTAAAAATTCAGCTTATCAACAAATATGAGAGTGCACCTTTATAATGACGCAGATTCGGGACATTATGCTGAGACACTGTTAAAAATTGGCAATAGACGTTTGGACACGGATGCTGAAGGTTGTATTTTACTGACGGGGAATTCTGTAATTTGGTTGAAAACAGTGTGGAACTCATCGCTAAAGTATACCAAGACTCACAAATAAATTTAAATTGTGATCAGTGGCTATGTGCGAGAGCAATCCTTGCACCTAAAAATGATACTATAAACCAGATAAATATTGACATTTTGAATAAGGTGCAGGGAGATATAAAGGAGTATATTTTGTCAATAGATACCATCATGGACCCAGAACAGAGCACTTCATTTACCGCTGAATTTTTAAATTCTCTAGAGCTGTCAGGTGTTCCCTCGCACAAACTTCAATTAAAATTAGGTGTGCCCGTCATGCTTATGCGCAATTTAGATGCACCACGATTATGTAATGGGACGAGGCTTCGAATTACACAATTAGGAAGGGGAAAGGTTATTATACCTTTTTTTTTTTTTTTTTTTTTTTTTTTCGGATTGGCAATCATCAAAATAATAACCCCTCCCGCTCTGGGCGGAGCAGGAGGGAGTGTCAGATTATTATACCTCGAATCCCAATAATCCCCACTGACCTACCATTTTAATTCAAAAGACTCCAGTTTCCAATAAAACTAAGTTTTGCTATTACAATTAATAAAGCGCAAGGGCCAACACTGCAGGTCTTAAAGGAAAAGCATGGATTTTTCAAATGCACCCCGCATTTGGAAAGCCATGCTTTTCCGCTATATGTGGCATGTTCGCGTGTCTCCAATCCCCAGAATTAATACAAATTAACGCCAAATAGAAAGACAAACAACATTGTGTATAGGAGCGACCTAGAATAATGTTCCATTCTGAGCCCACGACTGCAACGGCCAAACAACAAGCAGAGTACAACCCGAATTGATTGTTAAATTCTAAATTAACGCGAGCGAAGCCGCGGGCGAAAGCTAATATCTATAATATATCCTTCATAAAATAGTAATACTAGTATAACTACTATACATAATAATTATTGAAGAAAATATTGTAAAATAGAGAATTATTAATATAATAATAATTCCTCTAAAAACGTTGCCCCCACTAGGAATTTCTCGGGTATCGTGGGTGCGTTTACAAACATTCAAACTCACGCAACTCGACCCGGAAAATTATCTATAGGTACGGTCATAAAAATATTAATTCTGCTCGGGGATCGAACTTACGACACGCAGCGTAGCAGCCACTCGCTGAGCCAGCTCAATAAGCAGAGAATGCCATTTCTAGCACAAGGTAAGTGAATGTGCGTTTTATGTGCCCACGTCTCATATTATGTGCCACATTTGATAGTATTGCGGCTATAAACTTTATGAAGTGCATCAGAAGCCGTCACTTTATCTTCTGAGAGAAGTAGGTCATTGTGTTATATTTATATTACTTACTGTCTGTAAGTAAAAGATCTTACAAGCTAAGCAACTGCTTCATGGAACGTTTACAAGTTCTTAATGTCATTATTTAGCTTTGTGAACATCATCTTACTCGCTAAAACAGAGGAATTTTAAGGAAACACTTTGTTCTTTGATATTAAATTCATTAAAAATAATAGTCCACAGTAAGTCGAGGTTTATAATTTGAAAAGAAATTCACTTCGAGGCTTGTATAAACGAAGCAAATATAAAATAAGTAAATTGAGTTATTTTATCATTATCATTGTTTTATTTCTTCAACGGTGTAAAGGTTAGACCTGTCAAATTTTTTTTAGATAAAAGACGATATTGGAGTTTGATAAAAAGTAGTACTTCGTATAATTATGTGAAATTTTTTCAGAAGCTCTTTTTTCTCGGTGGAACCGGAATTATTTTGTTAAAAAAATATTATAACCATCATCCAAAAAAATACAGCCATGAATTTTTCTTCAGCAGGTCAAAAGTTTAATAAACTCTGTTAACTCACGCGATTACGATATGCAGCAAGATAAAGACATTGTTGTCTTTATCTTGCCGTAAATTTATAAATAACTTCTATAATTTACTAAAATATTGGTATTTGATTAAGTCTTGAAAACTTATGGTAATCCTGTTAATTCAATGACTCAATCAAACATTTGAGCAGTAACGCTGTATTACAAAAAGTAATTCATTTTCCCTCAATTTCATTATCATTTTATTTCTTGTCTTTTTAAGGTTTGGCTTACATAAACACTTGGGGCCAATTGAAAGAATATTAAGAACCGTTCAGCTTAAAATCACAAAATTACCATTAATCAGAGCATTAAGCCGTGTTGACAAGCTCAGGGGAGGAGGTCGTCATAAAAAAGATGTTTGACGAGCCATTTCTTAAAACCATAAAATGAATTGCTGTGAAATCATTAAACGTTCTTTACAAGCTATTATGTTGATAAAATGTTTTTATCGTGAACATAATACGGCTCGTGTTGGTGGCTGAATTAATTTAAACCAAGATCACTTTTTGGTTTATGATTCGATGTACTTAAAAATAAAAGCCGTCTGAGGCCCATGATTGGCATAAAAACTGTGACACCAGATTGGGCACTAACCACACGCTAAAGCGATAAAAAAAGAAGACCTAAAAATAGCGAGGAGTTTCAAAGAATCATGGTCAAAAGTAGTCTGACTACTGCAGATGGCAGAGCAGCCACGTTTTGTAAACCAGACCTGTAAACTAGACCTATATTTGATTAAATTAACCTACGTCAAATCTACATCTCCTGACGGTCACTGACTCCAGTCTCCAAGCGCGGGAAAAGTGCGTAAATCTCGGTTAATAAGCATAAATATCGCGAAATATTCGCGTCGCGTCGCCGCGTCTGTTGAAGCGAGACATTACTGTAAAACGAATTTTTAACATCCATCGAAGAAATACCTACGTCGAGCTTTACTTATGTAGGTACTCACGTATTTTGCGAAAATGGATTAAAAATGTAAATGAATCGTTTCGAAATTCACGGCGATTTTGATTACAGCTTAATCTTTCTTTAGTACGAGTTAGTAGACTAGTGCTGTATTTTTATTTATTTAAACGAATACCTATGAGTTAAAACGTAAAGACAACTTTTAAAAATACCTTTTGTGTTGAGGTTTTACTAAGATTAGAACATTTTTATGTATATTATGATGTCACAAGGGTGTTTTTTCTACAACCTAGACTGGACAAAATGAGCCTTAATCTTGTCACAACGATCTGTTGCATGAATCTAGGATCTCTATCATTGCTTTCAATCATAATCACTTCTAGTACCTAACTAACAGCTATCAAAGACTTTAGTATTTCTCCTCTTTAGTTTTATATAGCGTCAGATAATTAACCTCATTACGTTTTGCTAAAATTAGACGTTCTTCCTGGTGGAAATTTTCACCTGAAGCCACAGAGTGCAGCGATGTCAGATGAGTACCGGACACGCTGTAATGGAATATCATAATGCGATCATCAACAAACTGTGATTTTCTCTATCTTTTAGCCCAAATGAATGATTAAAATTAGAATATTTTTGTGGATAGACAAATAACACCATTCCTAATCATTCCTTCTACAAATTTGGTTTAGTAAAACTATGTTAAGCTGAAACCGATGTAGGTTACAAAAAGTGAGATTTTTTAAATGGTAAACGAACAGTAACATTCCGTTACCATGCGGACCGAAACATTTAACTGAAATAGTTTTTCACTAGAAATACTGGGGTTACAAAATTGTACGTACAAAACTTTTATTCGGGGCAATGGCGTTCTCACACAGGGTGACCATCTATTCCTACTACACATGGAGTTGTTCCAAGTACTGCAGTAGCTACTCTCACGGATTTTAAAAACATCTAAGCTATTATTTTTTGCTGTGACCATGTTACCGACTTCGTATACTTACAAACGATGAAATATTTCCGGATTTTGATAAAACATTTCTGAGTCATATGATTTACTGACTGCAGTGAGAATGCTTTCTTATCTAACGGATTTGTACGAGTAAATGTTAACTGAGGCTGAGATTAGACCGCGGGCCTGTGGACGGTGGGCTATGGGCTAGCTCGCCGTCCGTCCGTCTCATGACGACAGGCCGTGTTGACGGCGCGTTCGTGTTCCACGCGCGCCTTAAAGAGAGTCAGCAAAAAGGAAGGGGTCCGCAAGGACCGATGCCTGCCGGGGTTGCGGGACTGTTCGAAAGAGATACCGTGGCCCCGGAACACAAAGGGCGATGAAGGAACATGGATGGGTTTTAATCAGTATAAGTCTGACACTCCCTCCTGCTCCGCCCAGAGCGGGAGGAGTCATTTGATGATTTCCCATCCGAAAAAAAAAATAAAAGGCTGTGATTAGACCTGCGGAAACATAAACGGGTACAAATAACGCCTATTGAAACATTGATTTAACGGTAACTTGATCCAAATTGACTGTCTTGGTATGGGCATGTGATGAGGAGGGAAGAATCGCAAGTGACTAAAAGAGTGATGAATATAAATGTGGATGGATGGAGAGCGAGAGGAAGGCCAAGGAAAAGATGGATGGATTGTGTGAGGAATGATATGAGGGAAAAAGATGTAAATGATTGCGTGACGGTTGACAGAGGAGAATGGAAGAAGAAAACGTGTTGCGCCGACCACAAGTAACATGGGATAAGGGCAGGAAGATGATGATGATCCAAAAAAATAACAGCGCACCAAACTGATGCAAAAATACCAAGAACTTATTGAAACGTCAACTGTTACCGTAAGTACCAACAAAGAACGCAAATGAAAGCGGTTCTCGTTAGTTGCGTTCGAACATCCGGCACAGAGTACTCCGGGGGCGTCAATGTTGAGGGAAATGGATGGAAATTGGAAACCTGCGGTGACTTCAAGCTTTAATTTTTGCTGTACATTGAATGTGGACGTTTTCCTATTCGAATTGAAATCTTTTTACTTTTATTTGGAATTCTGATGGTTATAGAATTTTTTTTGCAATTATACAACGTTGAAAAAAAATATTTCAGCTGCACTTTCCGTAAATTCCAAAAGTATTGCGCTTATAATCCCTAGCTTAATTAAAAAGAAAAAAAAACAGCAAAACCTGTTCAATAGCATTGTAATACGTCATACAATACCTTACTCCCCTCTCGCTCCAAATTCTAACTTCCAGTATTTTATTTAGTGAAGCATTTCTTCACTGCGGCCTCTCCCCTGGTTCCGCATATTTTATGAATAAACACAAAACAGATGAATAACAATAAAACAGATGTGCTAAATGAGACGAGGGAGAGTTGATATAAAAGATTGCAATTGTGTTACAAAAAACTGTGTGTTTAAAAAAGCTTTTAAAATGTTTGCAAAGGAAGTAGCGAGCGATCGCAAATAAATACATCAGTCATTCACGTTGCAAAGTGGAAATATGACGCTATAATTAGGATGTAGTAATGTAGGTAATAACAAGCTCTTTCGTTGGTGTCATGAGCAGACGCTGTGGTGTATTGGTATTGGCAGTACAGAAAATGCAATTATCTACACCTGTCAACATCCTTCAGCGACTGCTACAGGGTAAGTAACTGTGATGATTACTGGCAGTTGTGACTTGGTGGTGCTTCTATTTTATTTGTATAATATGAATGTATCGTCGCCGTACCAAGAAAAGAATCGTCTTTTCTTGGTACGGAAAACGTTTTTTTTTTAAACTAGACGATAGCAATAAAGTCAACCGACAAAGAGCGCGTTAAAATTATAAGTTTACTTAGAAATCCACTGAATGCTAACGAGAAATCTAAAATAATGATATCAACAAACAACGTTTGAGTGACAAATAAATCCGAATTAATTACAGTTCCTTTGTCCCTAGTCGTGTAGGCTTTTACACAGCAAATAAAATGTGAATAAGGACTGAGCAATTCTCTAGGCTGCGAAATGTGAATTTGGTAAAATCGGGGTCGGAATGGGCATTTGCGACGAAGCTAGTCTGATATCACCTTCCCTTACCCTTGATAGCCAAGAACGTAACCTGCCGTTTGGCACCCAATCAAAAGATGTTGTTTAAAAATTGGGAATTTTGGAGGCTGAAGATTCTCCTTTTCATTCAAACCTGCTCTTGTGGAAATAACAAAATCAAACTTTTGTTATTTAGCACATGGCGCAGTAGTGTTATCTGCTCAGTAAAAAAGTAAAGCTAGAAGATAATTTACATCCATCAGGTTCGAAAAACTTATCATGACCATTCTGTTGCATACATGCGGATACTGAATAACATTGTATGTCACGGCCACGGCCTTTTTTATGCTCACCACCTCACGTAATTTTTTAGTTTAAAACAATACTATATACGCTGTGGTGATTAAATACTCCATTAACAAATACTGTTGATTTTTTGCGGTATCAATGGATTAAATGGCTCAAACTGATTTTACTACCGCAAATACGTTTTTATACTAACGTAATGAACATCAACATAAATTCTTGTTTCGTTAAACCACTGGAATGTTTTCCATTAATTTTAGAGTGCTCCGATTTAATGTTATTACTATTCAACCATACGAATCATATTAATTGATTTGGTCACTATCGATCGGTAAATTCGTTAATGTTTCAATTATTTAAACAAAGCAATGCCGTGTATCAACCGTGTGGTATCCGGCAGAGTAGAATAGAACCAACCCATTACACTCACGGGTGTCGTATAAGGCGACTAATGTCTGAGGCAGAAAACTTTGCGCCTCCGTAGACCAGAAAATGTGCAGCAGCGTTTTCTGTTAGTCTTTTATCACTGCGATCTCCAATCCGCCTGCCAAGCGTGGAGATTACGGCAAATTCCTCCCATCATGGGAGAGGCTTATGTCCAGCAGTGGACGTTATGGGCTGATGTTTTGTAGTAGTGTAGTAAACAAAGCAATGTAATGATAAGAAGAATAAGAATCATTTATTTAAAAAGTATTACAAAAGTGTACATTTCACTTATACGAATCTTTTCGAGAGTAATTTATCTTGGAGAAAAATTGAATATAATATTTTATTTTAAACTTCCGTCGTATTTAATTTGTACCCGACGCGATCCTTTTCTCACTTCACGATTTACTTGGGGAAAGCATAATCCTCTTATCTATACATATAATAAATCTGTAGAAAAGTAATTTTTGTACATTGAAGAAATTGAAACAAAAAATAGCCAGCGTGTGAAAAGATAAGTAACAGAACCCATTTCCATCATTTTTGAAATTTTTGTCTGTTTGTCTGTTTGTTTGTGCGCACATCACGTAAAATCTACGAATTCAATGCTGACAATGTTTATACATAAAAATTGTGTGTAACTTGGGGTATGATTTAGTGTTTGTTTCATTGAAATTGGTTAATTCTATCAAAAGATATATGAACTTAAAGTTTTCAAGAAGAACTAATCATCAAATGTAAGATACATACATGCAGCGACATCTGTTGAACTAAAATGATACCAATGACTAAAAATGTGCTCACCACAGTCATAACTTTTAAATCGACTGACTGAAAAAAATTTATAGCATAGGTAATATACTTTAGCAGTTTAACATTTTGGTCGATAGACGGCGTTGTTTATTTCACTCCATTTTCTGTTTTTTTTTTTTTTTTTTTTAATGTCCCTCGAACGTGTCAGTTGCCTATTTTTTGTTTTTTTTTTTCGGATGGGAAATCATCAAATGACTCCTCCTGCTTTGGGCGGAGCAGGAGGGAGTGTCAGACTTTTACTGACTAAAACCCAGCCATGTTCCTTCATCGCCCTTTTGTTCCGGGGCCACGGTATCTCTTTCGAACAGTCCCGCAACCCCGGCAGACATCGGTCCTTGCGGATCGGCCCTTCCTTTTTGCTGACTCTCTTTTAGGCGCGCGTGGAACACGAACGCGCCGTCGACACGGCCTGTCGTCATGAGACGGACGGACGGCGAGCTAGCCCATAGCCCACCGTCCACAGGCCCGCGCCTACGGTGGCCGGGAGCCACGTGGTTGCCCCGGAAGCCCGAGGCGTCTGCCGCGGCGGCCGGGACGTTGAGAGGTTCTCTCCCTCTCACGTTCCGCCACCTCCTTCTCTAGCATTACTGCTTCGCAGAAGGAGGTGACGGCGTCCCATTCCGTCTCGCTCCGGACCATGGCTTGCACCAGGGCCGGACGCGAGAGGTCGCCGCCGCAAACGTGTCAATTGCCTCAAGATTGGTTTTTTAACCGACGAAACAAAAAGAAGGCAGTTCTCAATTCAACGCGTATTTTTTTTATATATGACCACGGATAACTTTTACAGAGAAGTCCGTACATGGTCCTTTTGTTTGTAAAAAGCGTAGGTACATCTCAAAGTTGGTCCCATTTATAATTGAATAATCGTGTTTGGGCTAATTTCTTGCACCTTTGATGAGAACTTTCGACCTAGCTGGAGTATGACTGTCATCGAGTGTCTAAGGATGAAGGAGGTGGCGGAACGTGAGAGGGAGAGAACCTCTAAACGTCCCGGCCGCCGCGGGAGACGCCCCGGGCGTCCGGGGCCACCACGTGGCCCCCGGCCACCGTACGCGCGGGCCTGTGGGCTATGGGCTAGCTCGCCGTCCGTCTGTCTCATGACGAGAGGCCGTGTCGACGGCACGTTCGTGTTCGACGCGCGCCTCAAAGAGAGTCAGCAATAGGAAGGGGTCCGCAAGGGCCGATGCCTGCCGGGGTTGCGGGACTGTTCTAAAGAGATACCGTGGCCCCGGAACACAAAGGGCGATGAAGGAACATGGATGGGTTTAGTCAGTAAAAGTATGACACTGCCTCCTGGTCCGCCCAGAGCGGGAGGAGTCATTTGATGATTTCCCATCCGAAAAAAAAAGGCTGTCGAGGTAAGCCCTTTTTTGGAAAAACATAAGTACATTATTTTAGCGATTAATGCAAATATATCGAAGAAATTAAATTGTTACCCACTTGGATCTACGTAGGTATATATCTACTAATATTATAAAGCTAAAGAGATTTTGGTTGGTTGAACGCGCTAATTACAGGAAAACTTTTAGTGTTGAATAGTTATCGAGGATGGCTATAGGTTATCTAACATCACGCTATAATTAAAAGGAGCGGAGCATCAATGATAAATGTTGCAAAAACAAGGAAAATTTATTTCTTTCGAGAGCTTCCTTTGCGGGCGCTGCATAAACGGTTAAAGTTGCGCAACAATCATGTATTAGGGAATTGTTCGTTTTAAAGCGTTCTAAAAAAAACCGCGATAGCATTATGTCTATCTTTCAAGGTTGACTCCACTCTCTCTAACCCTCTCTCTCTCATGTGACGCAGACGAAGTTGCGCGGGTCAGCTAGTTGAAAAATAATATCGAAGAAAGGTATAAAAAATTATACCTACTTTATAGTATTATGCTATACTTACGCTTCATATTCATCATTCATAATACTATTTATCATGCTTTTTATTTGTTTATATATCTACACTCAGCAAATCGATTTAAATACGATTTTTTAACTTGGAAATAGCTGAAATAAAATATTATTATAATTTTCATGTTGTGATATTTACGTCAAGCGTCAAATTGTCAAACTGTCAGTTAGTTTTTTAATTCTCTTTCTGCTCAGTCTATGGTCTAGCTCTATGATTTCTCTTTTTGGTTTGTATAATTTAAATTATTTTTATCAATTTGCTTAGCCAATGTATTTTATAAATTATTACGATTGTTTAATAACTTAGTATTAAATTATTATATTTATAAAATTCTTAACGCACTCATGGATATGTCCTGGCCGACTACACTTGTCAGTTGAGATGATGGCCACACTAAGAAACCTAAGATTTGAAAGAAGAAGACTACTGGGGAGAAACGAGCTGATGGACGGCTGAAAAAAAGGACTCTGAAATCTGATTTGAGGAGTATCGGAGAGCAGCTTGGTTTTGGCGGTGAGATTCTTAAACTGTCCAGGGGATCCAACAAAAGTTTCTCCTGGGACTTCTACTCCCACGTACCCCACTCCCACTACGTGCCTGTCCGTCTACTGGTCTCGCAGGGCTGTCCTACGTCTGGCCCTGAGTTCTGCACTGTCTTGCTGCTGAGCTGTCCTAGTGAACTCTGAGATCTGCGCTGCCGCCGTTTCTACTGCTTCAGAGCACAACTTCAAGGTTACTCCGGTATCGACCTGCTACCCTGACGCCTGTTCCCGTTCTTACAGTGTGGTAAACTCATTATTGTCCATCTAAGTGCATAAACTTTAAAACTGAGTGCGTGCTAGGTAGTTTTTTATAACTAGCTGTATTTTTTATCTTTCCTAAATTAAAATTGTATTTGAACAAGTCTGCTTATCCTTTTATTTTAATAGGATCAAGTAGATTTGTTACAAATTGGCGCCCTCCGTAAAATCAACTCGAACCCACTCATTTATTTTCAAAATTAAAAAAAAACTAGCACTAGTATTTCTTTTTGGACTTCTTATTTGGCTTACTCTTTTGAATATTGACTAACTTATTTTTTTTCTTCAGCTCTCCTGTTAAAGACTCTTCTATTCGACTCAATTCTTCTACAACAGTACTAAACATCTAGGTACTCTTCACCACTACACACATACTGATATCGAAAGATAATTGGCACCCTTTGGGCCTCTTGGGAGTGTTAACCCACTTGTGAGCACTACCAAGGTTGGAGATTGGCATACTCTACGACGTACTATTGAAGAATATCCTGTGGACGTCTTTACAAACTTAGACATCTACGTAACTCCTATTAGAAATACTTCACTATCCTCCTAAACACTTATTATATATATTTATACATATTTCATCTGGGAATCATACCGAAGTAAGTTTAGCACATGTACATTATAACTCAATGGTTTAGCATCGTTGGCTCTCAAAATATTTTTCAATTTGTTATTTGTCATCGGTTCGGTCAAACCAGGCCATGGAGTATTATGGGCATGGAGTACTACGGTGGCAAAACTAGGTACTAAGGTTTATCAAACTTTGCGGTGGCAATCATATGTACTAAACTTTATGCTTTAGTTCCGAATTTTACCACCAACACAAATAAGTTCTCCTTGGTTTACGATTTTTAATTTCTTTAGAATCTGTGTCTTACTCTTAAATTTTTAAATACTTTTGGTCCGTGTCCAACACTCAGATCCTCTTGACGTTTTAATCGGAGCTTACCGGCTACTGTATTGCGGGAGCTGCCCTGACGTTTACTCGGAGCTTACTACTGCTGCCCTTGACGTTTTACTCGGAGCTTACCGACTACTGTATTACGGGAGCTGCCCTGACGTCTACTCGGAGTTTACTGACTGCGGTGTTGCGGTTCAGACCTAACCCCTCTTTCCCTCCTTCCCTCTTGAACTATTAACACTCTATGATTACTTCAAGTAGGCTACTTACGAATCTTTCTTCAGAACTCAGATCCTGTAGACTCTACGTTTATACTTTTTTACACTCTTTTGCTATCCCTATACTCCTACTTTTACTTTTTTCGTATTATACTTACGACTCATCTGTTTCTTCTTTCCTTCCTCTATAATAGAGTTCTTTTCGATTTATTAAAACTCTATTTTATAATTCGTTCATCGGCTCATTAAAAGATTATTTTGTAATCTTTCCTTATTATCTATTATTTTCTTTTCTACAAGTTAGTATATCTAATTTGTTTCTAACTATCGACTCTAAAAGTTGATTGGAGCGGATAACAACTCCACAAAAATAAGCCCTTGTTAACTATCGACTCTAAAAGTTGATTGGAGCGGATGACAACTCCATAAAAATAAGCCCTTGTTAACTATCGACTCTAAAAGTTGATTGGAGCGGATGACAACTCCATAAAAATAAGCCCTTGTTAACTATTGACTCTAATAGTCAACTAGATATCAACTAAAGTTGATTAGGAGCGGATGACAACTCCGTTAAAAATAAGCCTTTGTTAAAATCTTTCTATTTTCATCTCATTAGTGGTTTTAGACGCGAGCGGATTACAACTCCTAAAATAAGCCTTAAAGTTATTGATTTATCAGGTTGAGTAGTGATCATTGAATGTGAATCCTACCTGACCTAACTTCGTAAGATGTCGGTGTGTTTGAATGAGTTATGAAAGTTTTGTGAATGCTGTAATACTTTAACCTTAGCAAAATTTTTGTTCTAGGCCAAAAATTTTCTCGGGGTCGTTGGGGAAATATAGTATTATGCTATACTTACGCTTCATATTCATCATTCATAATACTATTTATCATGCTTTTTATTTGTTTATATATCTACACTCAGCAAATCGATTTAAATACGATTTTTTAACTTGGAAATAGCTGAAATAAAATATTATTATAATTTTCATGTTGTGATATTTACGTCAAGCGTCAAATTGTCAAACTGTCAGTTAGTTTTTTAATTCTCTTTCTGCTCAGTCTATGGTCTAGCTCTATGATTTCTCTTTTTGGTTTGTATAATTTAAATTATTTTTATCAATTTGCTTAGCCAATGTATTTTATAAATTATTACGATTGTTTAATAACTTAGTATTAAATTATTATATTTATAAAATTCTTAACGCACTCATGGATATGTCCTGGCCGACTACACTTGTCAGTTGAGATGATGGCCACACTAAGAAAACTAAGATTTGAAAGAAGAAGACTACTGGGGAGAAACGAGCTGATGGACGGCTGAAAAAAAGGACTCTGAAATCTGATTTGAGGAGTATCGGAGAGCAGCTTGGTTTTGGCGGTGAGATTCTTAAACTGTCCAGGGGATCCAACAAAAGTTTCTCCTGGGACTTCTACTCCCACGTACCCCACTCCCACTACGTGCCTGTCCGTCTACTGGTCTCGCAGGGCTGTCCTACGTCTGGCCCTGAGTTCTGCACTGTCTTGCTGCTGAGCTGTCCTAGTGAACTCTGAGATCTGCGCTGCCGCCGTTTCTACTGCTTCAGAGCACAACTTCAAGGTTACTCCGGTATCGACCTGCTACCCTGACGCCTGTTCCCGTTCTTACAGTGTGGTAAACTCATTATTGTCCATCTAAGTGCATAAACTTTAAAACTGAGTGCGTGCTAGGTAGTTTTTTATAACTAGCTGTATTTTTTATCTTTCCTAAATTAAAATTGTATTTGAACAAGTCTGCTTATCCTTTTATTTTAATAGGATCAAGTAGATTTGTTACAACTTTTGCGAGAGAACTTAATTTTTTTGTAGATGTACGGTCAACAAAATGAATAAGTATAACCATAACCATGGTCATCTGATACAGTTTTTTAGGAACTATTTCACGTCTTTAGATGAAATTTTATTATATTAACAAATTTAAATATTGCTATCAATTTCATTTCTTTTCATTCGAAAACTTCCATCGGTTTCTAAAAAAACTTAAACTATGTATTTCGACCCTGGTTACTTATTTGATTTGTTGACTGCACATACATTAGATCTTTTTCACCGTCCATGTTGTATCAATATAACAGGTGCAGAGATTGTCAATTTCCTTTCTTTTGTTAAATAAACCATTATTAGACTTCTTTTAAATTTCTGTAAAACTATGCAATCTAGATGAACAAACGGACGCAGTGAGTTAAACTTCGCTACTTTACCGAACGTTCCTCTGCTTCGGGGTGCAATATCGTCTCGTTAGAGACACGGAATTGTACATTGAATTTATTCTACTCTAGTTCTATGAGTAGCTTTAAGTGGTATTTATCCATAATCGATAAATTATATTGTCTCCTAATTGGCTTGAAGGAAAATTGCTTGCTACACATAAACCATAGCCACAGAAAACTTAACATATCACCACGCCTAGGTAGAGGCCTATTATGGTACACCCACATTTCGCCTGTTATATTTAAGTTTCATATAATAGGCGGTGACCTTATTGCCATCAACCGAGCACTAACCCAGACTCCGTGGCCGCTACTTAGAAAATCCTGAACGAAAAACTCAATAACAATTTGCCTGACCCGGGAATCGAACCCAGGACCTCGTGCTCAGCAGTCATGATTGCGACCGATACTAGCCTTATTTTTTTGTAAAGCTTTAGCTTTCAATTAACTTCAAGCTTTGCAATATCTGGCACAAACTTAAGAGCATATTAACATTAAAAGACCAACTTCAACTATTGCAAACAATCCCACTATTCCACGTGTTCTGAAAGCCCAGATATCAAAACTAGCACAAATGAGTTTCGAATTTCATCAATTAAAAGTTCCACAATACAAAAACTTGGCCGAGCAAACTTTGTGGAGTATTCTGCAATAGCCAGCACCTCGGCGTAGTTGCATAAAGTTTTTGAAGTAACAAATAAGAGAGACGCAATAATGCTGTAATTATTTCCCACCGTAACGCTGCGCTGTTTATTATAATAGACTGAGTGTACTGACAGGCTCCAGTATCTACGTTTGGCAGTGTTGTTCTCACGGCACATCATAGAGAAACGAGTCCTTTGTAAGAGGTAAAGTGAATGAGCACTATGCAACCGTTGTTGAAGTTTAGGAGACATTAAGGTGTTGCGCTAAACAAAAGCGTTTTAACCGTTCGTTGACTCTATTAAACTTTCTTTGAAAACCAAAGTTGTAATAGAAAATTTTTATTGTGTGGTGTTATTTTATAACTAACTAGTGTAAGGCGCTGTAGATGGCGCTCGAGGACCGTCATGAAGTTGCCGGCTGCGAAGATAGCAACGCACGGGCGGCGCGCGGCGGCGCGCCTATCTGGTATATATTGCACCAACACCGAGGAATCGCTCTCTTGGCTCGCAGACACCGACGGCTCAACATCAACTTAGCATCTCGTTCTACTTATAAGTTTATTTTTAATTAAATATTTTATACATCCTTTACGTTGTTTTTCTGAGTTCTTATAGCTCAGAAGCGGGAAGAACTATTGCAACCCACGTAAGTGTTTTAAATAATAACTATTGGTGTACTGATACAGTACCGTGTTTGACTATTGGTTGACTTTATTTTACACTTGCATTTCACTTGACTGTCTACCCTATCTATTGCTTCGTGTGATTATTCTACAATAATGGGACACCACAAAAAAGTAAACGTAAAAATAAGGACGATAGTGACAATAAAAAATCCTTGCGTCGCCGTTTAGTCAAAGATGTTAATACACGTAGATTACTAGAACGCGTAGCCTTATTGGAAAATCAAGTCTTGCAAGTCAGTGTTAGCGTAATACCCGAATCGGGGGGTAGTTCGAGCGCTGCGTCGAATGAGGCAAATCAAGGCGAAGATGCCACATCTGGTGCGTTCGTATACGCCGCCGTCGCTACCCGCGGTACCCTACGTGAACCTATTGCCACCAGTACCTAACGAGATTCCGTTAGCGCGTTCCGGAGACGAGTCCCCGATGGCACACACCGTAATAGCAAAGGATCCATGCGTTGGAGATAACTCTCGTGAAGTACGTTCTGAAAGTTGCGTGCAATCGGCATCGGTTATAGTCCCCGTCGTTAGAAGCTACCACTGCAAGTCCACCACATTGCCATCATAATATTCATACCTCGTGCTCAACTTCTTTAAGATATGTCGGTCGTAGTGATCCAATACCGGAATTCGATCCTCATATTTCTTTGATAACAATGGAACAATGGATTAGAAAAGTTGAGGGTACTTCAAACATGTACGGTTGGGACGAAAAAACTGCTATATTTAATTGTTCCTCTAAACTAAAAGGCTATTTCCGCGAGTTGTCGTGACCCAATTAGCTTATTAAATTACTTGTCATCGTTTAGGCGCCCGGCAAGCGTAAATGTTAATCGCAATAAAAAGTACAATAGTCATTATGATGACCAATTAAAGTGTAATATTTGTAAACGACGAGGCCATACTGCAAATAAGTGTAATAATAAATCTCGGAAGCAAGACAGCACGACTTTGGTGTGTGTATTCTGTAGCAAGCGCGGTCATGACGAAACTAATTGTTACATTAAAAATAAAAAATGCAGTTACTATGGAAAAACAGGTCACATAAAACAAGACTGTCTTAAACTTAAAAATCGTCGTACAAGTTCTAACAAAGAAAATGACAAACAATGACATACTGTGCGCGTTATCACTGATGCGTCGGGTAGTTCGAAATATTACATGACCGTAAAAATTAATGATTTCGCTGTGTATGGTTTTATTGATTTTGGAAGCGCTTGTGTCACAATAACAGAATCAGTAGCTAGTCGATTAAAATTAGAAGCAAGTCCTTGCGAAAATATTGTTTTGTCCGGTTTTGGTGGCTCAAAAACCAATCCAATCAGTGTGGTAGTTGTTAAGATTCAAGTTGACGAGGCTACTTGTGATTGTAAGGCTTTCATAGTACCTGACTCTGCTCAAGATATTGGTGCTATAATAGGCCAACCTTTTGACAGAGCATTCTACCGTTTATGTGATTAAAACACCGACATCTTTAAAGATATTTAATGCAAATCAATTTCTTGAACTACCTGATGCATGTAGTGACGTTGAGCGCGTCAAGTTGGTTTCGGATGACGAAGTAATTTTAAAACCCGGTGTAAATAAAATACTATTATCTTGTTTTGATTTTGTCTCTGGTTCAATTACACTGCGTGCTACTGAATATAATACGCCGAGGGCGGAGTGTATTATTCCCGAATACGACACCGAGATTATTGATGGCAAAGTTGTCGTAAACGTAATTAATATTACTAATGAGGTCATAAAACTACCGCGCTACCGATGCGTGGCGCGAGCGACGATTACGGCCGGTAATAATAAATACACAATAGGTGATTACCTGGAACCGAATGTCGTGACCGACCTTGAATTTTTACTGCACGACTATTCCGATTGTTTTTCGGGTAGTGAAAATAAAATTGGAAAATTTTCAGTCCAAATGCACATTGAATTAACTGATACGAAGATTATTTATTACCGCCCGTATCGAATGTCTTCAGGAGATCGGGAGAAAGTCCGTGATATTGTGTCAGACTTATTGAGTAAAGGAATTGTGGAGAATTCAAATTCCCCATATGCCAGTCCCGTCATATTGGTCCCCAAAAAGTCGGGTGAAGTACGGATGTGCGTGGATTAAAACGGTATCCTTTACCTGTAATACAAGATCAGTTAGACCGGTTATCCAAGCAACGCGTTTTAACCTGTCTCGATATTATGTCAGCCTATCATTGTATTCAAATTGCTGATGATAGTAAACAGTATACAGCGTTCATAACACCGGATGGGCACTACCAGTATACACGTATGAGCTTTGGATTGGTAAATGCACCGTCAGTGTTTCAGCGCGCAATGGACAATATTCTCGGTTCTTTACGATTCCAATGTGCGACAGCGTATTTAGATGATATTCTCGTTTACGGTGAAAATTATGATGATGCATTGCGCCGTCTTAAGGCCGTATTAGAGAAAATACGGGATGCTAATGTGACGCTCAGGTTAGACAAGTGTTCTTTCTTAGTTTCAAGTATAGAGTACTTAGGGCATGAGGTGTGCGATGGCGAAGTCAGGCCATCCAAGTATAAGCTCAATGCAGTACATGATTTTGCTGTGCCGCAAAATGTACATCAGGTACGTCAATTTATGGGTCTAGCAAATTATTTTAGGAAGTATGTATCTAATTTTGCTAGCCTCGCTCGTCCTATCATTATCCTCACCAAAAAGGACCAACCATGGGTATGGGGTGAAGAACAGTCTCTTTCATTTCACCGCATTAAGTCAATTTTAGTAAAGCAACCTGTGTTGGCGTTGTTTAATCCGGATTATGAAACCCAAATTCATACAGACGCGTCCAAAATAGGATTAGGTGGAATATTGCTTCAGAAGCAGCCGGACGATGCGTGGAAACCAGTCGCATATGCGAGTAGACAGACTACGTCTGTCGAACAAAAGTACTTACCACAGTTTCGAACTAGAGACGTTAGCTGTTGTCATGAGCCTGAAAAAGTTTAAGATATACGTGTCAGGTTTAAAATTTGTCCTAGTGACCGATTGTAGCGCGTTACGCTGGACATGGAGCAAACGAGATTTGTCTCCCCGTATTGCCCGGTGGTGGCTTGAAGTTCAAGGTTTTGACTTTACTGTTGAGTATCGTGCCGGCAAATCTATGGCTCACGTGGATGCGCTGAGTCGTAATCCTGTGGATTCAGTAATGCGATGTGTAAAGACCTAATCGAATGTGTGCAGCAGGATGACGACTCGTTGCGTGGTCTCGTGAACCAGTTGAAGGATGAGGTTTCAAAGGGCATAACTAATGGCTTAGCTAAAGATTTCTTGTTTGAGAATGGTGTATTATATAAAAAAGTTGGAAATAGTCAAAATGTAGTCGTTCCACGAATATCACGTTGGTCTCTCGTTCAAAGTTTCCATGATAATAACGGTCACGTTAATTTTAATAAAACTTACAATGCCAAAGGTCAAAGTACTGGTTTCATGGTATGCGTCGGTTTATTCAAAAGTACACTCGTGGTTGTATATCATGTCAATATGCTAAAAAACCAACTGGCCGTCGTGTGGGCTTGTTACATCCAATTAAAAAGGTGGCCGTACCTTTTCACACTGTTCATGTGGACCATCTTGGCCCGTTCTGTAAAACCCCCGTTTTGCCCATCAGGCAAAATGCACATTCTAGCAATAATAGATGCTTTCACGAGGTTTATATGGATCGAAGCTGTTCGAGACGTCAGTTGTTAATATGTATTGCAGACGTTTGACCAATTAATTAAAACTTTTGGTGTTCCAAGTCGTATATTAAGTGGCCGTGGCAAAGCTTTTAGTTGCAAAGATTTCAAAGAGTATTGCACTCAAAGGCAAATAAAGCATGTCATGACGGCAGTCGCTAGCCCAAGAGCGAATGGGCAGATAGAACGTTTTAATAGAACTATACTTGACGCCCTTGTAGCATACGTTGGTGATGACCAAAATGACTGGGAGAAATACTTGCCTAAAGTACAGTTAGGATTAAACTCTAACGTAAATAATAGTACGGGTAAGACTCCATTGGAACTTCTTTATGGGTTTCGACCTAGACTTGTAGGCGATATAGTTGTGCCCGATAGGTCACCTAATTTAGACGAGTTGAGGGAGGCCGCTGTCACGAGATCAGCTAAATTGTCTCAGCAGGCAAAGGATAAATATGATCAAAAACGGCGTTATGAAGCACCTTTTAAGATAGGTGATCTAGTTCTTGCCGAAAGAAAGATCATTCGTAAGGGTTTACGCAGTGGTAAACTTATGCCTCGTTTTGACGGGCCATATAAAATTGTAAAGGTCTTGCCTCATGATCGGTACGTGATTAAGAGTACACGTAACCGTGGTCGACTTTATGAAAATGTCTTGGCCAGGGATAAGTTAAAACTTTTCCATTGCAATCATTCCGATGAGTCTGACAATTCTAATTCTGAGTAAAGAAATACAAAAGTATGTTGTTCAGGACGATTTATTTCATTTGATTAGTGCACAGTTAAAAATTGTTAAATGGATCCATTTTTAGTAATTGTTGATATTATAAATAATTTATGATCGATCTTTGTTTCAATAGCGCTAACCTTAAGAGGTGTTTAATTTGAACATAACCTTATAAACTAAATTAAATAATGCATTTAACCTTAAGAGGTGTTTAATTTGAACATAACCTTATAAACTAAATTAAATAATGCATTTAACCTTAAGAGGTGTTTAATTTGAACATAACCTTATAAACTAAATTAAATAATGCATTTAGCCATAAGAGGGTGTATTATTGATAATTGGTCGTGAGTAGTTCCTTAGGAGGAAGACAATACCTTAGGAGGCTATTGTGACACGACATTTATGATGTGGACCCTGAAGGGTAAGCCATCATTATAACCACAAACAGTTTTATTTTATTAGATTGGGTTATGTAAACATTAAGATGTTATTCATACTGACATTAAGAAGTCAGATGAAGTAGGCATTCAGAAGCCAACCGCACTGACATTTTGTCAGTTAACATTTGACGTCAATCACTGGTGGCCACTGATGTTAAGGCATCACTTTAAATTGACATTTAGACGTCAATCACACTGACATTCAGACGTTAGTTTAATTTGACATTTAGACGTCAATCACACTGACATTCAGACGTTAGTTTAATTTGACATTTAGACGTCAATCACACTGACATTTAGACGTCAATCACACTGACATTTAGACGTTAGTTCAAATCGACATTCAGACGTCAATCACACTGACATTCAGACGTCAGTTCAAGTTGACATTAAGAAGTCAATAAAACTGACATTCAGACGTTAGTTCAAGTTGACATTAAGACGTCAATCACACTGACATTCAGACGTCAGTTCAAACTGGCATTAAGATGCCTCTCACCGTGTCGTCGCCACGTCGGGAGGTCGTGAGCAATCTGGGGTCGTCATCAGCACCAAGGAGCCAGAGCTACGCGGGGCGCGCAGCTGTATCAGGAAGGCCGACTGTAAGGCGCTGTAGATGGCGCTCGAGGACCGTCATGAAGTTGCCGGCTGCGAAGATAGCAACGCACGGGCGGCGCGCGGCGGCGCGCCTATCTGGTATATATTGCACCAACACCGAGGAATCGCTCTCTTGGCTCGCAGACACCGACGGCTCAACATCAACTTAGCATCTCGTTCTACTTATAAGTTTATTTTTAATTAAATATTTTATACATCCTTTACGTTGTTTTTCTGAGATCTTATACTAGCAAAATAATGGATTGTTGTGTCTGAATTAAACGAATTGAATTGAACTCGGAACACACGGCACACAGTTAAGTAAGAAAATTAGCGAGTGAGCCGAGTTTATCATCCCCACATGTTAATTGTTTGAACTTCTCTACTTACAAGTGACGAGTACGCTTCACAAACGTTGCGTGCCGTTCACGGTGTTTACCTACACATTGAATCCTACCTTAATTAGGATTACGAAGGAACACAGGTTAACGTGAATACATAAAGCGTTACCCGGTGTAAGGGTTGCAGGGTGCTCGAGCCGTCGACCGTCGTTGTAGACCAGAGGGTCACGTGAAGAGAAGCTTTGTAAACATCATGAATGTGCTAATAGGTGACATTTTGAGGACTTGACCTAATGAAATGAGACCTTTAGTGAATGTCTTTTCTGGGAAACATTTCAGAGGATTTAATTTTAATATAATCTAACTTGAAACGACCCACGACTCGTTCACAAAAAGGAGTTCCGATTATGCATAATCGCAGCGTCCACCTAAGCCAAACATTCGCCTTGTTCTTGTTTGCGCGAGTGTGACGTAGCGATAAATTCAAAATTTTTGAACTTACCTGACGTCGCGAGTGAATCGCGCGCTTCGCCGCTAGTGCGACGTGAACACACACAAACATCTCACGCGTTTGATATTGCCGCGAGCGGCGCGCGCGCGCCTGTCGCTAGCTTGCCCGCTACTTAGACCGCACGTGCGTTTCGTATGTGAACACTTGGATATTACGCCATATTTTTGATATTTCGTGACCGCGCCCGCCACCGCGCCCGCGAGTCAACGTGAACAAGTACTAAACGTTCTGTTTTTTACAACATAGCTTTGTTGCTCGATCAATTACGTTATTTTCGAATATATTTTAACATTGGAAATGTTTTTTCGATCGCTTCAGTATAGGCCCCCATTTTCGCTCAGAGTGTGACATCGCCTTGGTGTCGTGAATTTAAAGGATACATGTATGTTTGAGGTCTCAAAAGACGCGTATTAATGAGGGCTATAATTATATGGTGAAAAAAAAAGAAAAAATTGTATACCTTTTTTGAAAATCGAAAAAATATGAAAAATTTGATCAATTTTATAGGGTCTTTTGGCATAAAATCAACTGTATCTCAAAAACTAAATGTGATATCGAAAAAATGAAAAAAAACCTTAGAGTTGGGCTATATTTAAAAAACCGGATCTCTGTATTACTTATAATCTAGGCAGGAATGTGCCCTTTGTGTGGCGTAATTTCGGGGAGCGCGCTCCTTAGATGCGTTTCACACCGCGATTTCTTATGGGACTGGGATTGTTTAAAGATTTGATCTTGAAATATATTTGTATTTATTTGAAAATACGTATTATTTCGTTTTTTTTTCTTTAAAATTATTTTGTGGGAGAAGGAATGGCAACAAAAGGCAATAGACGTGAGTGCTGGAAAAAGGGTAGGGAAGCCTTTGCCCTGCAGTGGGACAATACAGGCTCCTAATTAATAAACGTAGGTAAATTACCTCCAAAAATGGATAGATATCAATACGGCACTTGTTATTTAAGGATCTGTTGGTTGGCCAATTATCACACGAGGCGGAGCCGAGTGTGATAATTGTATTTTTTTATTATTTTCATTTAGAAAGTCAAATTAGGAGTCAATTCAAGTCAATAATTTTTAAGGTAATATGAATTTAACAGAAATTATTTCCTTTGACAAATCGAAATGTTTACGGTCTTATTGATAAAAAGTTAAAATAGGTTTATTACCTTGTTATAATAAGAATCCCGAAAAGCATTATTCATAAACGTTCAATAACGCTAAAAAGCTTTGTAAGTTTTCAATAGCGACTTCATAACTTAAGAGCGTGCTCGCATATTTTGGGCGTTTGACCAAAAATACGTACTTTTCCAAGTCCTCGATATTTGTTATATAAAGATATCATCTGCCTAGCCTTTTCCCAACTGTGTTGGTGTCGGCTTCCAGTTTTACCGGATGCAGCTGAATACCAGTATTTTACATGGAGCGACTGCCTATCTGACCTCCACAACCCAGTTAGTGCCGGGTAATACGATACCCCTTGGTAAGACTGGTTGTCAGACTTTTCGGGCCTCTGACTACCTAACGACTGTCAAAGATCTACAAATGACAGCCAGGACCAACGGCTTAACGTGCTTTCCGAGGCACGAAGGAAACTCGGTATGTAATGGGCGGTCACCCATCCACAGACCAACCTAGGCAAGCACGGCTTAACCTAACGATTGACCCGAGTGGCTGTTATTATTTAGCCACGAGCTCCTCCTGTTTTAGTTCGTAGATTGATTAGAATTTTGTTATAATATGTAGTTAATATTACGAGAAATAGCAATTTTCCGACAGCCAATTTCAAGCAAACGTTAAACATTAGGTTTTTTCCTGCCATTTGTATCAAACTGGTAACACGAAAAAATCTAAAAAAAAATATAAATGTACTGGTCATAATATAGTCCTCAAGGTTGTAGATTGATTAGAATATTGAAATAAAAATTGAATCAACGCAAAAAAAAGACGATATTCAAAAGCAATATTGATCTAAAATGTATGCATTTTCAGCGACCATTATATTCCAAATAAACTCAATTTTATCAAATAAATTAATATGATATAAAACTTCGATCTACAACGAATACGTTTTATTAGTTTTCGTTTGTCAATATAATAAGACAAAATTACAATAAATAAAATTGGAGAACTATAATTCTGCGTCAATTCAGCTCGCACCTCAGTCTCATGTCAGTCTCGTCTCTAATTTTCGTCAATAACAATCGACAATCGTCCGGAGATCAATATTATTATCGAGTCGTGTAGGCCGGTCGAAAAAATTTGATCCAGGAAGTAAAAATCAAAAATTTGCGAAAAAAAATTGACAGCCCTCTTAAAACAGGGTCAACCCTACTATAACCTTCTAAAAACAGAAATATAGCCGACAAATGTGCAACAGCTGACTATTACCTGATTTTTTTTTCGCGTCCGAGCCGTTTTATGGTTAGTTGGTTGAAGCTAAGTGTTATTTGCAAGGAGCTGGGAAGTAGAGATACAATTTATTTATTTAATGGGAGTCGTCGTAAAGTAAGCACGTTTACAAGTATTTATATCTCGCATTTTAATATACCTACTTATGTCTTATTTGTTAAGATTTTTAAATCTCTGTAACATTTTAGGTTCAAGGTGATGGGGGAGACATCCATGGCTTGTCTCAACCAACTGCACAGAGTACATTATACTATATTGAAAACCAACTGTGAGTCCAATGCAATCCAATTTTCTTAAAAAAAAATATACACGTGAACGTGAACAAGAAGCCAACAAGCTCTCCAAATGTCCCGTGACGTTGTCAAACTTTTTTTGCGTTTTTTTGGCCTTGGACACCAGTTGTTGTCTATGGATTCATAAGAACGACAACTTAATCACGTTAAAACGTCTTATAACGATGTGACTGTCTGTCTCATGCCTTTAATTATCAAGCAAATGTCTTATTCTTGATTCTTATTTTAAAAACAACACACATCTGCTACTTACAAGGGTCGGGGGGCTTGCGGGACCAGGACCGCGGTCCCGGATTCCCCATCCATTAAATTTCTATTTTATGGTTTGACGACGGGATACCGACGGACACCTCTTGTAAACACACGATAAGAACCGACCAAAAGAAATATTTCAAAGAATTCTTTAGAAACGTTAAAATATCCTATTTTACGAGCGGCTCTAAATGGCCAAGCAACACGTGTTTGCAATATACTCTGGCTATGAGTTTTTGGCAGGACGGACCCTTAAAACAATTGAAAAACTCACAAAAAGCATGAACGAAGTGCGTGATTTCTGGGAAAAGGGGCTGATAGCGGCCGAGGCAGGCTGGGGGCTGAAGTAACGGTGGGGAGAAATTCGAGAGATGATGCCTGATGAAAAGGCAGTCGAGTGGACACAGCGAAAGAGTCCGGACGATATATATTTTAGTTAAGTTAGGAGGACTTGGTAAAATACCACGAGTCTAGGTTTAAGTGTGTTGGCGCGAGAGTGCGATTTTGGATAAGTTAAATATCCTAGTTGTGATGAATGCCCAGTTTAGACTAACGTAGTATGAGTCGTTAAAGCACTAGGACGTCCTAGATTAGGCTCGTGAAATTGGCGTAATATTGGTACCAAGATTCACACGTCAATATTCGTTAATATTTATAAGCTAAATATAATTAGTGGTAATAAGGCTAGTCAAAGTGTGTGACTATGAGGCGTTAGGGAGACGGCAGAGAAGGAAGTCGCGCGTTGGCGGACGGAGGCGAAACTGGTAATGTGTGAGCTATAGATTGAACATCTTCAATAAACACTTGGTAAGTGTTACTATAATTAAATCCTAGCTTAAAATGCCGTTTGATGGTAGCGCGGAAGGGCTGATAATAATCATTTATTTCAGCATGACGGAGCGATCGCTTTACGTCACCAAAATGTATATTATTATCTCATGTGTTATTAAGTGTCCACTTTATTCCTTACCTTGGCAAATATTCAGAAGCTGCGTTTGATTTTAGGGCGACGGCGACAGCCGCCTGACACCTGACCAATGACAAATATTGACTAATATCAGACTCACTACAAATGGGCGGTCGAACCGTAATATTCGCATTTTGATTAGAACAAACTACATTGTCCAGTGGTGCAGACGGCACCATAATATCTACAGATTTATTAAAATAAATTATATTATTGAGTATTATAATGCCAGCTTGTACTTGTGTTACAAATCAATCAACCGCTGCTGATGAATACTGCTTCCTGTAAAAGTCTAGCTCAGAAAATTGCGTTGAGATCTTTGGCGTACACTTCTGGGAGTTTGGGTTAGGCATCACAAAGTATCACAAACTGAATTGGTAGCTACCGTTCAAATGAGCGCTAGGAACTGTGTCTCGTTAAAACCAAACCCAGGCCGTTCTTGTAGGCCGTATTCTGAATCGTCACAATTTAGCAAGACACGGAAACTCAACATGGGGAAGATTAAAGAAGTGAGAAGTGACGAAACAATTACCACTTCAGGCGTCCAACGATAACAATTGCAATATGTTCTGCTACAGACTAAGTCTACGGTGCGCTTGTGCAAATTGTGTTATGTATAGTATATGGGGTAGACGGCCGTAAGGGTAATTATTAACAAGAGTACGCGAGTAGGTAGAAATACTAAAACTTGTCTTCCCCAATGGTAGTGGCCTCACAACGGTAACCCATTGCCTTAGTATTGTGAAAGACATGTAAATAGTGCTTAGGGCACGTGTGTTGTTAGCGTTCGTAGCAGAGTCCTTAGTAGGATTACGCGCATAGGTCTAACATTACACGTACGCCGGGCAAACGTTGTAAAACAACTCCATGTTAATGACATGGGCTTGTTTGCGTTTGTAAAGCGGCATCTAGTTTGGAATTAAATAAAGTAACGTAACGAACTAATCAATAATAAATCCTTAAGCGCAAGCGTAACGTTTCCCTACCAACCTTTCATCATATATCATATATTTGCGCCCTCTTGTCTTATTAGCTTCATACCTTATTGATGTTTTGCCTTTTAAGATTTGTTATTATTCATGTATTTATGTCTAACTGTGAATTCCCAATATTAACTTCACCTTGAAATTCCACCCCTGTCCATTTGCCTCAAAGGACGGTACAGGGTAGCCCCACATTGGGAATCAGTCCTCTTGTCAGTGGGAGGCCGACCAGTCAGGGACGAAGCCTACAGGGTCGTGCGGATGGCGGGGCGCGACCTTTTCCCCTTCGGGGGAAACTGACCAAAATACTAATATTTGCATTAATTAGGAAAAAACTAATTTTTTTTTAGCCTAGGGTAATTTAGGAACAGTCACAACGACAACATAGCTATGACGGGTTTAATGAACGTTTATGAATATAGAATTTTATAACAGGTATATTAGTTCTAATGAGCATTTAAACTAATGAGTGTTTAAAACTTATTTTAGGGGATTTTTATGAATAAGACTGCTAAAATTAAGGATTTTTATATTTCTTTATAGCATATTATTTTATGGCTTTGGACCATGATATATAAAAAACCCAAGATGCACAGTTTCGAGTGATACTACAACCCACTACATGTAGTTATCGTTAATTTTTAGACATATTTTTTGCAAATTCAACCTTATGCGGATTATTTAGAGATGTTTTTACAAAGCAGTGTATAAAAATCAATTTATTTTACGACCGAAGTTAGCCAGTAGGACAAGGCATGGAGTGGCGACGAATATTGTACATACAGTGGGTCAATACAGGCTCCTAATTAATAATGCATGAAAAATAAAATCACACAATCAATCACACACACACACACACACACAGCGCAGAGTAGTATGTATAGACGTGAACTGTATTGACGGTTTTTTTTTTTTCATTTGTTACAAGATAGTTTAGTAAAGAATACAAACTTATACCTATACGTGGAGTAAAAAGTTCCTCCAAGTTAATGCATCTGCAATTTAGAAAAATAACATTGTGCTAAAGCTAAAATGACTATAAAAAAAAATCCAAACCAATATTATAAGTAATGAAAGTGGTGTAAGACAATAATTGTTGTTCTCTGAATAATAGATCCCGACGCAATAGAGACTCACAAATTGCATAATAATTGTTTGGCTCCCGAAAGGATAGTGGTCATAAACTAAATAGTACTTGTTAAAGGCGTATTGTTCTTAAAGACATAAAAACATCCATTTGAGACATCACAAAACGAACCACAATATGGTCCTAGTGAACTGTTTTGCGATGTTGTTTGTCTGCAAAAAAACTGATTATTTTTACCTTACGGATTTTTTATATCGTGCATTTGAGCTCTATTACTTCAAAGGCGATACGTAATATGAAAAGCCTGCCTAAGTGCATTTTCAATGCACCTGAAGGTCATGTCAAGCACGAGATCTGTGAATTTTTATCATAATGTTGGATAATTATTGCATACGACTCTTCCTTTTACAATTTATTTTACCGGCATGACTATGGCATGCATTTCGTTTAACCTAATTTAATAACTAAGATTAAACAAAATTAACTTTATGAAGCTGAAAACCATTTTCACCCATGTACCACTAAAACGTTACGGAACTCAAATGGAGTTGGGCAGGACACCTAGCAAGATGCAGTGATGACAGGTGGACCAAGGCTGTCACTGAGTAGCGTCCAAGTACAATTAACTGGCAAAAGGAACGTGGGTCGTCCGGCGGCGAGATGGGCAGACGACATATTTGCCGTTGGGGGAAAAAACTGGATGAGGCTGGCACAGGAACGTGGAGATTGGCACAAGAAAAGAGAGGCCTATACCCAGCAGTGGGTGAGTTCGGGCTGTGGATGATGATGATGATGACCACTAAAAACAAGAGCGAATATCCTTTCTTTAAAGTAAGATTGGGTTAGCAAAAGTCATCAAGTCTCATTTTATCATCTCATTTTGGTATTGATTTTGAACTTGATTTTATTGTTAAATTTCTCACATAAGTACACCGGAAGAGCGGAAGTACCTAATACAAGCAAATTTTTGCAAAAGGCTACTTCCTATCATTTGATTGACACAAGTCAATAAAAAATTATGTTTTCCGAAATTATACCTACATGATTTCATTATAATTATTTTTTGCACTCATCGTAACAGACTTGATGTAGAAGTAATAAAGTTAGAACAAAATATTATCCTATGCTATCTTTAACTAGTTTAGTTTGTCGAATATGCCAAAGAAAGTCTTTTACGGTCAGGTAACTGAAGTCTGACCTTAACTTCGTATTATTGGCCTCCCACGTTCGTCTGTCTAGACCGTAGTTAACCTTTAACCTTAACCTTTTTTTTTTTTTGCTTGAGAAAATATCCAAAGGAAATTAGTTTGCGGTGACTCGACAAAATGGAGGCGTCCTAACGTCTTTTATTGATGTCGAGGTCAAATGCCTACAGGGGAACACGTAGACTCTATTACTAAACTTGGGTAGATAGATATATTTTATTGGTTCTAGCCGCAATCTGCAAGGCATAATAGTTATGTCTACCAAATGGTTTTTTATTTTCTATATTTGGAGTAATTAAAAGTTCGTGGAGTTCGTGGTTTAATGATAACAGCCGCTCGGGTCGATCTACAGTTTAATATTTGCCTAAGTTGGTCCGATTGTGAACTGTCCATTACATACCGAGTTTCCTCCGTGACTCGGAAAGAACTTTATGCCGTTGATCCCGACTGTCATTTGTAGATCTTTGGCAGTCGATACAGGTAGTCAATGGCCTGAAAGTCTTACCATGGGGTATGGTAAGTAAAAACTAGGTTGTGGAGATCAGATAAGCAGTCGCTTCATGTTAAATACCGGTATTCAGCTGCATCCAGTGAGAATGGGAGCCGACCCCAACATAGTTGGGAAAAGGCTAACACACAAACTGATGATGAAAATTGAAATTTTGTTTAGACTGCCTTCTCACTTTGTCGCATTTGTTCAACCGATGTGAAGGCCAAATAGAGAAATTGAAAAAGTACAGTACTGCGAAGACAAATTGAAAATAATTCAATTTCTTGTCACGTCTGTGGAGAGATGGTAAGCCGAGATAATCCCACATCATTACGGACTGACAAGGAAATATTACCACTACAGAGAGTTTAATCAGTTCTGTAGAACCTTGTGTCATGTTAAATTATCTGCTTTGTTTCCATAGTTTAGTAGGGATCGTTTGTATGTGGTGCGTGATTTGTCTATTTGAGTATATTAAGGGTATGTACAGTTTATGACCAAATGGTTTCGTCGTTTAGACGATAGAGACAATTATTGGAAAGAACAAGCTTATTACATTTCACGCTTTTGACGTCAAGTAGTAACTGGGTTGTAAATGTAAGAAAAGGCAGTCGCCCCCTCCATAAAATACTCATATTCACTTGCATCTGGTTAGACTGGAAGCCAAACAAAGCTAGGCAGATGATGATGACTTTTGACGTCTAGCTGTCTCTCTTTTCCTATTCCAATTTCAATCGTATTGCTTACTTCCTTTTTCTTTACAACGTACCAGAGTTCATTGCTAAGTTACCACAACGGTTGAGCTCTCTACAGTACCTAGATGATGCATCTATGGTGATTCAATGTCTAGTCAACGCCCAAGATTCATGTTTGCCACAAGCTGTCCACAGCTTGTGGCAAATATGAATCTTCGGCGTTAAGTTCAGTTAGTAAGGCCTTTTGGGATGTATGCAACACGTTAACAGCGTACACTATTGTTTGATCAACACATCGTCCATTAAATTCCCCTATACTACTTCCTCCTCTACTCTCAGTCGGTACGGAGTAAACATTAAGAACATTATCTAGGTGTCACTCGAGGTTTTTTCGCACTGTGTTTTAAATATTAACTTGGCACTTATTCCGCTCTCTGCACTGTTCCGCTCATTCCAAGGCCGTAGTTTGAGATACGAGTAGAAGCATAGTCTTGGTTTGTATCTATTTCTATGCTTTCATCACGTAAAGAGAAGTGCATGTACTCTGTGATGGCATAGGAATTGTAGTCTTCATGTTTATATTTTAAAGCGTGAAATTGTACAGTTAAGGGATTTAGTTGCAAATGCCTTCAACACGTCATATATTGAGCGCTAAGTATTAATTATTATCCAATTGCGACACGATGTATGTAAGTGCGGCCTCCCTACATGACCAGTTCTTTCTGACCAAGGCAACATTGTTCTTTGTTTATGTGCAGCTCGCCCCGCCACTCATCTGCGTCTTCTGGCTCCTCCTCTGTCTCACGGCTCCTCATAGTGATTGTTTTGACTTACTTTTTGATCAAAGACAGTATCTAACTTATCTTTTGAGTCTATATCCGGTGGTCCTAGCCTCACTCGGCCATCCATCTATCGGTCGAAATTTCCGCTTGGGTTCATCAAAGATAACCGAACCGCACTCAAATACTATCTAAAGTGACCTCGTATCGCTCAAAGTGAACAGGAAAGTTTTTTAGAATAACGTCCCATTGATTTCTTTCAATTAAGTGCTATTGTAAGATAAAATTTCAGTTATATTTCAGGTGGATTCCATGGTTTAAAGGATTTTTTTTAGTTAAAACTGAAAAAGTGTTTTTAGGTTAGCTTACGTTCAGTCGCAAGCCTCTTTAAAACTGTCCTCAACATCAATAGACATAACTTGACTAAGTCAACAAGCATTCAAATCTCGTTTTCACCCGAGACTCTTCAAAGGGCAAGGCCGCTATAAAAATGTGTAAAAAAACCGAGGTGTGCCATGCAACTTTTTTAAATTCACCACACTGTTAAAACAACTTTCATTCTTGCCATGTGGATCTATTTAAGGATAATATTCTGCTTTGAAATCGACTGTCCAATATCTGTTTTTACATTCAAAGTTCGAGTGAAGCGGTTTCTTTTACGCAAGCGTACTCCACCCTAGGCCGCATCATCGCTTCACATCAGGTGAGTTACGGCCAAACGTAAGCCTATTCAGAGGTCTGGCTTTTTTGCTATAATGTAGGTAAAAACTTACTTACTTGCTACCTTACTTACTTGCTTGCTTACTTGCTTGCTTACTTTATGGTAAAGTAAGTAAAAAAAAATAAAACAACAGTTTCGAAATACAGGTACAAAAATATAATTTCCATTACATTATGTTTCGCTGCGTTAAAATAATTATCAAAATTAATACAAATTGAATACCGAACTATAATTATTACAATGAGATCCGTCGTATAATAAATAACTTTTATGAAACGCAACTCATTTTTCACCAAAAAATTCATAACATGTATGTTCGTTGTTTTTACGAACATACGTACGGTCGAACAAGCTATATTAGTTTACAGTTTAACGCACAAATTACTTTGTAAAATGTAAACCAAATAGCTTGTTCGACCGTACATGACCAAATATTATTGAGGTATTTATGTTAAAACACATGTAGTACTATCTTTCACAATATTATGTACATTATTATACCTAAACTGCTTGTCATATCACATCCCTGTATCACTGTATCACTCACATGAAAATGTGAGTAGTTTACTACACACTACTAAGGCGGCGCTTCTTGCACGCGCTGCGAGCTGTGGTCAGCTGCTCGGCTCGGCGTCCTGTTGAGTAGGAAGTCCAGGTCATGTGATATCTTGTGCAGAACATTGTCAGTCTGTGTGTACGTGCTGTGAGTTGTTGTTGTGTCGTGTGCGTGTGTGTTGACTAGTTGTATGTGTGAGTGGTTGTGCTCGGCGCTGCACTCGCGGTGGATGGACGGCAACGAGCTGCTGCATGACATCTGCAACGTGCGCTTCTTGAGACAGCTCTTGATCGGACGAGCCGACACGTCGGGCGTCGACTGACTGCAGATCGTACATCTCTCCTGGGACAATGTTGCTGCGATTAGATTACAAGTTGAAATGTTAAGTGCATTTATGTGTACTTGAACTAGCACTACCTTAGGCGTGTCGCTGCTGTCCCTGTAGGTGCGCGCGCTCGTGTCGGTGACGTGTGGCAGCACGCGCAGCTCCACACACACGTGCGACATACCGCCACCGCCTTCTAACATAATGCCATCATTACAATCACAACAAAACACAAGCGAGGAGAGATTTTAGGGTCGTTGCAGAACAGAAAAACCAGCTTCAGCTTTACAAGGTATTTTCAACTACAAAAAAAAAAAAGATTTCATAAGAATACGTAAGTTTATGAATGCGAAAGTATTACATAAACCTTCCGGAATAAAATACCGAGATGATGGTAAAAAATTGGATTTTTAAATGATTATAAGTACATTTGCCAAGCGACAGCGGAGTTAGATGTAGCCTAATGGCTCGTAAAGTTGTAGTTCGTACCTGTGGGTATGAGGTCGCACAGTGCGCGCGTGTGCGGGTGCAGTGACTGCGGCTCGCGCTTATACTCCACGCACCGCACTATGTCCGCCACACACGCGTCGCTCGACTGACGCCTGCACCAACATACCAATGTGTTAGCTCTGATGACGACGATACTTCCACTATAGATCGCGACTGAGTAGTAGTGAGATTGTACCTCAGTCCTCACCTGTACCTGGTGTTCGGGCTCTCTATCGGCGGCGTCTGCCAGTAGGTGCTAGCGGGCGACACGTGAGACGAGGAGCACTCCATCTCGCGAGCTTGCTTTATATACACTACAACAATGTGATGATATTAGCTAAGTACGTGCTCCTAAACATTCACGAGAAACAAATCAAACAATAAAACTTGTATCCAAACCAAATGTAAAAAAAGACTAATGTATGAGTGCACTCTTCTGGCATTTCATATTATGGTGTTAGATTCTATTTGGTACCTGTTCGGAATCGTAGCAAAATATGTAACAGAAAGAAGAATATCACTCACGACTATGTGTGGCATCTCCCTCGGGCGGGTCCTGCCACTCGCTGTGTGAGGAGAGCGTGAGCAGGCGCCGCGCTGCCTGCAGACACTCCTCGTCCATGATCACGTAGCATGCCAGCATCGCTAGACCCTGGACAAGCAGTGGAAGATGTAGACTGAGCCGTATGGTTTTGACGATATGAATCAATGGAGTAGAGACTCACATTAGCGAGCGCGGCGGCGCTCAGTACCGCGGCACGCGTCACGCTGGTCTCCGCGGGCTGCACGTACGCCACTCCAGCCGCTTGCGTGGCTGCCGTAGTGGCCAGCAGCACTAACGTGTGCCGCACTACTCTTGGTCGCTCGCGCACGTGCTCTTGTCGGGCCGGCTTGTGCACGCATGTTCGCCCTCTGAGCGCGAGTGCAAGGGCGAGCGCGAGCACGGCTAGTAGCACTTGGCCTGCAGCACACACGGCGTTAGCGGCTGCGCCCAGCTGCAGCGGCGCGCCGCCCCACATTCTAGCTGTCAGCCAGCATAGTGTGCACACGCCTGCAACCAGTTCAAGTGAGTATAGCGACACGCCCGGTCCTCGTGCTCATCGGCCGTCGACACCTACACGTACCGCACAGTAGTCCGACAGATGGCGCGCGCGAGGCTGTGGCAGCCAGCTCGGCATGCAGCAGCAGCGGTGCAGCACACAGCGCAGCACAACCCGCCATCCAGCACAGCGCCACCGCCCAGCCCGCGCTGCCACCGCATGCCACGTCCTGCGGTGCATACTTCACTCATAGAATAAGATCCCTTTAAGAACGACCTTCACCGAGCTGGTTATTGGATGAAAAGTGTTTTATTTCAAATTAAATATTTCAAAAAATATATTGCTAACGGTTGTCTAAAAAATTTCAGTCCAGAATTTTTTTTTTTTTTCAGCATTTCACTGGTTTGGTTAGTAGACGAATTCCATACCAATCGAAAGTATGAAACCTGTAAAATATGCAAAAGTTAGGTTAACCTAACTGGAAGAAAAAGGGACTTACAGGAGGGTGTAAATCATGCGTTCCTTCGATAACAGCCTTCAGCACGCCGGTTCAGGCGATATTTCCACCAAGCGTCACGAGAGGAGAGAGTTTGAAGATTCACCACACAGCACCAATTACTTGTCACTTTTTGAGTTTTTTGAAGGTATAGCGCGGGCGCACAGACATACGTGTCGCCAGTAAGCGAGCGGATTTTGGAGTGTATGAGGGCGGGGGTTGTTCTATTGAACGGAAGCGGAAAAGAGTGGGAGTAAGGAAGGAATCGATTTTGATTGGAAGATCCTTCTCGAATGAGCTAATAAGTGAAGTGTAATACAGTGTTGCAAGTATGCGTTTATGATTTGAATAGATAATTAGATAAAATTATTAATAATAATAAGTATAGATACAATAATGCGAATGGCGCAGACACTAACATTTGCACATTCTATAGGCTGCATAACTTTTGCATATTCTATAGCCTATAGAATATGCAAACGTTAGGTTAACCGGTCAACCTAACGTTTGTATAATTATATTCTATAGGCTTCATACTTTCAATTGGTGTGGAATTTGTGTATTATGCAAACCAGAGAAAAGTTAAAAAATATATTTAAAAAATAAATTGATAGTTAATCATATTCTGGACTGAATTTTTTTAGACAACCCATTTTCAATATATTTTTTGACATATTTAATTTGAAATAAAACACTTTTCATCCAATAACCAGCTCGGTGAAGGTCGTTCTTCAAGGGATCTTAGACTATCAGACATGACTTAAACCGCATGATACACAAGACTAAACTTATTTTAATTCACCTGGCTCGTGTCACATTCAAGTAGAGCCAACATGGCTGCAGAGTGAAAGCCCGCAGTGGCAGCTTTCAGCAGCACTAGCAGCTTCATCTTACTGCCAGTTACCAGACCGAGGAGCTGCAGTAATGCCGCCACTAGACACATCGCACCCCCCAAGCTAACAGTAATCTTCACGATACCTCGTAAGTCATTCTCTGAACCTGTCTAAAGAAAACAATCAAACTGTTATCGAATGTTGCATCATCATTATAGTAGGTACTTCTCCTAAAGTACTCACGAATGACCCTCTCTCGACAGTGAAGAGTGCGATGGTAGCTGGTCCCCGACAGCGGCACGCGACATGTGTGTGCTCCGGTATGCGCAGCTCACACGCCTGCATGCTCCACACGCGCGGCGATGAGCGCGAGCGACCTCCACACGCGAGCTGAGATGCTGGCCAGAACAAATACTTGAGCTCAGTACGTTCTTGTTGACATCGTTGCAGTTGTGTAGTGTAGGTACTCACCAATAGCGCTGTAATTCTTGGAGTGTGCGAACAGCAGTGTGACAGTGTGAGGGAGCGTGGGATCAACTCCCGCGCCACTGACAGACACCTGCACCTGTTGTGATGCTACTGTGTACTCTGTCGCGCGGCCGGATCTGGAAGAGTTGCTGCTACAAATGCCGTGTTAAAGAAAAAGGAAAGTAACTTAATTAAATATCGCTGGATAATATAAATAAATATCGCTGGACATTAACACACAGCGCAATCTAGTGCCACACTAAGCAACGAGGCTTGTGTCGTGGACACCAGACAGTTGATATACTACATAGATACTTTTTTGTTTGTAAATACATATTTAATACATAAACATCCATGACTCGGAAACAAATGTCAATGCTCACCACACAAACATTTGCTTCAACCGGGGTTCGAACCCGGGACCCTAAGAACGTAAGGCAGCCTCACAACTGCTGCGCCATTCGGGTCGTCAAATAAATAACTATACCAATAAAAAAACACTAAATCAATCAAACAAAGGTCAAGCTTGGAAGTCGGTGACCTTTGTTTGATTGATTTGGTGTTTTTGTCACCGGTTTCTGAAGCTTGACCTTTGTTTGATTGATTTGGTGTTTTTGTCACCGGTTTCTGAAACTGAAATTATTTTTCACTTTTTTGTGTTTTTCTTTTCGTTTTTTTTTTTTAAGTCGGTGTTTATTTTTTGTCAAAAAGTTTTAGTTTTATTTTTCCGTTTTTAGTTGTATTATCCTTCACCTAAACAAATATTTGCTATGCATTTATTTTACATTGTTAACAATTATACATGTCATGGTAATAGGCTTTTCCCCAATAAATGGAACTTAACATACCTAAACTGTCAAAATCTAGGTGTATTGTACACATCTGCGTACCCCTCAGAGCATACAGGCGTGATGTTACGTCATGATGTTGTATAAACAATAAACATCCAAGCGATTGCAGTCATCACGGCAGATTTGCCGTCTATTTTTTAAGAGTTCCTTTGTTTATCTCCGAAGATCAGCATCAGATCTTCACCAAATTTGAATGGGAGCCAATGGCAACTATTTAGCATCATACTAAAGAAGAATTACGTAAATCAGATCATAAATCCCAGCGTAATTGATGTACATACATAAAAAAAAATGCCAATGGAATCGAAAAACTCCTCCTTTTTGAAGTTGGTTAAAAATAACATGTTACTGAAAAACCCAAAAAAATAAAAAAAAATGATTTCAAACCAAGACTGAATTCATAAACACCCAAATATACCATTTCAAAGAGAGTAGGGTCTTACTTATACTCTACGTATCTTCTCAACGATGGCAGCCTTGCTCCCAAGTAATGATACAGCACAGTAACTACGGAAGCATTGTCAGTCCTATCCGCCAGCTCCACTCCTGCTGACGTCACGAGCCACTCCTCGCTCCCCACTGGAGCTGGCTGAAGCTCAAAGTGCGCCGCGTTGTCCAAATGTACTGGTTTCGTTGTGACTGTGAACTCGTGCAACCGCTTGTCGAAGTTACTCCTCATGTCCGCTGTGTCCACCACCGCGTTTTGGAGATCGAAGATTTTCTAATAGGAGTGACATAGCATATCAATGTAACATCATAAACTAAATGAACGTTGCATCAAAAATCATTTAAATGATCTGTAGCTAGATACCTCCTCATCCAGGAAAGCATCGGGATGTGTGAGCAAGTGGTCATAGATGTGCAGCAGATGCTCCACGCTGTGGTACCTGTCGGCTGGCTGAGCTGCAGCAGACATGAGGTAGTGCAGCATGTGTGCTGCATGTGTGAGGGGAGGCTCACCCTCACCAGGAAGTGTCGGCAGCGAGCGCAGCACTGCGCCGTACTGCCGCGCCACGAGTGACACAGCGCGCCAAGAGTAACCCAGCGATATCAGAGTAAACTGACAACATCATGACGTTTTATTTTGGTAGTAGTTGTGATTATACAGAATCTTCAAAACAATTTGTTCAGTTTTCGTTTACCTGTTCATAAATATCTTTGAGTGAGTCTGCAACACAACCAGAAAAATCCGGAAGCATCCATTTGACGCCGTGTTGCCCTGTTTTCGGTTCACAAAACCTGAAAATAAGTTACCTTGATAAAATATTGCATAGTCATGGATGTAATTACAGGTTAAATTATCTGCAAGAGAATTGTGTGAGACTGCACAAACAGACTCACGATGTCCGCGATTACGCGGAGCCCTAATCAAAATAATATTTGTCCAATCGACAAAGGGAAAACACCTATTAGATACACTTACCATCACGTTGGTACTGGTGATGTGACGTAGCCCCTGGTCACGTCGTATCTGGGTGGGGTGTAAGTGTAAATGTGCTTATGTTGTGTATGTAAAGTCATGTAGATTCGACGGTAACCAAAGGGCGCCCCACAGCGCGTACCGTCGTCTCCCTGGTCAAACCTTCTGATCACACACGTGGCACTTTTCATCAATGTCCAACTGAATTTTATCCCGGTTTGCTAACCCAATCGGGGATGTACAATAGTCCAGCACTGAATTTAGGAAGTTACCGGCGTCCAAATGACAAAGGCCGGCTACATAACCAACAAATTACTCGCGGTCACGACCCAAAGTGGCGAGATCTCTCAATTTTCACTCAATTATCAACAAAATATCAAACACCGATTAAGATGGTATCGGATTAAAATTAACTCAAAGTTTCAATCAATAATTACACGAA
Organism: Xestia xanthographa; assembly: GCA_905147715.2. Classification (NCBI taxonomy): domain Eukaryota; kingdom Metazoa; phylum Arthropoda; class Insecta; order Lepidoptera; family Noctuidae; genus Xestia; species Xestia xanthographa. The sequence continues at coordinate 20,998,429 of LR990652.1, forward strand.
AACAGCGTGCATCAAAAAAACAAGGCAATGGAAGCGAGTTTCTTTCCCCAATCAAAAAAGCACTGACAAGCCAACGTCATCGCACTGACAACTGAAACGACATCTGTCAAACGTCAAAAAGGTGCGTTCAGAAACTTGGCGGATGAAACAAGAATGTAGAGACGATATTCCTGAATATTGGTTTATTCAGTATTGTCCTCTTACCTGGTAGTCTCCCCGCTGTGTCCAGGTGGACAGGAGGCTGTGGCGTGCGCTCCGGGAGCAGTCTTCAGCCAGCGCAAGCCATGGGAGTCGTCACTTTCACACGCTACGTCGACAGCTTCAAGAGCCCACATGTTCACCGCTTTAGCGTTGGTGCCAACTACCGACGATATTTGACACCGGAACTCGCTGGATTTCTGTTTAAAAGACCAAAAGTACGACCTCGAATAAAATTATGGATGTTTCGCACATTTTACTGATAGACTAAAAATCATATGGCAAACAATATGTAACGCACCTGTACGTTATAAAGGTTGAGCACGCTCCCCGCGGGGAACAGATCTTCCCAGACCTCTCTGCTCGGCACCATCGGCAGCAGCGTCCTCTCCCTCGCCCAACTGAACCCGAGCGCGCCGTGCACACGCCCCGCTCCCGCCAGACATGTTATACTCACGTTGTCGCCCTGACACACAACTATTATATCACTTCAATTTGAAATTGTTTAAGTTATTTCATAAATGTTTGGATTCTACCGTCGTCGGTCTAAATTACCTTACCTTATTGACAGTGATTGTGGAAGGCACGAGTCGTATATCGGGTGGTCTGAGCACCGTCAGCCTCAGCGCTCTACATCGTCTCCTGCCAGCATCATCTGCTGCACAGGACCACTTGCCGCTGTCGTGTCTCTTCGCTTCTGATATGCCTAACACCGACATACGACGACCGAGCGCGTCTTCAGACACCGTGCGCGTCCAAATCTCTCTGAAACCGAATGCTCTTCTAATGACAACGCTTGCTTTCTGCCAGCTGCTATAGTACCGTGTCGTATGTTTTGTAAGTATACCTAGCGAAAAATAACAAATCGTTTAAAAAAAAGTTCGAAAATCTACACATCAGCTGAATACACTTGTTTTGAGAATGAAGACTAAACGAAACGCAACCATCAGGATGCGATCGTGTTGGTTTGCCAATTTATGGGAGCGGTTAAATGACAGTCGCCATTAATTGGACTAGCGCTCGTTTGGTACCGGGACTGCATAATCTCGCTTACCCTTACATGCCAGACTGTTAGATAGCTTTCATTCTGTCCAGGCGTAACAGTCTGGTTAATTTTAAAGGTTTTTTTTATTGAAGTTAGTAGTTCAATAAAAAAAAACCTTCAACCCTACACTCCTCACACATGCCATTGCAACTGCGAATATCTCAATCAAGTAGAACTCAAGCGCTGTCAGTGTCTATATTATGTTCCCAAGTCCCATTTACTTACCTCAAAGTTCCATTGAAGTTTATCTTGACACCGTCTTTGTACCACGTGAAGGTGATATTCGGAGATCCATACGCCATAGATGTCAGTATGAACTCCGACCCCTCCCATATGTCTGGACGATGGTTCACAACCAGGGTCTGCAAAAGTTTCTTACCAAATTGAAACGAAAAAATTACGGCAACGGTGAAAAGTCAGTTTTGATAAATTTTCTAAAAGACATACGGAGGCACAAGTCATGACAGAAAATATACAGACTTGTAAACTAAGCGCAGGTTGCATGTGGAAGTGTAGCGTGTTGGCGCGCAGACGCACGTGGTGTGTGCGCATGCGCGCCAGTGCCGCGCGCAGTGCTCCTGCCTCTCGCCGCGCGCCCCACACGCGCACCCACACCCCGCGAGCGCCCCCCTCCCCCGCCGCACTGTCACACACACACTAATTCATAAATATATCATCACGAGTTACAAAACAACGGTATTCAATAAAAAAACTTACCTAATGTTTAAAATTTCTATTTCATCTTCTAATGTTATGTTTGACACCTTTAAATAGCCTGTTAACTGAAAAAAAAAATTGTACAGTTTATTTTAACTATTTTTTCCCATTGAAATACAATAATTATGCGGTAACATTTCGCAGTAAGTACCTGTTTAACAATTTCTTGAGATATGTTTACACCTGCTTGATCAACTACTTCCAGTTTTGTGTCAAATCGTGCTGATGCTATAAACATACAACGTTTAGATATGATTACATGGCAGGTTCTTACTAATCGAATATTTACCGTCATTTTCTGGCAAAGTCACTCACAGAAATCTGTATCCTTTGGGTTACAGTCACAAACTGTCCCTTGCTTACAAACTTCTGCACATTCTTCTATACCGCACTCTGAAAAGAATATTGTAAGGCAACAGGTGTTAGTAGGGTTACTTTAGTAACAATTAGAAACAGAAGCTACGTCTTGGTTTATGTATCTTTTCTTATTAAAAAGTAAAATATAGTAAGTAAATAAGGCTATAATCAGTCAGTCGAGAAATTATTATTATTAAAGTTGTTATACAGGCGCAGAGAAGCATTTCATTCCTATAATCCTTATTAATTTCTTTCATAAAGCGGATCATTATTTTGGGACCAACTTCGTAATGATGATAGATAACAGGAACCTAAACATTGAAGTATAGTGGATAATTAAATTGTGCTGGCGAAATTGCCGGTAGTATTGTTAAGAGGTCAAGGATTTTGGATTTAGCGCTCACTCACTATACACATAAGTTACTAATGTTAGTACCACTATACAAGGAGTAGTTTTGCTTTCACATTTAGCTTGTCACAAAATTCATAAATAATCAATTTAAATTTCAAAAATAATTCAAACAAATCAAATAATTAATAACCTGCTATTTTAAATTGTTTTTGACAGTATTTCAGAATAACACGAAATAAGTAGAAGAATTACCCATCGCGTGACATTTCTCTGTGTACGTTTATTTGTGTGTGCAGGCACAGTTATAGGACCAGTTATAGACGGTCTGCGTTTTAATACGGGTGGTTTACACTTACAAATTGTAAACATTGTAAATCACTAGCACAAGTATCTATGGCGTGTCATCAACTCTACAGTTTGGCCGCTGAGAGAATGCGCTTCTGACGTCTGCCAGTTGGTACATAAATTCAGCGCAAAATAACTAAACCCTTCGGCCGTCTACGATGATATCGTTTTTAATAATATTATTTGTTAATAGGGCATAAAAACGATAGTTATGATTTTGTTTATCGTAATTTCTTTGCCACTTCAAAGTTACATCGTCCTTTCGCTCACGACCTATCAGGAACGTATTGTCTCAGTGGCCCAGTGGCCTAACTTGTAGTGTCATAATTAAAAAACAGATGAGTAATGTGAATATTGAAAAATATCTCCTGAAATGAGTTGCTATGCCTTGGAGCTGAAGTTGGATGCCGCTGTAGTTGGGCAAGCTAAGATGAGTACTTACACTATACCGAATGACATTTTTATCACTTTCCAAAAAAAATGGGTATATTAGGTGAACGGAGTAGAAACTTATGGCATACCTAGAATTTTTTTCTTTTTTCCACAGCTTAGAAAAAAATTGATCCATCATCAAAAAACGCTACAAACAAGTGTAGCAACAGGAATTCGAGTCAATGCTGGCCATTGGCACAGCATGACCCTCCGAGAGCCCGTGGTCGTCACCCTTGCATCTGGCGCCGAAGAAAACCAACGGCTGGCGTAAGCTGAACGCCCGCACCGCGAACTAATTTTCTTTGGACATTTTCTCAAGACGACATAAAGGTTCTACGGTCTAGATAGACTTACCTAAGGTGCTAATAACTAAGGAAGTATTATATTATCTGTGAGAGGTCAGATTTCATTAACCTGATCGTGTGGAATGAATAATCCTGATCCTTTCTAAGAGAAAACATATATTATATTTTCCCAACCTGCCTTTTTGTAAAAGCTGTATTTATGAGGTCTACCTATTCCAGCATGAAGTATTTCAGAGAATTATAAAACGGCTATAACGAAGCCATAGCAATGAAAAATAATAATTATCTAAGTTTTTTTTTGTTTTTACGAAATTATTTTCCAAAATTTCTTGAGTAATTTTTCATAAAACCACTACGACGCGGCGACGTACTATGACGTATACGACGCGGCGACGCACTAAGGGGTATTTGAGGCAAAAAACCGGTCATAAGTGGTTATTCTAAAATTAACTAAATGATACAAACAATGCGTGTTTCATGAAGTACAATAGGGAACGTGCAGGAACTATAGGTGGCAGCACTAATCGACAAAAGAGACACTATGCGGACAGAAAAGGAAACTTATCACTTCTCATCGTGCTTTCAATTTACTTAGACAATATTGTCTCTTCAATTATATTATTTTTGAATATGCTAAAAGGTATAAAATATGAGTTCCGGTCTATCAATAACGATCGTCAGCGTAATATAAATGTTTAATAACATGAATTTTGTATCTTTCGTTTACTTTCTGATGAAATTTGTGGTGTATGAAGACATGGTGGCTGGCTTAGCTAAGATAGCTTTCTTATTTTCAACACATGTTATAATGGAAGGGAATCCTTTATCAGCGAGAACAGTATCTCCAGGCTCTAATAAATCAATTAGTTCACAATCATTTGATGAAGCAATCAATAAAATGCAGTCCGTAGCATTTAGATACAAAACTTAAAAAACCAAAGGAGTGCAGCCAACTAAAAACATTATTGTGGGTATAACCATGTTTATATTCTGAGTACATGTGGAGTCTTTTATTAACTGTTGAGGGATATTCGGTGTGAACTTTAGTGCGGTCTAGTAGAACACGTCTATGGTGACGTATAAATGGTTCTGGTATGTTTGCATGGACGGTTGATTTTGAGGGCCTTTTCAATGCAGAGTGTAACAAAAACAAGTTGTTTTCAAATATTTTTATTTACTGCGTTTATCCATTTTTTGCGTTTTTCACCAAAACATGGTATGCTATTAGTATTCTTTGGAAAGTAAAATTTTATGCTTATTGATTTATTTTCATTTTTGTGGATGTATTGGTACCTACATCCAGAAATGCAACAATGCATTATGATTAGTTAATTAATTTTCACTATAAAATTAATTCTGTTTACTTGTTAGAAAAGTCAAGATCAAACATTAATAGAGCACAAGATTCGGATTGGCGACGCCAGTTGGCAGCACCGTCGTTGTGCACGTTCCCTATTCTGTCTACGGATCAGGGCTGCCCCCAAACCCACTCTACCTGCGCGGTCTGGCCGCACTGTCAGTCAGAACCCAGTCATTTTGTGTTACGGTTGTCTTTGTTCTCGGCGTGCGATTATTTTAAATATTTCTCGTGATAACTTGGCTTCGTGGGGTGAATAACGTCAAAATACCATGTTGGATATGGAAGTTGAAGGTATGTACTTTGTAATAAAATATATTACAATTCATTTCTCCTCAAGTTTTACTATATAAAGTTAATTTGCAAATTCCCTTTTTAAAATCATTTTTTTAAATAAAATTTTATAACATAGTGTTTTTGTTTATGTCTTTGTCGCCCTACATTTTGGACATAGTAATAAAGTTTGATCCTTTGCCTTGCAGAAACTGAAAAAAAATCGTCCCCCAACATACCCTAAATATTTTTTTTTTATATTTTAAGTTAGTAGGTATAGGTTTTCGAAAAAAAATGTTTTGTTTGTTTATTTTGTAGGTACCTACTTCGGAAAATTGATTCAATTGACTTCATTTCCAGCAGAAGACAGGATTTTTTTGTCTTGTTCATTGAGGCATTTTAAGACGAGTTTTAAGCAGAAATGGACAGCAGCTCGTTACACTTTTTTGTTTTTTCTATATTTTTTTTTAAATGTGTTTTTTTACTAATAAATCCATTTTTTTTTTATCAAATGTTTTTTTTATTATACACTGACATGATATAGTTTATATATATATATATATTTTTTTTTTTTATATTTATATAGTTTTGACCGGTTTTTTGCCTCAAATACCCCTCTGTGCGACGTAGTAAACTAGCGTAATGGATGTTGAAAAATAAAGGGTCAGTATTTATTTTGTGGGCCAAGTAACTTTCTTTTTTTAAATGTACTCTGATAACATTTTTTTCCTTGAAATGGCTTCGTTATAGCCGTTAGATGATTTCCTGAAAATATTTCGTGTATGAATAGATACACCTTATATTAAAGGATTTAAAAAAAATACTCACCCGGTGGTGCTAGCTGCGCCTCGCACAGGTCGCCCGTGTAGCCCGGCGCGCAGATACAGCTGACGGCGGCCGGGCCCATCTGTCTGTCGATACATACTACTTGTTCCACAACATGAACAATAACAAGTTTCATTCTAATTTTGTGATCGAGTGATTTGCTCCTCTAGTAGATACTACACTTTAACGAAACGGCTGCCTTCAGTAAAAAATGTGGCCGAAATTCTATTCCCTTTTTGTTCTCGAGAACAAAACGAAATTGAGAATACACGACGCAAAAAGTGGAACTGTTACAAACTCTGAATGTGACCCTTATTTACGAGTTTCGACAAATGGTTGTCAGTTTTCAGATATAAAAGACAGATTTGTAGCTAGTTTAAATGAATACGTGTTTTCTTTACATGTTCCGATTTTTTACTTCAAAAAACATCATTTAATACATTTTATCATTGCAGGATTTCAAACACATTCACTCACCTGCATGTGCCGCCGTTCTGACACATGTTGGAGGTCCTTGGGCACAGCGGACCCTCTCCGCAGTCCGCTCCGGAGTAACCGGAGAAACACGAACAGTAGAACTCCCTGCGACGCGGAACATATTGTAGAGTTAGCAATACGTATTACAAAAAATCACGCGATTGTACCCGAGCGGTACTATGGCTATAATTATTTATTTAAATTTTTTACGAGGTTTTTCGCTGAGATCACCTGCATTCGTAAACAATGAATGCCGTTCACTTATTTTAGTTAGTTCGGCACCCATTTTGTTCTCGCTTGCACTTAATTTTAGGCTTTAACGGAGTTTTCAACAGAGGCTGTGCTTTAATTGAAAATCAAAGGTTCAACTTTTCTAAAACAACTTTTCTGGAATTTAATTGGTTTTAAACTTTGTCACGTAATGACCAAAGGCTTTAATTGTAAGTTACAGCCTTTTTGGAGAGCCTAAGCTTTGATCTTATCATTCAATTCGTGCGCAACTCACTGATAATCCTTAGTGGCGTAGCAGTGGCCCAGCAGCCTGCACTCGATGGCGCTGCATGAAGTGGGTCCCGGTGACTGCGCCGCTCCCCGCACCTCATACGTCACGTTGAACCCGTACACGGACAGCAGACCCAGCGCTCTGAGCTGTGTGCCCTCTAGTCTGTTCAGGGTTAGCTCCACCACCAGCACTGGACTCTGCACCTGGACACAAAATCACGATTAAGCCGGGTACATTATTGTTATTTCCACTCGGTCATAATTATTTATTTTCAGTATGAAATAGTTATGCAATTTTGTAAACGTCACAACACTTTCAATCAACTTTCAACTTATACTTGTCACTATGGGAGTATCTACCGATTAAAAACACATTTAAGGATAAAGATCGGTACAGTTATCGTTTAATTGGCAGCCTCATTCTCTATACAACAACAAAGGAGACGTCCTTCAAAGAAACGTCCAGTCGAATTATTTATGAAAATAAGCCACCCCCACGCTGGCGTCAATACGAAGAATGAACATTACAAAATGAACTAAGTGAAACGATGTAGGATTTGGCAAATCTCCAGACAAAGTTTTCTATCTATATCTACACACATCAAAAGTATCTAGGGATCAACATATATTTTTGCAATAACTTTTCTCCTGATTGATATTAATTAAAATTTTCTTTAAGGATTCATCAAATAAAGTGTTTTCGTTTGTCACAGTAACGATAAACCAAGTCACCTTTGCATTAATAAAGAAATTTGCCATTTTCCTAATAAAGGGATTTTTGACATTTGAACCACTAACATTAAAGTTCGAAAAAATGACTGAAAACACAGTTTTCTTTAAAATTTTATTGGGTAACTTAAACAATTAATAATCCGTGTTTCTACCGCGAACACTAACAACACAAGAACATCGGTTTGGCATACTCAAAATGAGTTCATCCAAATCACGCTGTGGAATGGCCGCCCATGTTCGTTGCAACAACAAAAAAAGGTCTTCTTGCGACTGGATACCCTCCATATTCGGCAGAGCTCTTCTCTGTAGCATATCCCATGCATGCTCAATCGGGTTCAAGTCTGGCGACTGAGCAGGCCAGGGCAGGACATTGATGTTAGCTGCGGCGAGAGTCTGTCTTACAACTCTTGCGGTGTGCGGTCGTGCATTATCATGCATTAACTGAAATAAGGGACCGATTTGCACTTGTAGAGGAACGATGACGTCTGATACAATCGTCTCAGCATAAATTTGAGCGTTGAGGTTGCCTCTGATCCAAATCAACTCAGTTCTTCCGCCGATCCAAATACCCGCCCATACCATGATGGTTCCACCACTATAAGGATGGACTTCCTGGCAGGATTTTAATCGCTGTTGGCGTCCAGGGGTTCTCCAGTGTCGTATACGTCTTGTATCCGGTCTCATACCAAAACGAGACTCATCAGAAAAGCACACGAAACGCCATTGTTCTTCTGCCCAATTTCTGTGTTCAAGAGCCCATTAATATCGAATCATACGATTGTGCATTGCTATAGGTGGTACCCGTAGCGGTCTTCGGGAATGAAGGTTCACTTCATGCAAGCGGTTTCTGACTGTTTGGTCGCTAATTAAGTTCCCTGAAGAGTGATGAAGCCTCACGGCTAACATCATGGCGGTTATTGTTGGAGCTCTTCGAGTTAAGATTTGAATGTATCGGTCTTGTCTCCGTGTGGTGCAGCGATACTGTCCTCCATGGCGCTCAGCCACGGTACCAGTGCTTCGGTAACGTGTCCAAAGTCGACTGATAACACTCTGACTTGTATTCAGAGCTAAAGCTACAGTACGTTGCCGGGAACCAGCTTCTATCATTCCCACGGCTCTGAGCATTTCTTCCCTGCTGAAATGACGTCGCCGCTCCATAATAACGTTGGTTTTAATCAGTAGTAGGGAAACAGTAGCACTAATAATGTCTTCAATGCGTTGTATGTTTTTATAGGGAAAATATTGACAGCTTATTTTCATCTTTTACTCGAATTTGATTGAGAGTTCCTGATTCAAATTATGAAATGCACCAAAAAGGATCCATATAAATTTATAAAATCATAAATTTATTACAAAGCCACATCTCAATCTCAAGAAATCCGCATAAAAATGCTTGATCCCTAGACACTTTTGATGTGTGTATTATCTAATCTATTATCTATTTCTATTACATATAATAAACCTGTAGAAAAATCGTTTTTGTACATTGATAATATTTCGAAAAAAAATTGCCAGGGTAGGATAACCAACAGAACTCATTTCTAGCATTTTTTGAATTTTTGTCTGTTTGTCTGTTTCGATGATCAAGCATCACGTAAAATATACTAAACCTATATTGATAACTTTTATACATACAAATTGAGAGTATCTTGAGGTATTATTTAGTTTTTGTTTCATCGTAATCGGTTAATTCTATCAAAAGATTTATGGATTTAAAGTGTTCAAGAAGAACTAATAATCAAATGTAAGATGCAGTGACATCTATTGTACTAAAATGATACTAATGACTAAAAATGTGCACACCAGATAACTTTTAAATCGACTGACCGACTTTAAAAAAGTTATTATAGCATAAAGTACTCTAGATTAGTCTACATGATAATGCTTTGAAAATTTACATAGCATGATTTCCGCATTATATTTTAGCAGTTTAACATCTTGGTCGATAGATGGCGTTGTTCATTTCACTTGATTTTCTGAATCGCGGTGTTAAGATATTCCGTGAAAGAATGACCGCTCACAAGTGTCAGTTGGCTCAAGTTTGGTTTTTTAATCGACGAAACAGCAAGAGGAGGGAAAGTTCTCAATTCGAAGCATACATTTTTTTAATGTATGACCACGAGAGAAGTCCGGTATGCATGGTCCTTTTTTTTGTGAAAAGCGTAGGTAATAGGATATCTCAAAGTTGGTCCCATTTAAAACTGAAAAATCGTGTTTGGGCTCATTTCCTGCACCTTTGGTGAGAACTTTAAACCTAGCTATGTATGACTGTCATCGAAGGTCTAACGATGGAGACAGAAGGCAGTTGCAAGAGATCCTCAACAATTTGCAGCAATTATATTGTTATTGGGCTCATTTCATGTACCTCGATGAGAACTTTAGACCTGCCTTGAGTATGACTGTCATCGAAGGTCTGATGATGGAGACGGAAGGCTGTCCAGGGAATCCCTTATTTATAAAACATAAGTGGATTATTTTAGCTATTAATGCAAATAATATCGGAGAAATTAAATTGTTACCCACTCGAATCTACGTACTCGTATATACTGATAATATAAAGCTCAAGAGTTTGTTTGTTTGGTTGGTTGATCGCGCTAATTTCAGGAACTACTGGTACGAATTAAAAAAAAAAGGTTTTGGTGTTGGATAGTCCATTTATCGAGGATGGCTTTAGGGTTATCTAACATCACTAATAGGAGCAAAGCATCAATGATAAATGTTGCAAAAACAGGGAAAATTTATTTCTTTGATAGCTTGCGTTGCGAGCGCTGCATAAACGGTTAAAGTTACGCAACAATCATGTATGAGGGAATTATTCCTCTTAAAAGTTTAAAAAAATAGCAATGTCCATCTTTTATGGTTGAGTCACACTCTCTCTAACCCTCTCTCTCTCTCATGTGACGCAGACGAAGTTGCGCCGGTCAGCTAGTAGTAATTATATCTGTTTCGAAAACTGGTAATTTTGTTGTAATATAATATTAAGAAAACAATGACTTTTGACCAACCACAGATATAATGTGGGCACCATTAACTTGGGAGAAACCAACTGGTTACGATTTTTTTATTAATCGTAACCGTTATAATTAACGAATTTAAAATTCATATCGAGTTGTTTTCATCAACTGGATATAGATTTTTGTTTCATTACTCCCACGAGCAAGATTTACATTAAAATTGCAAAAGGTTGTGTTGTTATTTTTGCTTTTTATTTGCGAAAAATAAAACTCACTTATTGCGGTGGATGGGTTTTATAAACGAGTGTGTTGCAATATTTACGAGTTCTCAGTGGCGAGCAATTTCTGCAGTAATTTTGAATCCATGAGCGTTTGGAACGGTTGCTTTTGCTCGACGCGACTGATCATGAAGTTGTTGAAACTGTCAAATAATGTTGAGATAACTTTGGCAAAAATTGCAGACCCACTATACTTTAACATTTGTATATCACCCAAACAGCCAATACACAAACAAAAAAATGCGTGTCAAACATCCGGCTTCTAATTTTATGGTCAGTAAAATTGATCAAACACGCAGTAACAATCATATTTTAGCATAGGTACTTAATTGTCAGAGCCCTTCTTTGATAATTAATTCCTATGCTATTTTCATTTAAACAGTTATCCGTCTTCTTACATACTAAAACTAAAAAACCGGCCAAGTGCGAGTCGGACTCGCACACGAAGGGTTCCGTACCATTGACTATATTTAGTATTTGTTGTTATAGGGGCAACAGAAATACATCATCTGTGAAAATATCAACTGTCTAGCTGTCACGGTTCATGAGATACAGCCTGGTGACAGACAGACGGACAGACGGACAGACGGACAGACGGACAGACAGACGGACAGACAGCGAAGTCTTAGTAATAGGGTTCCGTTTTTACCCTTTGGGTACGGAACCCTAAAAAAGCACTAACAGCAATTAATAAATGAACAAGAGCAGAATTGGTAATCACAACACAAAATAATGGGACTACAAATAAGTGAAACATAATTTCAACATTTTGAATATGGAACACGCGCATTCTTCGTTGCACTCTATCAGGCCAGGTTTTATTTTTTTCACGCGTCGATATTTAGTTTCGTTTCTCGTTCATGTAAAGCAGAGTGCAGTGTGCACACTATGAAATTATCTCAGCAATATTTCGGTAAAGTTGGACGAAGTTATTGAGAGCTGCATTCGTTCTACAATTGTACACAACAGTCACGATCCGCGTCCGAGTAGCAGATAGAATTAAGATAGTTAACTTATTCAACTAATAAGTTTTACAAGGAACTTTACTTGTGCGCTGAGTTCATCAAGCTTTGAGTAGGAAAGGTAACTTTTCTTTCGTCTATAGAATCTTCTTTTACTTCAATTCCTATACATTAAGATTGGATTCTCATTATGGAGGAACGTAAAACCACAAGTTTAATTCCCTTGTTGGCAGGAAACTACCACTTTACAATGGAAAGAAACGGAAAGGGATACGCAGACCTTCCACTGAAGTAAGTAAATGTGGAATAATACACTGAACACTCTGCACATACAATATTCAGTAGAGATGTGTGGTGTGCGCTAACAGTTTCTTTATTTTTTTTTATTTTTTATTTAATCATAGTCTTAGTACAGGTTATGTTTGTTTTTTACCATTAAACCAGACATGGTTTGTATTGGTAATTCAAATGGACTAAACATTATTTTTGTATTCAATACATCAGTTGACGACCCGATTGGCGCAGCGGTAGTGAGGCTGCCTTACGTTCTTAGGGTCCCAGGTTCGAATCCCGGTCGGTGCAAATGTTTGTGTGATGAGCATGGACATTTGTTTCCGAGTCATGGTTGTTTATATGTATATTAAGTATGTATTTGCGACCGCCCTGTGAACAGTGTTTTGCAAGTTCGAGCCTCAGTCAAGACTCACTTTTTGTATTAATTTTGATTTGTTTAATGCTTTATGATAATAACTTAGGTTCGCATGTTCGATCCCCATCCAGTTTTCGCTTTTTGTAACTAAGTATTTTGATTTTTTTTAAAGCTTTAAGGTTTCGAAATCATTACCACATAGTTTATACATACTTTTAGTTTTTTTTAACCATATAAACGACGGTTAGGGAATAATTTATTTCAATCAAAATTTATCTATATTTATTAATATAAAACTATCATTTAGTAAATCTGTAGACGTGGAGCTTTTGTATGCATGGAAAGCAAGTCGATCGCTTTCCAAGCATATATTTTAGCAGTTTAAATTGACTCCATTTTCTGAATCGCAGTGTTAAGATTATTATGAAAGAATGATAAATACTGTCATTCGCCCGTGTCAGCTGTGTAATGGAGTTGGGCAGGACACTTAGCAAGGCGCGGTGATCGTAGGTGGAGTAAAGCTGTGACCGGGTGGCGTCCTAGGAACGGAAAGAGCGTGGAACTTAGCACAAACAGAAGAGGCCTATACCCAGCAGTGGGTGAATTCAGGCTGTGGATGATGATGATGATGACGCATAACTTTTTCCAGAGAGGTCCGATTTGCATGATTCTTTTTTAGTGAAAAGCGTATATCTCAAAGTTGGTCCCATATAAAATTGAAAAAAATCGTAATCGAACCCAAGTCATGCACTTCTGATTTTTCGGATTCATGTGCGTTTTGTATAATTGTCACTTGCTTCGGTGAAGAAAACCATCGTGAGGAAACCAGCATGCCTGAGAGATATTTGTCGACGGCAAGTAAAACCAAGTCAGAGGCCCTTTTTTTTTTGGATGGGAAATCATCAAATGACTCCTCCCGCTCTGGCGGAGCAGGAGGGAGTGTCAGACTTTTACTGACTAAAACCCATCCATGTTCCTTCATCGCCCTTTGTGTTCTGGGGCCACGGTATCTCTTTCGAACAGTCCCGCAACCCCGGCAGGCATCGGTCCTTGCGGACCCCTTCCTTTTTGCCGACTCTCTTTGAGGCGCGCGTGGAACGCGAACGCGCCGTCGACACGGCCTGTCGTCATGAGACGGACGGACGGCGAGCTAAGCCATAGCCCGACGTCCATGGGCCCGCCCCTACGGTGGCCGGGCGACGGGATGTCCGGGGCGCCTTCCACGGCGGCCGGGACGCTGTGAGGTTCTCTCCTTCTCACGTTCCGCCACCTCCTTCTCTAGCATTACTGCTTCGCAGAAGGAGGTGACGGCGTCCCATTCCGTCTCGCTCCGGACCATGGCCGGACGCGAGATATCGCCGCCGCCAATCGCCGCTTCGAGGACACGGCGGTGCTCCGCCCACGCGGGGCAAACCTCTACCGTGTGCTCCACCGTGTCCTCCGGTCGATCCTCGCAATGGAAACATCCGGGCGTTTCCTCCCGCCCGATTCGGTGCAGGAACCTCCCGAAACAACCGTGTCCGGTGAGGACCTGCGTCAGGCGGAAGGTGAGGACGCCGTGGCGTCGCTCAAGCCACTTCTCAAAGAGGGGACTTATCGCCACTATTGTGGCGTGCCCTGCACGGGGTTGCGACAGTCGCTCTCTCCATGTCGCCATGAGATCCCGCCGGAAGTCTGTCCGCTGAGCGACAATTTGTCGCGGCAGCGGAGTTTCCCCCCGGCGTAGCGCCTCCAAGTCAGAGGCCATTGGACGGCATAAAAACTCTGACACCAGGTTAGGCACTAACTACACGATAAACAAGAAGAAGATCGTTCTTAGGCTCATTTCATGCTCTTGATGAGAACTTTAACTCTGGTTGGAGTATGACTGTCATCGATATTCTAACGATGGAGACGGAAGGCAGTTGCAAGAGGTTCTCAGAGTTTACAGCATCTATATCGTGTTTGTGCTCATTTTGATGAACCTTGATGAGAACTTTAGACCTGGGTGGAGTATGACTATCAAAGAAGGTCTGACGTTGGAGAGGGAAGGCAGTTGCGAGAGATCCGCAATAGTTTAATGGAGTTTTATCGTGTTTCGGCTCATTTTGTGTTCCTTGATGAGAACTTTAGACGTCATCGAGTGTCTAAGGATGAAAACGTAAGGCTGTCGAGGGAAGCCCTTATTTGGAAAAATATAAGTACTTAGAATATTTTAGCGTTTAACGCAAATATTTCTGAGAAATTAAATTGTTACCTACTTGAGTCTATACTAATATTATAAACCAGAAGAGTTTGTTTGGATGGTTGAATGCGCTAATTTCAGGAACTACTGAATTCGTAGACAAGTTTACATCGTTCAAAATGATAGAATAGATATCGTTTCTATAATGTTGATCACAATACTCTTTGGTAGGAACGCTCACCATAGACTTAAGTGTAAGTTTTTTCTACAGACATTAGAGAACGAGCGATCGACTCAGTCGTGTCAACTTGGCTACCATTTTAGCGCTATCTACAATCGCTGAAACCGAGAGGTTTACGATTGTAGAAAGAGAATCGATATGAAACGTTTGTAACTTGGCTATGCCTACTGGTTCGACTTAAAAGTATCTATTAGTGTTGGATAGCCCATTTATCGAGGAAGGTTATACGTTATAAAACATCACGCCACAACCAATAGGAGCGGAGCATCAAAGAAAAATATTACAAAAAACTGGAGATTCCTTTTGGGAATCTTTAACCGTTTACGCAATAATCATAAATGACGGAATTGTTCTTCTTAAAAAGTTAAAAAACAGTCCGCGATAACATAATGATGTCTATCTTTTAAGGTGGTCTCAGAATCTCTAACCTAGCCCTCTCTCTCTTTCTCTTATTATGTGACGCAGACGAAGTTGCGCGGGTTAGCTAGTACAGTATATAGATACATACCTATAAAATCATATATATACATAAATCTATATATTGATCATGTTGACAGGAAATGTTATTATTTATTTACTCAAACACAGTTATTTCTAATGCCCGGTTCCTATAAACAACGGTTCGTTATTGTGCAAAAGGAACCATTCGTTTTTGAGTTACGAATAACGGAAGGATTGTGGCGTTCCTATATATTTTTGCGTCAGCTACCTGCACCGAATGGATGCTGGTTACCCACTTACCAAAGCCCTCCGTCAACACGTGTTCGACACCCCATGTTTCGTTATTACAACAGGGTAGATGACAAAAAAATACAAAAACAAAAAACACGTGTCCAATTTTTTTCGATAATCTAACTCACGGACTCAACAGAATCATATGATTCCTACCTTTTTTCAGAAAACTTATCTCTTATGTTTATTTTATAATTTTGGTGTTGAAAAAATCTCTACTTATTAAAAAATAAAAATAAAAAATATGTTGGCTACTGAAGTGAACAAAACCCGATTAGCGACAGACTTTCTTGACACATTACATTTTAACGGAACTGTAAATTAAATTTGTAATTTGTAAGGCACAGAGGATCATAAAAATCACAGAGTACTTTTATATACCTATGTGCGTAATGTATTATGGTTGTTTCAAATAAATATTTTAAGGTTTGTTTGAGAAATACATACCTGGCTCCCTTATAAATTTCGACGAGTAAACTTTGCACAGACGACATATCTTGCCGAAATCTAATTTGTGATTTATTATCCAAGATACTAAAATGATCGACCCTCGTTTTGTAATTCCGTTGACTAGAACCACTTTCTTCATCTGATTCGGAGTTACTCCAGTCCAATAACCTTTCTAAATCACTTAATTCACTATCTGAACGCGACATTTTACAATTATTTATAGCAAATAACAAGGAATAAGTAAAATAATTGTAGACAACCGACCGAAATCGGGCAGTAAACAAATTGTAAACGACTCGTAATTTTGGTAGCTCGTTGACCTAGCTTTTTTGTTATAGGAACACCATCGCCCGACATCTGCATACATTTGTCTTACGGTTCGTTATTCGAAACCCTCCCATCCGTAGAACTGATCTATCGGTAACTTAAGTAACGAAACGTTTTTTATTGGAATGGTTTTGGCTTACGTCTCGTTGAAAATACTACTATCCGTAAGCAAAACGACTCGTTTCTTGTTTATAGGAACCGGGCATAAGTAAGTAGCTGCTATTTGAGTTTATGAACTTAGTTTGGTTCAGTCATGGAGGAGTAATTCTATTCTATTTCATTAACTCTATAGAACCATATATTAATAGTAAAATTTAAACGGTGCCCATGTGAGGCTATTCAAACTTTACCGTTCCTAATCATCTTTCATATGTCCCTATTTACCAAGTATAGGCGACTCTATTTGTACTTTAGCCGTCCCTTGCCACCCCGTTACCGTATTGACATTTGTCTAACGTCAAAGAAATTCTTTTAGGTAAAAGGGCAAAGACACGTAAATATTCAGCCAAATGATGACGTAATCGTAACGAAGTTACTCCTAATTTTAAATAATTAATAAAAATAGAACGACTACATAAAATTAAAAAATATTCAAATTAGTTTCTTAGAATGCTCTATATTATCGAAATCTTAAATAAAAAATGAGGGTCGAAAAAATTGGTCAATGCCCATTGTTTAATAACAGAGGTTTCCTCAGGGGATTACACACAGTACTATGTACATAATTAAAGGAAGAACATTTGAAACATTACGTAAACGAGCCGACGGGTTAGACTGACGAGGTAATAAGCACACGTGCTGCCTTAGTGTTTATGTTTTAAATTATAGTTTGTACGAGCACTTACGTTTATGTACGCCGCGCGCCGCACAGAGGAGTATTTGACTTAAAAACTCGATCAAAATTATTTTGTGATAATTATAGATTGGATATAAAATAAAAAGTGGTTTAAGATGATAATTTTGTATTTAAGACACATGTACAATTTTACATAAAAGTAGAGAATGGTTGACTGGTAATGAATTCCTTGTTGCATTAAGTGCGCCTATGTACCACTACTGTACATGAAGTTTAAATAAACAGTTTTTACATAAAAATCTTCTAGTCAGGATCACCTTCACTAGATCCATCGTCCTCCTCTTTGTCAAACTCTGTAGACGAGACGTAGGATGTCTCCGGGAGCAGGAGTTCTAATGCTTCAACGGAAAATGGCTTACTTTTTTTTTGTTGCCTTTGCCTCTGGTACTGCTCAAAAAAGGATCTGAAATTAGCAGAAGTCTGTTTACCACATCTTTGTGTTGTTTGTCTTTGTCTTTCTGGAATAATTCTGCCTATACATGCGGAAGTGTTTGTTTCTGGTAAGGTTTCTGGCCTCAGCCGCCTCTTCCGACAACTGGCCAATAGGCAGAATAGCGTGATTAATTACTGTGGCCCCATGTCTAAAATGTTGTGCATTGTAGGCGACATGGGGTGCCACTCATACAAATCTACATAATAGCTTTGCAGTTTGTTCAGTAAAGTTTTCAAATTTCTGCGTATCAATTTTGAGCCCACTTGACAAAGTCTCCAATATGACACTGCATTTTTTAAATTAAATGATGTCAATCCCAGTAATGCGGGAAGAAGTTTCGGGATTTGAGAAAAACCTCCTTGAAGTGTTCCCATCATTGGTGTTCGCAAACCCTGCCTTCGGAATATCCACTAGCAGCCCCATTTCCTCTTTAAAAGCCTCTTGAATTTTCTTCTTCCTTTCTGCCACTATATTTTTATCTTCTTGAGTTCTTGCCTGCCATTTTTTTTTCTATTATTTTAAGACGATTTTCTAAAAACTCAAACTTTTGGTCATTTTTTCTGTCTGAAGATTCTTGTATGACTTCATAGAGTGATTTTCTAGTCATCTTTATCGGCGTCATTGGAGATTCTGGAATAGAAAAATAAAAATAAAACACTGTTTTATGGAAGCTGATTTCGACTAATTTTGTAGAAAATAAAAATAAAAAAATGGCGTGAATATGCGGGACATTTCCCTTTAAAATCATTATCTAGAATAATGAAACTATATGTTACATCCAAAATCATAAGTTAACTCGGCTTAACTTATAAACAAAAACACCTTTAATTACAGAGTTTACTAAAAAAAAGTTGCATTTTTTATGGAGTACATTTAAGGTGCAAAATGTCACTTAAATAAAGTGTAAAACCAAAATAAACATGCTTTTATAAAGTAACGACATACCTTCTTCCAAAATATCCATAATGGTTATCACTTAATTTCACCAAACACAGATTAAATGCAATTTAAAGATCACGTTTTAACTGTAGTGCCGAGAACAAAGACATACGATTCATGCAAGGACGAGTTCCGACTGCTGCTACGGTTGGTGGAGAGGCGGTGTATAGCCAAATTGGCCGTTAAGTGACGTAATAGCTATTGGGCTCTCACGATACAATAGTTGTAAAGCAATATAACAAATTTCGACTTTTCGACTTTTGATCGGGTTTTTAGATGAAATTCTCGTCTGTGCGCCGTAGCAATAGTTCATGCTGTTGCTACGGCGTAGCTTACAACCGCTACGTAAGCTACGCTGTCGTGTAACTCACTATTCCAACAAATAGATCAACATTTTTATTATATTCTTTTCTTTTAAAACACGATATCAAAATTGAAAACAAAAATCACAAAAACTAACGTTTAAAAAGCTCTACCAAAGACCATTTACTCCCAGTTGCCTTCCGCTCGAGTTCTGCAACGTTTCATAATTCCCAAAGCACTGCTTGTTCGAAAACCCAAAAAGAACTCTCAGTCTCAAGACACTCGTATTATGCAACAACAAGTTTATTTTTGCAAAACAATCTCTGCACTCGCTAATACCTTTCTGCTACACAGTGGCACTATGTAGAGGTTTGCTTATAAAATGTACTCAAGGATGTTTAAAACAGTTAATTGTAGAGTTTGAAACCATATAGATATGATATAAATCAGAAATAAGGTGCTGTAAAACATTTTTGTAATTAGAGTTTATTAAAATCAACATTTCAGAACTTATTGATCGCCTTAATGAGAAAGTTATCTACAGAGACTCGTTGAAATTATACAAAGAGTAAAACCTTTTACCCACTGGGTTTAACCGTTTTAAAAACCCATTTGCTTCAGGAAGTTTCTTCTAGCGGAAACATTTGTAAGCGATTTTATAACCGAATAATATTAAAACTGCTTTACTGAATTAAACATAAGACAGAGATTTATTGTTTTATGCAGTTTGATTCAACTTTTCCATTTTCAATCAGATTTTCTTGACGACCGCTTGTTGTACGGATGATTAAGTATTTCTGAAGTTCCAACAAACTCGTGGAGAAATACAAGTGTTTTATGAATGTCTTGACCTGAAGAAATTCATATATAAAGTAATACCGTAAAATTAATAAACTGAAAAACAAAGTAACTTCGTGAGGAAGTGAATGTTACAGGCGAGGACTCGGGGAGTTCTGCTGTAAGGAATGTCTTCCTGAAAACAATAAAACTGCCTAGAAGGAGTGGAACTATTCATAGCGAGAGTGTTTCATATAATGTATTCTCTTGACTGTTGCGTTATGAAGCTGAAAAAGGATGATTGATCAGTACTTCACCGAAATTGTCTCAAAATCAGTGAAGTAAGCAGCAGCCGGTGCTAACTGGTGCTAGCAGCAGCTGGTGTTTACTTTTAGATTTAGTAGATCTAACTGCCTATTCCAATAATATTACCTGTTACTGGAGTAACTTTGGTATCAGGACATTTGCGCGGATGACATCTGCTCGAAAAGAAATTTGCGCTCATGGATATTTGCGCGAAACAACATATTGCGCGAACATTATATGAAATACTCTCGCTATTCAAACTCGCGTTTCAAACTCTACAATTAACTGTTTTAAACATCCTTTTTTTTTTTTTTTTTTTTTTTTTTTTTTTTTTTTTTTTCGGATGGGAAATCATCAAATAACCCCTCCCGCTCTGGGCGGAGCAGGAGGGACTGTCAGACTTTTACTGACTAAAACCCATCCATGTTCCTTCATTGCCCTTTGTGTTCCGGGGCCACGGTATCTCTTTCGAATAGTCCCGCAACCCCGGCAGGCATCGGTCCTTACGGACCCCTTCCTTTTTGCTGACTCTCTTTGAGGCGCGCGTGGAACACGAACGCGCCGTCGACACGGCCTGTCGTCATTAGACGGACGGACGGCGAGCTAGCCCATAGCTCACCGTCCACAGGCCCGCGCCTACGGTGGCCGGGGGCCACGTGGTGGTGGCCCCCGACGCCCGGGGCGTCTCCCGCGGCGGCCGGGACGTTGAGAGGTTCTCTCCCTCTCACGTTCCGTCACCTCCTTCTCTAGCATTACTGCTTCGCAGAAGGAGGTGACGGCGTCCCATTCCGTCTCGCTCCGGACCATGGCTTGCACCAGGGCCGGACGCGAGAGGTCGCCGCCGCCGATCGCCGCTTCGAGGACACGGCGGTGCTCCGCCCACGCGGGGCACACCTCCACCGTGTGTTCCACCGTGTCCTCCGGTCGATCCTCACAATGGAAGCATCCGGGCGTTTCCTCCCGCCCGATTCGGTGCAGGAACCTCCCGAACACTCCGTGTCCGGTGAGGACCTGCGTCAGGCGGAAGGTGAGGACGCCGTGGCGTCTCTCAAGCCACTCTTCAAAGAGGGGACTTATCGCCACTATTGTGGCGTGCCCTGCACGGGGTTGCGACAGTCGCTCTCTCCATGTCGCCATGAGATCCCGCCGGAAGTCTGTCCGCTGAGCGACAATTTGTCGCTGCAGCGGAGTTTCCCCCCGGCGTAGCGCCTCCGCGCGCCATTCATGCAGGCGCGCGAGGACTATCGCCTCCAGATCCCACGGCGGCAATCCGGCAAGGAGGCTCGCCGCCTCGCGGGCAATCGTGCGGTAGCCCCGGGCCAGCCTTACGGCTACTACCTTTTGGGGCGCGTTCAGGTAGTGGGCGGCACGCCGCCTCAAAGAACGCGCCCACACCGGGGCCCCGTAAAGGGCCATGGACCGCACGACTCCCGCGTAGAGCCTCCGGCAGGAGGCGTTCGGCCCCCCCAGGTTGGGCAGGAGGCGTTCGGCCCCCCCAGGTTGGGCAGGAGCCGCCTGAAGGCAGCCCCAGTCCGTTCCAGTTTGGGGGCCAAACGTCGGAAGTGCTCCACGAAGTTCCACCGGCTGTCGAGGACGAGTCCTAGGTACTTCAAAGTCGACTCGACACCGATGGATACCCCTCCTACCGTGAGTAAGGATCCCGGAGGTGGCGCATTCCGAGGCCCATGAAAGCACATGGCCTCGGACTTGTGCAATGCCACCTCGAGACCCAGTTGCCGGATCCTCTCAACGACTGTCGCAACCCCGCGTGTCATCACTTCGGCCGCCGCCTCGTGCGACCTCCCCTGGGCCAGCACCAGCGTGTCGTCAGCGTAGCAAACTACGCTGACACCACTAGGGAGGTCGGCGCGCAGCACCCAGTCGTAACCGATGTTCCACAAGGACGGCCCTAGGACCGATCCCTGCGGAACACCGCACGACATCTCTCGCCGGTTCCATTCTCCGCTGCGACCGGGGTAGATGACGGCTCTGTCCGTCAGATAGTCCCCGACCACTCGACGGAGGTAGGTCGGCACCCGGTGATACCGGAGTGCCTCCCTAATGCAGCTCCAGGGCATGGAGTTGAAGGCGTTGGCGATGTCGAGAGACACCGCCAAGACAACCCCACCCCTGGAAACCGCATCCCCCGTCGTGAGGGCTCTCACGCGCATGATGGCGTCCACCGTAGAGCGCCCCTTGCGGAAACCAAACTGGTGTTCCGCAAGGTCCGGCCCAGTCCCCGCAAGGTGCTCGGCGAGGCGGTTCGCAATGACTCTTTCAAAGAGCTTGCCCACCTCGTCGAGCAGCACCACGGGCCGGTATGCGGACGGAGAGTCCGCAGGGCGCCCCGGCTTCCGGATGAGGACCAGCTTCCCCGTCTTCCAACGAAGCGGGAACTGGCCTCTCTCCAAGCATGCGCTTAGGAGCCCCTCCAGTCGGGGCCCGAGAGCCTCCGAGGCCAGTACCCAGGCTTTGCCAGGCAAGCCATCGGGTCCCGGGGCGGTATTTTTGGCACTGAGCCTGCGTACCGCCACTCTCAGGTCTACCCCAGTCACCTCCGGAGTGTCGTCGTCGTCGTCCTGATGATCCGCTTCCAGCACCGCAGGCGGCGGAGCCATAGGCGGGGATGGGTGTTCCCCTCGCGAAGGGAGTTTTAAACATCCTTGAGTACATTTTATAAGCAAACCTCTACATGGTGCCACTGTGTAGCAGAAAGATATTAGCGAGTGCAGAGATTGTTTGCAAAAATAAACTTGTTGTTGCATAATACGAGTGTCTTGAGACTGAGAGTTCTTTTTGGGTTTTCGAACAAGCAGTGCTTTGGGAATTATGAAACGTTGCAGAACTCGAGCGGAAGGCAACTGGGAGTAAATGGTCTTTGGTAGAGCTTTTTAAACGTTAGTTTTTGTGATTTTTGTTTTCGATTTTGATATCGTGTTTTAAAAGAAAAGAATATAATAAAAATGTTGATATATTTGTTGGAATAGTGAGTTACACGACAGCGTAGCTTACGTAGCGGTTGTAAGCTACGCCGTAGCAACAGCATGAACTATTGCTACGGCGCGCGGCGTACATAAACGTAAGTGCTCGTACAAACTATAATTTAAAACATAAACACTAAAGCAGCACGTGTGCTTATTACCTCGTCAGTCTAACCCGTCGGCTCGTTACGTAATGTTTCAAATGTTCTTCCTTTAATTATGTACATAGTACTGTGTGTACTCCCCTGAGGGAACCTCTGTTAATAAACAATTCTGCCATTTGAACAGTAAGTAAGTTGTTAAGTGAAACATTATATTTTGAGATGTTAAGAGTATTAGTCGCTTTTAAACTTACCTATATTCTCTGATTATATTCAAAAGGTATGACAGCGTTGACTGAATCATGCCCCAAACATCATTATCATCCCAGGCACAGTTACTGACCTCAAGTGCTTATAAACTAGGATTTATATTGACTATCCTTAAGTGGCTGATTGTTAGAAACATAATGTAGTTATAAAAGCTATTCCGTGGCGAACAAGCTTTAGCTTTAGCTTTTTTTAACGACGCTGGCTGAAAGAACGTCTTACTGATATCAAATTAGTAGGTACCACAAAAAAAATATTGTTTGAAAATCAGGCTGAAAGCCAACTGAAAAAAAAAAGTCTAGTTTCTAGCCATATCTCGTTACGCTGATTACTCATTCTAACTTTTTTTTTTAAATCAGCCTGTTCTGTCCCACTGCCCATTCTAACCTTAATTTAAAAAAAACGTTGAACGGTAGAATGGGGTCACGTCCTCAGTGAAATTTTTGTGCAAGCTTTACATAATCTGTTTGGTAGTGATAGCTGTACTGGCAATTTATGGACTGTTTATGGACTGTTGCGTTATGAAGCTGAAAAAGGATGATTGATCAGTACTTCACCGAAATTGTCTCAAAATCAGTGAAGTAAGCAGCAGCCGGTTCTAACTGGTGCTAGCAGCAGCTGGTGTTTACTTTTAGATTTAGTAGATCTAACTGCCTATTCCAATAATATTACCTGTTACTGTAGTAACTTTGGTATCAGGACATTTGCGCGGATGACATCTGCTCGAAAAGAAATTTGCGCACATGGATATTTGCGCGAATGAACTTTAAGGCGATGGCGTGATGTCATGTTTTGTTTGTATCCTTACAAACAAAACATAACATCTCACGGGCCTATATCACGATATGTCCATTCACGCAAGTGTCCGTGCACAAGTTCAGAAACAGTAAGTTTATATTGAGCAGCTTTTGTTCATATTTTATAATGTCACAAACTAACTTGTTTATGATAAAGCAGAGCAGGTCGTGTTTTATTCCAAAAGAGAGTGATTCAGCCGAGTATGATCTGAAGGCAATTGTCACCTTTGTATTCGTCTGAAGTAAGCTTTTGTATGTATGAGCATGGCTGCCATCTTACCATTTCACGTGAATTTATTTGTTGATGTGAATCTTCTAACACATTATGCGTGATGGATTGTCTGTCGCACCTCGAGAGTGTCTATGATTGACTGATAATGTTTGAGAAGTTGTCTCAAAGGTGAACTTACTTTGATTTATGAAGGCCAAGGAACTTACTGTGATACTAGCTTATACCCTCGGCTTCGCCCGCGTAGAGTTCAATAATTGTCCCACGGGATCATACAACCACAATAAAAATAACCTTAAGTGTTAATCCAGGTTATAAACTATCTGTGTGCAAAATTTCATCCAAACTGTTCTGTAGTTTCCACTCCACTTGCCACTAAATTGCCAGCACAGGTACTACCTACAGATTATGAAAAGCTTGTACAAAAATTTTACCGCGAGGTCGTGACCCCATTACATACTGTTCAATGTTTTTTTTTTATTTGAATGGGCAGTGGGACAAAATAGGCTGATTAAAAAAAATTGTAGAATGAGCATTCAGTGTAACGAGATGTGGCTAAAAATTCGAATTTAGAAGTTTTCATCTTTTATAAAATTTTCAGGTAGCTTTCAGCCTGATTTTTAAATAATGTTTTTTTTTGAGCTGGTTATAAACTATCTGTGTGCAAAATTTCATACAAACCGTTCTGTAGTTTTTGCGTGAAAGAATGACAAACTTCCATCCTCATAATCTTTGGCATTTATAATATTGGAGGGTTGCAAAATAAGTAAGTATTGTTCTTGTAATGCAAGAAAGTTATGTTTACGGGAACTGGTGCAGAAAAGATAAACTTTTTCAAATTTTGTACTCCGTATTTGAGTAAAAACGACTTGATATAATTATTTTAAATATCCCGTAAGTAGATTTTTCAGTAGACAGCTGCATTACATTACAAAAGATTCATCAGAGCATACATCTTCATGCTTACGTACCCAAATGTAGCATTTAGTACTTATTGCTTCAAAAGTTCAACATCTTACATTTAGGTTTCCCAGAAATCTGTACTCCCCAGATGGAATAAGTACACACGGCGAAACATCAAGCTATACATATCCAGAATAACCTGACCTCACTTTGTACGAGCTTCCATACAAAGATAATTCAGCTTAATTTCGGTTTGCATAGCTTGATTAGTGTCTGTGCGTACAATTTGTGTTTC
This sequence comes from Xestia xanthographa, assembly GCA_905147715.2. Lineage (NCBI taxonomy): Eukaryota > Metazoa > Arthropoda > Insecta > Lepidoptera > Noctuidae > Xestia > Xestia xanthographa. The sequence continues at coordinate 21,024,289 of LR990652.1, forward strand.
GTTGCAAAATCATAAATATGCTGGTTAGATAAAGAAAACTTGCGACACAGGACTCAATAAGCGACACGTGTAGCGTTGTTTGTGATTTTATTAGAACATTCGCTAGAAACTGTAACAAAAGGTCGTAACAAAGAATTCGCAATTTCATTATCTATATATATAAAAGAGAAGTCCACTCACTGACTGACCACTCATCACGAAATCTCGGAAACTACTGGGCCGTGAGGTCTAGAATTTGGCACAAGCACTCTCTATGGGGTGCAGGTGCGCACTAAGAAAGGATTTTTTAAAATTCGCACCCCAAGGGGTTGAAAAGGGGTGTCAAAGTTTGTATGAAAGTTCTATGTTTTTAAAGTTAGAGACATGAATGTGGGCCTGAATGTTCCTTTCGGCTTCTAGATGCTGACTAAGAAAGGGTTTTACGAAATTTGGCCCTTAGGGGTATAAATAAGGGTGTTTTGTATTTGTATGAAAAAAGTTAAAGATCCAAATTGAATCTTACGGCAACGCATTATTGCATACTTTACATTGAAATTAGAATTCGGAAGCCGATAATGATCAAAATTGAATTTTACGACAGCAAATTAATACATAGTTTACATTGAAATAAGAATTTGGAAGTTCCTTGTGGTTTATCTTCAGTTTTTATGCGAATTTCTAGGTGGCCAGTATGTTTCAGTAAAATTCAGGAGACTGCTGAAAGGTAATGAAATGAGGTTAACGTTCTAAAGTTTTTATGCCAATTTCTAGGTGGCCAGTATTTTTCAGTATGCAGGCTGAAAGGTAAAAAAAAACGTTTCAAAAAACGAACTCACTCGAATCACAGACCATCAGTTACCTACCTGAGCGATACACGTTCAAACTAATTTCTGTTCTGCAATATTTTGCTATTACCTATGTTAGGTTTTCGGATTTTACTAGTCAATTTCCTATGTTTTCAGAAAGAATTTTGTTTATAATGTAAAATATTAAATGCTTTATATTTTATTATGTAAACTGGTAACATTGATTCCGTAAGAATGGCAATATTTCTATCATTTGATTTGTAAAATGTTTGGCGCGAGAATGAAGCGCTTCTCTGATTGGATCACGAGACTGACGTGGCGTAAAGTCGTGAGCCAATCAGGGCGCTGGATTTTCCCTCCAACGGCAGGAGTCTTGGTCAGGAGCCCGAGCGGGCAAGTAGGGCATTCTGATGCTGAACGTCGAAGACAATTGACAATTATTAAGAAGTCTTAAAACTATACCCGAATCATTGTGCCCAGTGTTAATGTGTCAAAGTGTAATGTGAAGTAATTTGTTAGACTCAATGTATCAGTTTGAAAAGAGTAACCATGGAGTTTCTTGCCGGCTCTTCTCCATGGAAAACTACCATACCGAACCGTGCAATGTGCAATGTGAAATAAAATAGTATATCGCATCCAGTATGTTTTCATAGCACGAAACCCGTCTTCTGCCCACATAAGCTCGAGCCTAGCTAACAACCAAATACTGCTACATATCAGAAGTGACAAGAACAATTAAAACGTAAGTACACGCCCAACATTTTATGCTTCTTTTTTTTGTTCGTAATTCGGTTCGAAGCCAGTTTAGAATCTTAACGTTTTAGTTAATGATATTACCCGTGGTTTCAAGTAAATCTACCGGTTACATATCGAATTTAAAGCCGTCAATTATTTTAATTAATTCCGTTTTATTATTTAATATTGCCCTTTGTACTCATATTTTTGGTTGGAGGGTAGATCTATTTTTCCGCAAGGCTGAATAAACTCTCGTAAATTCAATTTATTTATTGGTAATGCTAGTTATGTTGTACAAAGGCCCGTTTAACACAGAAATAAAATAAATGTTTTACACAATGCTACGCGGTCATTGTTCTTAAGAATTAATATATTTTTGAAAATAAGAACTACTCAATCGTATCCTAGTCAGCGGCTGGACGGTTTGGTTGGATTAGAAATAATAAAAAGAACTGACGCATCAACAATTGTGAGTTAATAACATTTTCTCAGTGCACATGCATATTGTTTCTTTGGTTTTAACTGGGAACGCATTTAAGTGTCATAACTAAATACTCTAGTATTTCTTTTCCCATTAATACCTATAAACTCCCTGAGGTTTCCTGTATATAAACCCTATTGTGATACTTTTTTTTAGTTAATTTTGTTGAGCCACGTCGGTTAAAATGAATAATATTTAAAAGGTCTACGTAATTTATATTTCATGATTATATTTTTAGGGGTGACATACCTTTTGAATGTCTTGACTTTAATAACATTTCAATTTCTATCGTGTTTTGTGTATTCAACTCGACTTCCCAATGCGTTAGACTTTTAAAAACTTAGATTCTCAAACTCGTGGACGTGAGATTTCAGACGATGTCGCAGCCTCCGGGCTGACGAAGGCTCGCAACACCGAGTCGAAGGGGTATCCACTCTGCCACCCCGAACCGAAGTCGCCTTTGAAGTCGGAGCCCCAGCCGTAGTAGGCCGGAACCGGATATCGAGCTGCGACGTGAGCGACTACGGATGCTGGAGGTGGAAGTTCGGCGTGAACGTGGTCACGTGCGCGCCGCAGAAGATCTGCGCGACGCATCGCGACGCATCAGCGAGCCACGGGCGAACAGTCGACGACAGAGCACCGCCGAGGCAGCGAGGCGTCGGGATGCTGGGCTACGGGCGGAGCGACAGGTCGAGCGTGGACAAGGGCACGAACGGATTGACAGGTCACGTAGCCCTTCTTTATATAAAAGATATATATTCGATTTGTTTAAATTGAGGGATGGTCTTACATTACCCCCGGTAAACAGACGACCTGATTGGCGCAGCAGTAGTGAGGCTGCCTTACGTTCTTAGGGTCCCGGGTTCGAATCCCGGTCGGAGCAAATGTTTGTGTGATGAGCATGGACATTTGTTTCCGAGTCATGTATATCAACTATCTGGTGTCCACGACACAAGCCGCGTTGCTTAGTGTGGAACTAGATGGCGCTATGTGTAATGTCCAGCAATATTTATTAAAAAAAACAACGATTGCAGAAAACTATGAGAATCGATTTTATAAATGAAGACGCGAGCGTACATAACCCCGGAGCAAAATTTTTGAAAGAAATAAATGTCAACAATTCTGAACTCCAAGCGTTTGTAGATTTCGGAAGCGACGTTACTCTCATTAAAGAACTCTTTTAGGAATGGTGTAGTTTAGTCGTTAGGCAACTTGAGTATTGACATGATCGTTGATGGGGTAGAGGCTAGAATCACTTGCTAGAGGTCCCTGTGCTTATGGGGCAGACTTTCACGGAGCAGTCACATATATTGGTTTATAAGGACAAGAATAGATTGCAGTTTTTTGATATAGTGAAAGAATTGTCTAGTTCAGAACACGCCGATGATGGTGATGCCTTAGTGAAGTTTTCTCCTGCCAGATCAGTTGTAGTTTATGGTCCAGCTTCCGTTAAAATGAAGGCTCACTCTCCTTTCAGTGGTGATGTCCTTCTGAGATCATCACCGGCGGGCTACATCACTCGATCAACGGTGAAATCAAGATAATGGTCTTGCCTTGTTCTGAATCTTGCCGCATTTCATCTAAACAGGTTCTCTGCCGTGCTGAAATAGTTGATGTGATGAATAGGATTGTTGATGAGCGATCTATAGGGATTGTAGATAGTCGGAGGTTTGATGAAACTAAGGTCCGCGTGGGTGAGGGGGTCCCTGCAGAGATCAGGAAAGACTTAATAAACATGTTGCAGAAATATCAGCATTGCTTTGCTTCTTCGTTGTGGGAGGTAGTATGTAGTGTTACAGAGATGAAGATTGATCTCAATAGTCAATGTCCAGTTGTTTATCGTCCATACAGGTTGTCGCATTACGAACGGGAGAAGTTACGTTCGATGGTCGGAGATATGTTGGATGCCGGTGTGATACGAGAATCTGTTTCAGATTACTCTAGTCCCATTTTACTCGTACGAAAGAAAGATGGTTCCTCAAGGTTGTGCGTAGACTATCGTATGCTGAATTCAATGACGATTAAGGAAAGGTATCCCATGCCTATTATCAAGGATGAAGTATCACGACTTTCTAGTCAGTCCTGTTTCATAACTCTCGATCTTGCTTCTGGCTACTGTACTACTTTATTTATTTATTTATTTATTAAAAGGAGAACCAACAGCTAAAATAAGTGAGTAACAATTGTTTAAGCGACACAGAGCCAATTACAGGTTCTCACGAGTAGACACAGAAATAGTAGTAGAAATCTTAAGATCACTAAATAGCAAGCACTATAATAGTACAAATAAAAGGAATTTAAATAAGCAATACGCACTAAACACACTCAGACACTAGGTTAGGCATTGTTGACAAAGGGAAAATAAAATAGAAATAAAGCACTACGCGCATTTAAAAAAGTTTGCATTCAGCCGAGTACGTACAGAATAGGCTTTGGTGGAAAATGGGTCAAAAGAGAACTCCTTACAAAGAATATTGAAGTCCTTGCTCGCTCGCACTATGTATGAGTTTTGCCTATAGTTGGATGAGGAAAAAGGAATGGAGATAGGTGGGTTAAATCTGACTGATCTCTGGGGGACATTGAAATGTAATTTATGCAGGAGATCAGGACAGTCAATCTCGTTATTTATAATTTTTAAAAGAAAAGTGCAATCTGCAAGTCGGCGACGATCTGAAAGTGGCTGTAAATGGAATTTCTTGCAGAGATTTAAGTAATTATCAGAATGATATGGTATACGCAGCCGAAAACAAAGAAAACGAATAAATCTCATTTGAATACTCTCTATACGATTTATGTATTTACCATAACACGGGTTCCAAATTTGTGACGCATAATCAAGGTGACTTCTGACAAAAGAGCAATAGAGAATCTTAAGGGTTTTGGCCTTCTTGAAACATCCAGCGAGTCTCATGATAAAACCCAGTGACTTCGAAGCTTTAGCTACTATTTGCTCAATGTGCACGTTAAATAAAAGTTTGGAATCGTGAAAAACTCCTAGGTCGCGAACACCGTCACATCTCTGTAATAGCTGCCCTTTAAGTATATATGTTGTCGGGAGAGGGACTCGTTTCCTGCTGAATGAGATTACTGAACATTTAGCAGGGTTCAAGTCAAGCTTATTAATTAGACAATACTCATCCAATCGCACTAGGTGACATTGAAGAGCATCCATGTCGTCCTCCGAGGATATTGCAGAGAAAATCTTCATATCATCAGCAAAACATAGTAATTTTGAGTTTAGGAAACATGAGTCGATGTCCCCCACATAAATAATAAAAAGTAACGGACCCAATAAGGAACCCTGAGGAACGCCACTGGGAGCTGAAACCCAGCTCGACATGTAGTTACTGATAACGACAGCTTGAGATCTATTTTCAAGGTATGAGGTAAACCAACGTAGTAGATCACCTCTGATACCATTATTAAGGAGCTTGGTTTTAAGAATATTGTGGTCGATTCTATCGAAAGCCTTACTGTAATCCGTGTAAACCACGTCAACCTGAGCCCCATTATCCATTCTGTCCGTTAAAAAGTCATTGAGCAAAGCCAGATTTGATACAGTTGAACGACCCTTAAGAAAACCGTGCTGAGAAGGGCTAAAAGATTGACACAGTGCTGCATAAACTTGGTCGTAGATGACCCTCTCAAAAATTTTAGCTAATATGCACAGTTTGGAAATAGGTCTGTAATTAATTATTTCATTTTTGTGACCCTTTTTATGTACCGGAGTAATAAAGGCCGACTTCCAGATTTGGGGAACAGAACTTGAAGAGAGCGATTTTTTGAACAAAAGAGATACTGGCAAGGCGATGGTTTTAGCACATCCAATCAGCAATTTAGGTGATAAGTGATCCGGACCAGCAGATTTAAACGGATCAATTTGGCTAATTAACTTAACTATAACATTTAGATCAATCTCAATCGAGTGAATATCCGAGGGTATTATGGAATTTATAGCAGTTAGAGGACTAAAATTAGGAGACACATCATTGGTAGGGTCCAGAAAAGTAGAATAAAAGTGGGAAGAGAATGCATTACAAATAGACTCAGGAGAGGAAACCGTCACGTCGCCATATTTAAGGAAGCTGGGTATAGCATTGGACTTGGACCGCTGCTTCACAAAGCTCCAGAAGCGTTTAGGATTTTTTTCGATTGAGGCTTCGGTTTCACCTAAATAGTTGGCGTAGCAAACTGCTTCAAGTTTATTAACCCGCTCACGTAAATGCTTAAAGGTTGCCTCATCAGAAAGTCTGCCATAGGTCTTAAATTTGCGGAGATATTTAGCCTTCTCTTTAATCAACCGTTTAAGTGCCGGGCTGTACCAAATAGGGTATGAGCTGTAAGAAACTGTCTTGGCGGAAACAAACTTATTTTGAAGGTCCGCTATAGTAGCATAGAAGTAGTTTACGGTATCATTGAGCGACATATCCAAAAATACGTTAGCCCAGTCAATAGCTGCTATTTCCCTGTTAATGGCCGCAAAGTCAGCCTTACCATAAAGGTACCGAGTAAACGGGGCGGGAGTTAAGTAAGTGTACTCAGCAAAGTTCACGTCGATACAGAGTGCCGGATGATACTTATCAATAGGTGATAAAGGTACCAAGCATTCACACACCGATACCATTTCATTACATAGAACTAAATCAAGAGTTCTACCAAATTCGTTTAACACTCCATTATATTGATTCAACCCCAAAACACGCAATTCATCTGTAAGTGTGTACTCATCATAACTACTAATATTCACAGGTAATAATGTGTTGTTATTTAATTGCCACACAATTCCACTCAGGTTAAAATCACCAATAATTAAGTAATTGTCAGTTGGATTGTTTAACACTGTGCTACTTAAGCTATGGAGAAAGTTTGACAGCTGGTCGGAAAAAGAATTGCCACGGTTCTGTTTACACAGGTAAATGACACAAACATTTAATTTAAAGTAATTTCTTGTGCTAGACTGACGTACACTCAAAGTCACCCACAAGTCTTCGGCTGTGGAATGAAATAATGGTTGGGGGACCGCGGAAATACACTTACGAACAGCTACCAAGACTCCACCTCCACGAGACTGACCTGTGAGATCATAATCCCGGTCGCGACGCCACACAATGTATTGATCACCAAATAACTCAGAGTTCGAAATGCCGTCAACTAACCAAGTTTCCGTTAAAACAATCACATCATATGAGCATAAACACAGTTGGCGAAAGAAGGATTCAGTTTTGGTACGGAGCCCACGAACATTCTGATAATAAACATGCAGTTTCTTATTGTCGTTTAAAGCCATTGATAAATAACATTAGTTGTAGCAGCATAATTAACATCACAATAACAACCACTACGATAACAAAACGCTAAAAGACTCATGATTGCAGTATTCGAGACAATATTTACGGATAATAGATGATCACGGTTCTTGAGATATGTAAAATACAAAATAATAACTAATAATCCAACAAGTAGGGTAAATAGGCATAAACACAAGTTAAACGGCACAAAAAACGCAGTAAAATCACAGGTAAATGTGCGAGTAAGTAAGCAGTAATTAGATTCAATAATAAGTGCGAGCGAGATAAGCATAGATTGCGATGTTCTAATGAATAGATCAGCGCGATAAGAGAAACAAAAGGCCCATATTAAATATCGTTACTAAGTGCTAATCTCTAAGCAAAGCAAACACTTGACATCCTTTGTTACGCAGGACAGTCAATACGAATACAACCGTATGCCGTTCGACTTAGCAAATGCGCCTGCCTTTTTTCAACGGATGATACGTACATCACTGATGTTCTTATTTATGGTAAAGACTCTCGGCAGTGTCTTGAACGTCTTGAAGAGGTGTTACAGATGCTAGAAAAGGCGAACCTTACTCAGAACCTATTAAAGTGCGAGTTCCTGCGTGATAAGGTAGACTATTTAGGCTACAAAATTAGCGCTAGTGGTATCAGGCCCGGTGAAAACAAGATATCCAGCGTTATCAATTTTCCCCGACCTCAGAACGTACACAATGTCCGGCAGTTTTTGGGTTTGACCAGTTATTTTCGTAAATAAATAGAAAATTTTGCGCAAATATCGTTTCCTATCTTTTGGTTACTAGGCCGGTTCTACTTATATATGACCCTAATGCAGAGTTGAAGCTGCACACGGATGCAAGTAGGTTAGGAATTGGAGGGATTATTTTACAGCGAACGCAGGGCTCTGATAACTTCCATCCTGTGGCGTTTTACAGCGGATAAACTTCCCCGGAAAAAAACACTCTTACGAGCTCGAAACCCTAGCGGTGGTTTACTCCCTTTGTAAGTTTAGGGTTTATTTGTTAGGGAAGGAATCCAAGAATTATCACCGACTGCAGCGCTTTGCGTTCTATGTTTTCAAAACGGGACTTGATTCCAAGAATAGCACGGCGGTGGCTGACGTTACAGGAATTCGATTGCACTATAGAGTACAGGGCAGGGGTTAAAATGAGCCATGTCAACGCATTGTCACGGAATCCTGTCAAAGGAAAATCTCGACGATCAGTTTCCAGCCATAATGTCTATCAGTAGTAAGAAGTATGTAGGTGCTTACATTGAGTGTGCATATGCAAAGATCAATTCCAGCACTCACGAAGGGTACTATATCCTATCGCAAAGTTGGAGATTCCTTTCTACACAGTTCACGTGGACCACCTTGGACACTTCGTGAAATCGACTAGGGGTTTTTACTCATTTACTCGTAGTTGTTGACGGTTTCACCAAATTCTGTTTCCTCAGGCCTGTTGAAAACATGAATACCCAAAACGCAATTAGGGCTCTAGAACATACTTTCTGTATATTTATAAACCCAGACCGACTCATAAGCGACCGTGGCACTTGTTTTACTTCGCATTCATTCAAACGGTTCTGCTTAGATAAGGGAATCAAACATGTCCTAAATGCGATTTCTAGCCCTAAGTCCAACGGACAGGTTGAGCTGTATAACCGCACGATTCTCAATTCCCTCAAGGCACTGAGCATTAAACATTGTTAAAAGCGGGGCTGGGACAGTCATCTTAGGCGAGTTCAATAGGAACTCAATAACACTATACAGAAAACTATGGGCAGAACACCGGCAGCGGTGATGTTTGGAACTTGTATGAATAGCGAATTTAACCCCATGCTTAATGAAACTACTGCAGGCACGTGTAAAGATGATGACTTGACAGAGATCCGCGAAAGTGTTAAGGCTCGGATAGATCTAGGGTAGGTCAAGCAAAAGGAGAGGTATAACATAGGTAGAAAACCTTCCCGTTCCTATAGTGTAGGGGACCTTGTTAAAATAACAAAGACTTATTTTAATAATAATGGACAAAGCAAAAAATTGATGTCTGCCTTCATAGGTCCATATCGGGTTAGCAAGGTGTTAGTCAGGGACCGTTATATTGTAGCCCCGATACCGAGTCCTATTACATTTTTTACTCAAATTCATGCTTTTTGACGCAATAATTTTCAGCATCAGTAATATATTTTAATTATTTGCTTATGAATAACGATAGTGCCATTGTCTTTCTTGTAAGTTGGAGTTAAACATTTTCATTTTTCTTTTCGTGAAATTTACTATAAATATTTTACGAACTCAGTTTGCAAAAAAAAAAGTTGCTAAAATTTGTTTGGGAAACGAAATTTTGTCAAAATCTTTTCGGCAAAACGGCAGGATCCCATAATTTTCATACTGATGATGGTTTTATAAGGTTCCCTATCCATTGCATAAAATTTTAAGACCTAATATAATTTGACATACTTTTATTACTCCTAATTATATTTCCGCACATTATTTACGCATAATGATATTAAAACATATTTTTTATAGGCATAACATCGTTCTAGCCTTTTTCCCAACTTTGTTGGGGTCGGCCTCCAGTTTTACCGGATGCAGCTGAATACCAGTATTTTACATGGAGCGACTGCCTATCTGACCTCCACAACCCAGTTAGTACCGGGTAATACAACAAGGCCTGGCCTGGTCAACAAGGCCTGAGCCTTGTTGATACACAGAACACGGTCGACAACCGTGGCCGCGGATCGCATTAAGTCGTGGATTCATGTGACTGCCTTAGAAGTAAATGATAATGATATCGATGAGAGTTCAGATAATGGCATAGATGATTCTGGCAGTATATTGAGTTAAAATAAAAACCTTACTTTAATTGCATGGAATGTGCGAACAATTACTTACACAGATATTATTCGTTGTTACAGATCAAGTACGTGAGAATCGATCGGATCGCGGCTTGGTGCAACGAAGGCAAGACCTACGGCAGCCACTATGAGCATTTATCGATCGGCTCATACTGGCGTCGATAGGCATCCTGAATTAATCGATCGTTCAGGAGGTTAGGGCACCCTGATTAATTGATCGTCAGGGAATAATAGTATTCAGGACATATTGGGGCCTGTTGCCACTGGTATTCGGGACGTATTGGGGCCCGTTGCCAGGGGTATTCAGGACATATTGGGGCCTGTTGCCACTGGTATTCGGGACGTATTGGGGCCCGTTGCCAGGGGTATTCAGGACATATTGGGGCCTGTTGCCACTGGTATTCGGGACGTATTGGGGCCCGTTGCCAGGGGTATTCAGGACATATTAGGGCCTGTTGCCACTGGTATTCGGGACGTATTGGGGCCCGTTGCCAGGGGTATTCAGGACATATTGGGGCCTGTTGCCACTGGTATTCAGGACGTATTGGGGCCCGTTGCCAGGGGTATTCAGGACATATTGGGGTCTGTTGCCACTGGTATTCGGGACGTATTGGGGCCCATTGCCAGGGGTATTCAGAACGTATTAGAACCTGTTGTCATTGGTATTCAGGACGTATTGGGGCCTGTTGCCAGGCGTATTCAGGACATTATTTGATAAAAATGATTTATATAAAATAAATAGTATAATTTAATATGAATAATAGTATTCTGAATTAGTTGATCGTTCAGAATACTCGTATGCATATTTTGTCACGACTTAATCGATCGGTTGTGACTTTGTTTTTTTTTGTCCCAATTAATCGATCGTTTGGGTTCACTATATTTGAATTTAACATCTTGTTACTTGTAATGTTATTAAAGTTGTTATTGTTAATTATCAAGACTATCTGATAGACAACGTTTATTACTTGTTTTTCAGTCAGAATATCGCCATTTTTTGTTAAAGTTTGTGAAGTTGTTTAGTGACGCAATTAATCGATCGTTTGTGTTCACTGTACTCAGTTCCAGTAAAGCAACTGCTGATGTTTTTAAATTATTCTGTATAAACTAGTGCCTAGATTATTTATTATTTATTGAATAACAAATTAATTTAGTTACTAATAGTATTCAGCCGTTTAGTTCCATACTCGGCACAAATTTGTTCTTTTTCTTTCACAATCAATTGGATAATTTTAAGTTGTCATATTTTGTAATACAGTCATTGTTTTTTTTTGGGACGTAACGTTATTATGCTACTGGCCAAGATACCTGATTGTTAGGTCACCACCTGGTGTCGTGTGCAGGGACGCACACGATGTCAGGACGGACGATTGTTAGGTTTTCGGATTTTACTAGTCAATTTCCTATGTTTTCAGAAAGAATTTTGTTTATAATGTAAAATATTAAATGCTTTATATTTTATTATGTAAACTGGTAACATTGATTCCGTAAGAATAGCAATATTTCTATCATTTGATTTGTAAAATGTTTGGCGCGAGAATGAAGCGCTTCTCTGATTGGATCACGAGACTGACGTGGCGTAAAGTCGTGAGCCAATCAGAGCGCTGGATTTTCCCTCCAACGGCAGGAGTCTTGGTCAGGAGCCCGAGCGGGCAAGTAGGGCATTCTGATGCTGAACGTCGAAGACAATTGACAATTATTAAGAAGTCTTAAAACTATACCCGAATCATTGTGCCCAGTGTTAATGTGTCAAAGTGTAATGTGAAGTAATTTGTTAGACTCAATGTATCAGTTTGAAAAGAGTAACCATGGAGTTTCTTGCCGGCTCTTCTCCATGGAAAACTACCATACCGAACCGTGCAATGTGCAATGTGAAATAAAATAGTATATCGCATCCAGTATGTTTTCATAGCACGAAACCCGTCTTCTGCCCACATAAGCTCGAGCCTAGCTAACAACCAAATACTGCTACACCTACTAGGTACTAATTTGTTTTGAAATATTTGTCATCATCGTTGTTTGGTTTGTCTTCGTTATGTTTCAAACTATTTCATGCCGTGGCGTTTCTGTACAATCAAAATATTTAGAAAATAATAATAATAGGGGTGCTAAAGGATCACTAACAGAATCCATTTCATATATAAATTTCATTTATTTAAATTTTTTGTCTGAATATATTAGTGCGGTCTTTTGTTACAGCATCATGTGTAAATTATAAAACCTGTGGTTGGATTTAATGCACAAATATTGACCATAACTTAGAGAAGGTTTTAGTTTTTGTTTCATTGTAATGGGTGCTTCAAATGATATAAATGAACTTATTCAAGAAGAACTTATCATCAAAATGTAAGATACACGCAGCGACATCTATTCAACCAAAATGGTACTAATGACTAAACACAAAGAACAAGTTAACTTTTAAATCGAGTGACCGTCTTTAAAAAAAAGTTATGATAGCAAAAAGGTACTCTCAATTAGTCTATATGACGCTGCTTTAAAAATCTACATAGCCAATATAGTGTGCGTTAGACCGCTTTCCATGAATTATATTTTATCAATTTAACTTCGGAGTCGATAGATGACGTTGTAAATTTCACTCTACTTTCTGAATCGCATTGTTAAGGTTTTTCGTGAAAGAATGACTCTCGCCCGAGTCAGTTGTCTCAGATTTGGTGTTATGCCCACGAAACAAATTCAGGAGGTTCTCAATTCAATGCGTATATTTTTTTTTATGTATAAGCACGCATCACTTTTACAGGTACCTAATTCCGGTACGAATGATATTTTTTTTTTTGTGAAAAGCGTATAATTATCTTAAAGGTGGTCCTATTTGTACTTTAATGAGAACTTTACCTAGCAGGAGTATGACAGTCATCGAAGGTCTGACGATGGAGACGGAAGGCAGTTGCAAAGGGTCCGCAAGAGTTTACAGCAGCTATGTATATGTTTCGGCTGATTTCATGCACCTTGATGAGAATTTTAGACCTGGCTGGAGTATGACTGTCATCAATGGTCTAACAATGGAGACAGAAGGCAGTTGCAAGAGGTCCTAAAGAGTTTGCAGCAGCTATGTTGTTATTGACTTCAGTTCATGCACTTTAGTAAGAACTTAAGACCTGCCTGGAGTATGACTGTCATCAACGGTCTAACGATAGAGATGAATGGCAGTTGCAAGAGGTCCTCAACAGTTTGCAGCAGCTATATCGTGTTTGAGCTCATTTTATGCACTTTGATGAGAACTTTCGACCTAGCTGGGGAAAGACTATCATCGAGTGTCTAAGGATGAAAACGTAAAGCTGTCGAAGGAAGCCTCTAATTGGAAAAACATAGAATATTTTAGCGATGAATGCAAATATTTCTGAGAAATTAAATTGTTGCCCACTTGAATCTATACTTATTGTAAAGGAGAAGACTTTGTTTGTTTGGTTGGTTGCGTTGAACGCGCTAATTTGAGGAACTACTGGTTCGAGTTAAAAACATATTTTAGTGTTGGATAGCCCATTTATCGAGGAAGGCTATACGTTATATAAGATCAATGAAAAATGTTGCCAATACAAGGAAAAAATATTGCTTTTGAGAGCTTCCGTTGCGTGCGCTGCGTAAACGGTTAGCGTAAACGGTAAAAGTTACTGAACAATCTTGCATCTATGACGGGATTGTTCCTCTTAAAAAGTTCGCGATTGCACATTGGTTGACTCACACTCTCTCTCTCTCTCTCTCTTATGTAACGCAGACGAAGTTGCGCGGGTCAGCTAGTAATAAATATTCCTTTTACTTCATGTCAATCTCTCTGACCTAACTCAACAAGCAAAACATAAAGCTGAATTAATGCCAAGCAAATAATTAATATCAAATTATGCAAAACATAAACATGAAAGCTGGAATAATTCTTCCAAGTCAAGAAAAAACGAATCATCGTAAAAACGAAACGAAATAAAACTGTTATAGCTTATGTAATGAGGGCAGACGTCGAGGTGGCAAATAATAACGACATTATTCATTTAAATGTCTCGCGACGAATTAGTTAGATATCAAATTAAATAAGACTGACTTTTTATAGGAAGCCTTACATAATTGATTATTGTGAAATTCTACGTCAGATTTTTACTGTATAAAATGTTCTTCTAAACGATCTTCAAATATGAAATCAAACTACGCGTTTCTTCCCACTAGTTTGCATTTTGTGTACTTTCCTGAGTCCCGGTTTCTTGAAAAAGTTATAACGAGACAGTCAAGAACTTCGCATATTACAAGAAATAATGTTGGTTCTTTAGAACAGGGGTAGAGCTCTGAAATCTAAGTCTCATGTTCCAACTTGACCATCTATAAATGTACTGTTCTAGCTATAACATTTCATTTCATAAATTGATTCGCGAAATATCATTCTGCATTTCGAGAAAACACATTTTCCGTGTCCTAATAGTTATGAAGACATCCGCAAGAGAACCAAAGTTACCGACGTAGCCCGAAGAATTACCAAACATAAGTGTCAGTGGGCAGGGCAAATTGCTCAGACGGATGGCCGATAGGGCCGAAAAGTTCTGGAGTGGTGACCGCGAACAGGGAGACGTTGCGTTGGAAGACCTCCCACTAGGTGGACCGAATCGATGACCCGGTGAAGGTTGCGGGAATCCGCTGGATGCGAGTCGCACGGGACCGGTCAATGTGGCGACACTTGGGGGAGGCCGGGCTTTCGGCTGAAATGATGATGATGAGGATGACTAGTTTAAATTGTAAAGTTTTCTGTATAGACGACATTTTTAATGAACATGTAATTCTCGGGATATGAATCACTAACGAAAAACGTCAACCAAGCACGTGAACTTCGAATATACATTTTTTGATTGATTAACAAGTTACGAACTTAAAATCAAATTGTCTTCAAAAGAACATTAAAATTCTCCAGACTATTTGAATGAAAATATAAAATCTTGGCAATTAACTCTGCTTGTCTCTTTTGAACGCAAACTAAAAAAAAAGTTGCAAGAATTGACCTAAACAAACCACAACTAACATACCAACATAGCATGTTAATTAAAAGCTTGTGAATGCAACAATGCTAAACCGTTGATATTATAATTACGTATTATACACATGCGGCTGCTCTGGTTTCATAATTATGTAAATTAATTATATAGCTTGGTTTGAATGTTCTTTTTGCGATTTTTCTTTTCTGTTACGATTTGTGTTCCCTGTTTTTGCTTCCAGTTTGAAAATACGGAATTCCATGTTTGTTAATTTATAGATTAGAATATTCTTACAAAAATGAGAATTCATATTTCAAATTTGAGAGGCGACTTGAGCTAAAGGCGTTCAAAATAGATTGGCTTCAATAACAAAAAACACTACTCAGACACATGTAGGCTGAGCATGGATAAATTAATTTACGTGAACCCTATGGGTTCCATCATTATTATGTTTCCCATGATATTCATTTCAGAAAGCTGTTAGTTAAACTAATTCAGTTTAGTATACTCGTGCAATTCAAATTACTACGCTTGTTTAATTTAAGTGAATCATATTTGTGAAACCAGCCGATTAGCATTTCATGATGATGTAGTTATTTAAGCAATATTGCGGATATTATACAGGTGTTCAAACATCATTAGTTAGCAAACTCAGTCGGTTCATTGCGTTACAGTGTCTTGTTTCAAACATTCTGAAAACTAGTTACACTGTGTGCACATACGAGGATGTTTTCAGAGGCGGTAGCAGTTAGCTTGTGTTGCAAACTATTTAGAAAACAGCTCGGGACTACTCAAAGCCGTATAGAACAGAAGTTTTATGTTGTGTGGAAACAGTCGGAACCCTACCATTGATTTGCTGAGCCACGAAGGAGATGAAAATGCGCCTAATGTTACGTTAAATACTAAGTACTTAGACCTACATAAAACGAAGATGTCATTGTGGTGGATAAGATCTTTGAAAAGATGGCTAAAAGCCACTATACAGCTTGACTCCACGAAATTTGTGCTCTATGTGTGGCAAATAAAGCTCAATTTATGATGAGAGTGAGGCGGGTGAGTATTGGGGCAGCTGAACAATCGATTGTTCTGATGACATCTATTGAAAGGGTAGGCTTTACACTGCCGCGCTATTGATGAATGTTATCGAACAACCGTCAGAGTAATGGATTTTATTTATGTGGTACCTTTGTGACAGACTGCTTAGTTGGTCTAGTGCCACAATCGTGTCTGCTGAGCATGGGTCTTAGGTTCGATTTCTGGGTCGGGCAAATTGTTATTGAGTTTTTCCATCAGGAATTTCTCAGTAGCAGCCACAGAGTCTGGGTTTGTGTCGAGTTAATGGCAATAGGCACACCCCTTATTACATGGGACTTAAACATAACTGGCAAAATGTTGGTATACTATTAAGTACACCTCTGCTTAACCCTTTGGGGATTACAGGCGTGATGTTATGTTATTGTGTTATGCTTTGTGACAGATTAGATTGATTAAAAATCGTTTACAATGAACGTAAGCTACGGTACAATTCTTCATCTCCTATTCTGTTGTAAGTCTAAGGGGGCTTGGCGACATGGAGAGAGCGACTGTCGCAACCCCGCGCAGGGCACGCCATGATAGTGGCGATAAGTCCCCTCTTTGAGGAGTGGCTTGAGAGACGCCACGGCGTCCTCACCTTCCGCCTGACGCAGGTCCTCACCGGACACGGAGTGTTCGGGAGGTTCCTGCACCAAATCGGGCGGGAGGAAACGCCCGGGTGCTTCCATTGTGAGGATCGACCGGAGGACACGGTGGAACACACGGTGGAGGTGTGCCCCACGTGGGCGGAGCACCGCCGTATCCTCGAAGCACCGATCGGCGGCGGCGACCTCTCGCGTCCGGCCCTGGTGCAAGCCATGGTCCGGAGCGAGACGGAATGGGACGCCGTCACCTCCATCTGCGAAGCAGTAATGCTAGAGAAGGAGGCGGCGGAACGTGAGAGGGAGAGAACCTCTCAACGACCCGGACGACAGGCCGTGTCGACGGCGCGTTCGTGTTCCACGCGCGCCTCAAAGAGAGTTAGCAAAATGGAAGGGGTCCGTAAGGACCGATGCCTGCCGGGTTTGCGGGACTGTTCGAAAGAGATACCGTGGCCCCGGAACACAAAGGGCGATGAAGGAACATGGATGGGTTGTAGTCAGTAAAAGTCTGACACTCCCTCCTGCTCCGCCCAGAGCGGGAGGAGTTATTTGATGATTTCCCATCCGAAAAAAAAGGGGGTATAATATATATATAGTATATATAGTATAATAAATATGAGAATGCCATTGTCTTAACAAAAGAAAAAAATATAAGAAATATAAATAATTTTATGCATTTGGCGAATTATACACTTTCAATGTATGGAGTCAATAAAATGAATGAATAAATGTGACGAATTTACTTTGTGTGTACAATAATAATAATAAAAAAATTAAAAAAATCTTTATTAATTATACAAAAACCTTCAACATTGATTTAAGACTAGGTCACGTGAATTTCAGTGAAATAAAGGAGGAGATCCTGTGACTTAGGAGTCAGTATCACAATAACTCATTTAAAGGTATCTTATTTTATTTTATCCAAACATTACAATGACATTATCTGTGAAACACGGTAAGAAAATTACAGGGGTTGCGAGCTAATTGCTACGCTTTTCGTTTGTAACTAGGAATTATGTTTCTCTCTAGTTATTCTGGCGGTAGACAATATATTGTGATAAGTTTGTCTATGTTTTATTAAACACAGTTTGTCTTGTCTCAAATATGATCATTATCATTTATCACATATATGACAGTGCAAACTTGTATTTGTCTAAAAGAAGATAACATTAAAATATTAGCATCATTGTTTTGACCTAATATTTTGCACTTTATGCTTATGATGTGACTTTAGATTAAATTAGGAATTTGCGTTTGCTTTTTGCATAATTCTCGTAAAATTTAGCATCAACGTAAAAACCTTGTAGCCAAAATATTTTCTGAATAAATAAGCTTCTAACATAACAGAGATAATAATCCTAATTAAATTAAAATACATTTCGGCAGCTGCCCTGTTAACGTTAACTACCCAGCAGCCGCCGGGCGAAGGTGAACCGGAATATCCGCCGGTGATTACCCGGTTATTATGCAAAACGTCTGGCGAACGAACCGGATTAACATAAACACGTGTATGCTGAGCCCCGAAGATTATTACATTTAAAAAAATATCTTAGTTTCAACACGAAAATGTTTGCAGGAAAACCATTTCCATTTAAAGTACATACTAGGATTGTTAAATATTACAAAAAAATTCACCCGTAAGGCCAAACAAAAGTTAATTAAAACAAATAAAAATTCCATCAGAATTTCAAAACATCTTCAGTTTCTGATTTCATCCTCCATTGACTTGAAAAAATCCACCCATTCGCGTTGAAATGCTCTTGAATACTAATTCTGTAGAAGTTTATGAACATTCTGTCGCGATCTCCCTAGATATTTAATTACACAATAAGTGCTTAGTTCACACTTTCACTTTCAGAAGAACGGTTATGGAATGAATAAATAGAATATTGTTTGTGCTGGGTGAAGGGAAGGGGGAGGAGTGTAACTTTAACAATTTATTTGTTTGCGTACGGTTCGATGTGGTCTGTCTCATTACAAGTTGGATACGTGTGGGAGATAATGAACTGGATAGGAACTTCAGCTATCGTTAACGTTTATTTTGTTTATTTATTGGCTATTGCCAATAGCATTTTGAATTTTGTACTGGCGTTTCAATTCACTACTGGTCAGCCTTTTCTGCTATTGTAAAATATTTGTGTTTAGTTTTAGTTAGTGTTTAGTTCAGTTCTTGTTATTGCACGCAGAAAAAAATATTGTTGGCTCCAACAATAAAACTTTAACAGGGGAGAGCCCACCATAGTGTATAGTTCGTGCGACAACGTTTTTATTGTCATGAAATAAGTTGTCAGTACAACAATATTCCTTCAACATATATATGTATTGATACTACAACAATGTTTCTCTACATCGTGAAAACAACAATTCTTCCTTTGTTAATATGAAAGAAAAGAGCCTTCGTTCCAGTAGCAATGTAATTTAAATACAGGAGCTACGCTACTTCGCGAAAACAACTATACTTCCTTTGCTAATATGATTATGAAAGAGCCTTCGGTATTGGTTAACGTCCTCTTGCGAAGGGAGTGAAAGTTGAACGATCATTGAGAGCTAATGGTAAGTCTACCATCGGCCGCCTCACGCTCAGGGTAACGCACCACATCTCATCAACGTGACTTGTGAGGATTCATACAGAGTGAAAACCTCGAGAAGAGCTTACTATAGTAATTATCTTATAGATGGACTATGAAGTAAGTCTTGATTCGAATCGGATGAACCGATAAGGGTCATTAAGCCGCGGAGAATCTTAACACCGCGATGTAGGAATGCGCGTCATAGGGACAGCGCCATCTAGTAGCGCGTTTTATTTATTTACAATGTTCACATTGACACACTTGCAACGTTCCATTGTTACCACAGCCACATATATTTTGTATGAAAAGGATAGTTTAATGCTACGAAATTAGTTATTTTTTTAGATTTATATACAATGTTGACATTGGCATACTTGCAACGTTCCACTGTTACCACAGCTACATATATCTTGTCCGGCAAATGGTAGTTAAATGCTACGAATAAAGTTATTTTGTTAGATTGTTTACAATGTTCACATTGACACACTCGCAACGCAATGTTCCATTGTTACCTCAGCCACATACATATTGTACGACAATTAGTAGTTTAATGCTACGACTATAGTTATTTTGTCAAATTTATTAACAACGTTCAAATAGACACACCTACAACGTTTTATTGTTACGACATCCATTTTTTTATTAACTTTAATGTAAGGACAAAGCTAAATTGTTCCTAGCACATTAAACGACGGGCAATCAGCGCACAATAAAAAAGTTGCTAATCCCAACTAAGCTCTTTCTGTTATAGTAACAAAAAATTTAGTTGCTCCGACAGGAAATTGTCAACAAAGCATTTATTGTGGCTTTGTTGACTCATATTTTTCTGCGTGTGATGAAAAAGTACCTAAAGTCGGCATTTATAATGAAGTACTGTCATAGAGTAAAAGATCGAAATTAAAGCAAAAGATTAGCGCCCAGTGCTAAGCTCTCAGTTTACATTGTTAGAAAAATACAAATAAGTATATTATCCATACTAATATTATAAATGCGAAAGTAAGTTTGTTTGTTTGTTTGTTACCTCTTCACGCCTAACCCACTGAACCGATCATCCTGAAATTTTGCATTTACATTTTCAGGTGTACTGTAACGGACATAGGGTACCTTTCATCCCGAAAAAAGGTACTGTTCCCGAGGAAAACAGCAATAACGTGCTTTTGGTAATAGGTGGCGCCACGTGTCTTACGAATCATCGAAGCTTTAGTGGTGTGATATGAGTTATTTTTTTAAATTGAAGTACCTTTTGTACCCCATTTCGTGAGTCCAGACTTAGAGAGTCAATAGACCCGTTTTTTATCCTGTTAACTATAATTATTATTATAGATGCGAAAGTAATTTGCTTTGCTTGATACAAGCCCTAAATCGCTGAACCGATCATCATGATATTTTGCATATACGTTGTATTGTAAGGGATACAGAACAAAAACGTTTCATCCAGGAAAAAAGTACTGTTCCCGAGGGATAAAATAATTAAACAGACTCGTTTTACAATTTATAATACTGGAAATTTTGTGAGTCGAGTGTCAATGTGGCGTTTGAGTAGCATAATTTCAACAGTTTCACAATTAGCTTAATAGATGGCGTTGTACTGATGACGCCGTTTTCTAAATCGCGGTGTTAAGATTTTTGTGGAAGAATGACCTTCGAAGATTTTTTGTTGGAAATCGTCGTTAGTTTTGGTGTTGAAATTGTCGTCGGTTTAGTAGTCGTAAAATTGTTGTTTCTGTTTCTTAAAATATTATTCGCTAGGCTTGGATTGATTGTCTAAATCTGGATTCGATCGTTAATGTTTGTATGTAAATAAAAAAATTGTCTTTTTTAATTCCCTTTTATTCTTTTTTGGTTAAATTAGTTAGTTTAACAGTTTTCATTAGGTAAGCTTCCTTTGTTTTTGTTAGGTTAGGTTCCTTTGTGTTTTATTAGGTTAAGTTTCTTTGTATTTTTTTTATATTGAAATGACTCGCAAACGTAGTTTCAAGCTAAGTAGGAACTCATCGCGAGCCCGAGCAGCGAAAATTGCTCGATCCCAAGAATCTTCCGTTCATGCCGAATTAAGAAGGCAAGAAGAACAAGCTGAGCGACAAGCAGCTTTGAGAGCTGATGAGACATCTTCTCAACCCCAGGAAAGACTGGAGAGCCAAGCCGCCCGTCAAGCTTCTCTGAGAGCGTCTGAGACGCCCATGCAAACGCTATTGCGTTTGGAGGAAGAAGCCAAAAGTCAGAAAGCTCTAAGAGTAACTGAGACGCCTGTTCAAGCACAGTTCCGTCTCAGAAAACAAGCCCAGCGGCAAGCAATCATTAGAGCGACAGAAACCCCAGCACAGTCGCAGGCGAGAAGGACCGCTCTTGCATTAATGCAAACCGAACGCCGACGCATTTTTATGCGTCACAGTTGGACCGTATTTAATAATTCTGGATTTGAATACGATCCTTTAATAGATTACAAAAATCATAGTTTAGTTGTTGTTGGTTTGATGAACAAAAAATGCCAGCTTTGTGATGCTTTAAAATGGGAAGACGAGACTGCGGGGACGTGTTGTTCCAATGGCAAAGTTTCCCTGCCTTTACTTGGTGAACCAGATGAACCTCTGAAAACTCTATACTCATACGATGCTGATGAATCACGGCGCTTTTTAATTATAATCAGAAAGTACAACTCATGCTTTCAAATGACATCTTTTGGAGTAATTAGAGAAGTAAGAATTCCCGGGTTTTCGCCAACTTTTACCGTACAAGGTCAGATATTATCATCGGATTGGTTCACTTTTTCCAACAGAGAACGAACAGCAAAATGTTTTGCAAGTTTACTTTATGGGTGATGAAGAAAATGAAGTAAAACATCGCTACCAATACATTCAAGGATTTGACAGAGATACGGTATTAAAAATTCAAAGAATGTTACATAATCAAAATATATTGATAAATACCTTTAAAATCGCAATAGAAAACTGGCCTCAAGAAGATTATAAAGTCGTTATCCATGCTGATCGAACTTCGCGTGGCGAACATGAGAGGCGTTTTAATGCACCGACAATTAATGAAGTTGCTGTCGTAGTGAGTGGCAACCAGTTCTCTTCACGAGACATAGTGTTACGAACACATGATAATACATTGACACGCGTAGCTGATACTCATAAGTTCTACGATGCTTTGCAGTACCCCTTAATTTTTAGCAAGGGACAGTCGGGATACTATTTTGATATACCACTCATTAATCCCACTAAAAAACAGCCAGTTCCCAATAAGAAAGTTTCCGGTATGGATTTGATGATGAAAACTACGAGCTGAAAATTATATTCATCTGCAAGATGCGATTAGCACAGATGGTAATATAAACCCCAACGATTTAGGCCGAATTTTTATCCTTTCCTCTACTTTTATTAACAGCCCCCGCTATCTGTATGAATATACACAAGACGCTTTCGCGTATGTACGCACTTACGGCAGGCCAGACCTATTCGTAACTTTCACCTGCAATCCCTCATGGAAGGAAATAACAGAAGAGCTTATGCCTGGGCAAAGAACTACTGACCGACATGACTTAGTTGCCCGCGTGTTTCGTTTAAAGGTCCAAAAACTAATGAATGTTATTTCAAAGGGAAAAGCGTTTGGAAACGTCCAGTGCCACATGGATTCCATTGAATGGCAAAAACGAGGCCTTCCACATGTGTACATTCTTATTTGGTTAAAAGAAAAACTGCGTCCCAACATTATAAGCGCCGAGATTCCGGATCCAGAACAAGATAGGGATTTGCACGAAACCATAACCAGAAACATGGTTCATGGCCCCTGTGGAGCACGTAATCCAGCATCGCCTTGCATGAAAAGTGGCAAATGTACAAGAAAATACCCCCGAGAGCTGCTGAAGGAAACAGTGCATAATAACAAAGGTTACCCTTTATACAGACGAAGAGCACCCGAAGATGGTGGAAGGGTAACGATTCAGACTTGCGGTGGGGCGGTTGGAACTCTTGATAATAGCCGGGTCGTGCCATATTCACCTATTCTATGTAAAATATTTAATACCAACATTAATGTAGAAGCCTGCAACTCTGTTCGTGCCATTAAATATATTTGTAAATATATTAATAAAGGGAGTGACCAGGCAATTTTCAATCTACGTGATGATGGTGTAGCGCAGTCACTTAATGAAGTACAAACCTATCAGGCAGGAGGATATGTCAGTAGTAATGAGGCAGCGTGGTGACTTCTTAGTTTACCCTTACACGAAAGACATCCGACTGTTACTCACCTTGCCGTATACTTAGAAAATGGACAGCGTGTTTTCTTTAATGAACGTAATTTCCAGGAAAGGATTTCATCACCGCCTAAAACCACATTAACCGCCTTTTTCGAGCTTTGTCAGACATATCCTTTCGAAAAAACATTATTGTATTCTGAAGTCCCCCGTTATTATACATGGAACACATCAAGAAGGGAGTGGAAACGCCGCGTTCAAGGTATGCCTGTTGAAGATTGGCCTAGGGTAAAATCATCGGACGCTCTTGGTCGTGTATATACTGTAACTGTCCATGTAACTAACTTCGAATGCTTTTGTCTGCGCATGTTATTGCATCATGTTCGAGGTCCAACTACCTTTACGGAGCTTAAAATTGTTAACGGTCAGGAGTGTAGAACTTACAGAGAAGCATGTGAGGCTCTACGTCTCTTAGAGAACGATAATCACTGGATTGAAACTATGGAGGAAGCCGTGCAGTGCCGATCACCAGACAAAATCAGGGAACTTTACGCAACCCTCATATCGTCTTGCGGCCTTTCCAATCCGCAAACACTATGGGATAAGTACAAAGTACGAGTACATGGCCGAAGACATATTGCGGCGATTGCAGCAAGTAAATGCTGATTATATGTCTTTAAATGATCACATATACAACGAAGCGCTGACAAAGATTGAAAACAAAGTTATGACAATGACGGGGAAGAAGTTGCATGATTTTGGCATGGTTGGCCCTCGACGATCAGGTGAAAGTGACTTAAACGATGAAATTGCTCGAGAACTAAACTACGACTTCACAGCATTGCAATAGCAATTGACCGAATTAGTTCCTCGGTTGCTTCCAGAACAAAGTCACGTCTTCCAACAGGTGTTACGTCAAGTTGAGTCTGGGAATGGTGCACTCTTTTTTCTCGACGCCCCTGGAGGAACCGGAAAACGTTTTTGTTGAACTTATTATTGGCGATCATAAGAAAAGTCGAGAAAATTGCTGTTGCCGTGGCTTCCTCCGGTATAGCCGCTACACTACTGAACTGCGTTCGCACTGCACATTCCGTCCTAAAACTGCCATTAAATCTTGCACAGGAAGAGTCACCAATCTGCAATTTCAGCAAAAATAGCTCTCGAGGTATGATGCTACGACAGTGTAAACTTTTAGTCTGGGACGAAAGTACAATGTCCTACAAAAAAGCTATAGAAGCGTTAAACCGAACTCTGCAGGACGTACGAGACAGTACTGATATTATGGGAGGCATGGTAGTTTTACTGGCTTGTGACTTCCGACAAACTCTACCAGTAATCCAGAGAGGCACACCTGCAGATGAAATCAAAGCCTGTCTCAAGTCATCAAGCTTATGGTCAAAAGTAAAAATTCAGCTTATCAACGAATATGAGATTGCACCTTTATAATGACGCAGGTTCGGAACATTATGCTAAGACACTGTTAAAAATTGGCGATGGACGTTTGGACACGGATGCTGAAAGTTGTATTTTACTGACGGGGGAATTCTGTAATTTGGTTGAAAACAGTGTGGAACTCATCGCTAAAGTATACCCAGACTTACAAGTAAATTAAAATTGTGATCAGTGGCTATGTGCGAGAGCAATCCTTGCACCTAAAAATGATACTATAAACCAGATAAATATTGACATTTTGAATAAGGTGCAGGGAGATATAAAGTAGTATTTGTCAATAGATACCATCATGGACCCAGAACAGAGCACTTCATTTCCCGCTAAATTTTTAAATTCTCACGTGCTGTCAGGTGTACCCTCGCACAAACTTCAATTAAAATTAGGTGTGCCCGTCATGCATATGCGCAATTTAGATGCTTCCCGATTTTGTAATGGGACAAAATATAGTCGGTTCCACTATTTTAACTGGTGTGGCAAAAGGGGAATGGTTAATATACCTCGAATCCCAATAATCCCCACTGACCTACCATTTCAATTTAAAAGACTCCAGTTTCCAATAAAACTAAGTTTTGCTATTACAATTAATAAAGCGCAAGGGCAAACATTGCAGGTAGCAGGGCTGCATTTGGAAAAGCCATGTTTTTCCCATGGTCAGCTATATGTAGCATGTTCGCGTGTCTCCAATCTCCAGAATTTATACATATTAGCGCCAAATAGAAAGACATACAACATTGTGTATAGGAGCGTCCCAGAATAATGTTTCATTCTGAGCCCATGATTGCAACGGCCAAACAACAAGCAGAGTACAACCCGAATTGATTGCCAAATTCTAAATTAACGCGAGCGAAGCCGCGGGTGAAAGCTAGTATTTCTATATTTGAAAACGAAAAGTTTTTGTTAATTGTACATAGATAGAACGCTTGCCAGTAGTCTATTAGTTAGATCGCTTTCCTAAGAGGTGTTGTCGCCTCGAAGACAGCCATACATTTTTACGCATAAAGTTCGTTATTTTGATTAATGGTTTACTTATTAGTTGTGTTATTTGTTAAAATCATACTAAATTATAACTGTTTCTGACACTACTTAAGAGATATTCATTTGACTATGTAAATTAAAGATTACTTAATAAATATGAAGGTTGGTAGTACTGGTGTCGCGCTGTTATTGGTCCGTTGTGCGTTTCCGGGCAATGGTGGGGCGACACTGGTTATTTAGATAGTTTATAAAAGGAGAACACGGGCAGTTGGTTGGCTAGCTCGGAACGAGTAACATCTCCTTAGTAGTGCCATAATGGTATATTCGTATCTTAAAGTAGAAAAGTGAGTTATAATTGTGTGTCTGTGTATTTGATTAAAAGTGAAGTTTCAATAATGTGATTATGTTCTAATATGGTTATAATACTTAATTAAAATAACTATTGGCATTTACTGTGTTTATTATGGTGATCATTTACATCAGAAGTGATACGAAAAACGCGCCCCGATGCCACGAAACCGCAAGCGCACTCGAGGGAGAAGTGCGTCGAAAAATGTTACGAGCTCATCATCGAGCTCTGGTTCACCCTCATCTAGCAGCAGCAGCAGTTCTGATGGGCACAGGCATAAGAAAAAGAGACGCACCAGGCGTGCGTCTCCCGCAGAAAGCCAAAATGTTATGTTATCTTCAGTGATTCCCGAATTTGACCCAATATTGGACGATATTGAAATGTGGATAAACGTAGTAGAAGCCAATGCTCGTGCTTTTCGTTGGTCTGATCGTGTCCTACAATTTCAAGCCTTGCAAAAATTGCGTAATACTGCTAAAACATGGTACGACTCGCTTCAAAAAAACAAAACACGATGGACTACCTGGAAATGGAAGGATTGGCGAAATACGTTATTAGATACATTTCAAATTAAGCGTAATATGTACAGTTTGTTAAAAGACTTGGTCCAAACGAAACCTTCGGATGGGCAATCATTATATGAATTTTATTTTGTACAAAAAGGAAAAATTGACAAAATGAGGCTGTCATTTTCTGATCATGATATTATTTCGATAATTGTAGGATCAATTGGTGATAAAAATATACTCACTGCAGCAGATGCAGGTAATTTCAAATACTGTGATGAGTTAGCCTCATTTTTACATGGAAAAATCCATGTTGACCCGGAACAAAAGTCCCTTCATAAACATAACAATTTGCAAGGGAAAAATTTAACTCGCTATAGCAATGTAGATAAAAATACAGTTAGTTCTTCTAACACTAATGGAGCACCAGTGCGTAGTTTTGTTTCAAATACTAGTGCAAATATTACATGTTTTCGCTGTGGTGAACCTGGTCATAAAAAGACCAGCTGCAGTCAGAAGGATAATGTCAAATGTAATTCATGTAATAGATTTGGTCATTTAGAGCTTGCGTGTAGGTCT
The DNA here is from genome assembly GCA_905147715.2 of Xestia xanthographa. Lineage (NCBI taxonomy): Eukaryota > Metazoa > Arthropoda > Insecta > Lepidoptera > Noctuidae > Xestia > Xestia xanthographa. The sequence goes on from LR990652.1 coordinate 21,051,718, forward strand.
AAACCTAAAATGAAATCTGAAAAAGACAGTGAAGTCAAATTAATTGTTGAACCTACTCCTAAGGATTAATTTTATAAGGAAATTATGATTAATGGATGTAAACAACAGGCTTTTATTGATATGGGTAGTAGTTGTTCTCTAATAACATCTTCTTTGGCACAAAAGTTAAACCTAGAATTGTTCCAATTAAATAAACCCGTGATGTTAACAGGATTTAAAACCGATTCGTGCTCGGAGGTCTCACATGGGACTCGGGTTGATATAATGGTTGACAATGCTGAGCTTACTGTAGTCATATTGTATGTTTGTGATGAATTAGCTGGTTGCCCTATTTTAATTGGTAGGAATTTCACGGAGGATAAAAGAATTATGTATGTACGTGTAGGAAATAGCCTTTCCTTTTGCCCCATTAGTAAATACCAGGTAGCTTTAATAGAGTCTTCTATGTTTAACTCTGATTCTGAACACATCTCTGTTTTAAATAAAATATTTTCTAGATACCCTCGTGTAGTTTCAAAAGATTTAGAATCATTAGGACAAACTTCTTGTGTGGAGTTAGATATTGAATTAATTACGAATAAACCAGTATGTCAAAGGCCCTACCGTATGTCTGAATCGGAAAAGGCAGCAACTAGGAAGATTATTGATGACCTATTAAAAAATGGAATAATTCGCGAAAGTAATTCCGCTTACTCTAGTCCGGTTCTATTAGTTGATAAACCTTCGGGTGAAAAACGTTTGTGCATTGACTATAGGGCTCTAAATAAAATAACTGTCAAAGAAAAATACCCAATGCCCATTGTAGAAGACCTTATAGACAAACTTAGAGGATGTAAATGCTACACAACAATAGATTTAAAAAGTGGCTACTACCAAATTTCTGTTAATGAAAACTCTATTTTTAAAACTGCTTTCATTACCCCAGATGGGCATTTTGAATTTAGAAGGATGCCATTCGGTTTATGCAATGCCCCATCTGTATTCCAAAAGTAAATGAACAAAGTCATAGGTAAACTACGTTTTGATAAAGTTATTTGTTATATGGATAATCTATTAATCGCTACCAAGTCGATTGATGAAAATGCTAGGCAGTTAGACGAAGTATTAAAAATATTGCAAACCAATGGTTTGACAATAAATTTAGAGAAATGTCACTTTTTCCAGAGCTCTGTTAGCTTTCTTGGGTACGATATTTCAGAAGATGGTATACGGCCAGGTAAAAAGAAATTGAAGGCAGTAGAAAACTATCCTGAGCCCAAAACGGTGCATCAAGTTAGACAGTTTTTAGGTCTCATTAATTATTTTAGAAAATTTATAAAGAATTGCGCTCTTATAGCAAAACCCTTGACAAAGCTTTTAAAAAAAGATGTCAAGTGGGAGTGGGGATCCGAACAAATTTCAGCAGTTAATAAATTAAAAAACGAGTTAACACATAACGCTTTATTAAAAATATATGACCCCAAATTACCTACTATTTTATACACCGATGCTAGTCGTGATGGTGTAGGCTGCATACTGACTCAAATGACTGATACTGGTGAAAAGTCAATCCATTTCTATAGTCGACAGACTTCGAATGAGGAGAAAAAGTACCACTCCTTTGAGTTGGAATTCTTAGCTATAATTTTTGCGCTTCTAAAATTCCGTCACTACTTATTGGGGTCCACTTTTAAAATGTATACTGATTGTAATGCTGTTAAATACACAATAAATAAGCAGGAAATTAATTCTAGAATTGGTAGATGGTATTACTTACACAAGAATTCACGTTTGAAATAATACACAAACCCGGAGCTCAAATGCAACATGTGGACGCTTTAAGCCGAAACCCTGTTGATAAAAATTCTACCCCCATATGCAATGAAAGCGTGTTGGCTATTACTGAAGCAGATTGGTTATTATCAGTGCAGTTACAAGATCCAAATATTTGTTCAATTAGAGAAATATTACAATCAGGCCAGGCCGAGCTTAATAAGAAAGTGTATAATGATTATGAGCTATTAGGTAATAAGGTATACCGCCTAACTATGGTAGACGATGGGTTGTCCCTAAACAGTGTATTTGGCAAATTATAAGGGCTAATCATGACGAACTTGGCCATTTTGCCGTGGATAAGACAATTGAAAGGATAAAATCTTGTTATTGGTTTCCCAAAATTAAAAAAGTGGTATCCAAATATATTAAAAATTGTATTAACTGTATCTATACTAATATTATAAAGAGGAAAACTTTGTTTGTTTGGTTGTTTGTTTGGTTGTAATGAATAGGCTCAAAAACTACTGGACCGATTTAAAAAATTCTTTCACCATTTGAAAGCTACATTATCCACGAGTAACATAGGCTATATTTTATCCCCGTACTCCCACTGGAACGTGAACTACGCGGGTGAAACCGCGGGACGTCCGCTAGTTTACTATAAAAATATCCATGGCAAAAAGGAAGGCAAACTGTTTCCGATACCTAAATATGCAAAACCCTTTCACACGCTTCACATGGACCACTTGGGTCCATTTGTAAAAACTACGCGTAAAAATACCTACCTCTTGGTTACTGTTGACTCCTTTACAAAATTTGTATTTATATCACCTGTTCGTAATACTAAGAGTCAAGTTGTTATTAACGAATTAGACAAAATATTTAAAGTTTTTGGTAATCCGAAGCGTCTTATATGTGATGCTGGAAGTTCTTTCACATCCAAGTTGTTCGTAAAATACTGCCAGGACAAAAATATTCGACACCATGTCATAGCTACTGCTGTTCCACGCTCAAACGGTCAGGTGGAACGCTTTAATCGCACCATCCTTGACGCATTGAGAAGTATGGGTGCTAACACCAGCTACGACAAATGGGATACTCATATAACCAGTATCCAAGAAGGCATTAACAGTACCATTAATAAAACCACTTCAGCTATTCCCAGTGAAGTGTTTTTTGGATACCGCCTTCAAACTGATGCCGACCAGCTGGCACAAGAAGATCAAACTGTTGACGTTACACTATTAAGAAATAACGTTAATAGTCGTATCCAAGCCAGTGCAGACAAACAAAAGCAGGCTTTCGATTCCAAAAGAAAAGAGGCTCACAATTACAACATCAACGATTTGGTTGTCATAAAAATTCCTAGTCAATCTAATGAAGGACAAAGCACTAAATTATTACCGCTTTTCAAAGGCCCTTTTCAGGTGACTGAAGTATTAGGTCATGACCGCTACAAAGTAAAGGACATGCGTGGCGCTGAAAGTACAAGCAAGTGCTATGAAGGAACCACGTGTGCTGAGAATATGAAACCTTGGATCAAGTTGGCAGATTTAGATGTTGACGGTTTGGAAATGGCCTAAGATGTTGTCAGGTATTTATTGAACCCAAATAATGATTCGATTTATTCAAAATATATTTTTAAAACTATTTTTTTTACTACTTGCTAAAGCTGTCTAGTGCATTTGCTTCAAACATAATATCTTGGTATTGGATTGTGTTGTGTTGCAGTATTTATTCATGTAAAATAAATCTGTGATAATTGGGTTTAGGGTTTGTAGTCACATGCAACTAGGGTTGGCCAAAGGCATCGCCTAGGGTGAGCTGCAAGCTCTAAACTTACCAATGACTGACCGCTGATGGAACAGTTACAAGCACATCTAGATACCAATATTATGTCAAATTGATAAGTCTTTGGAATTGTGGTCTTTCTTCTGCTGGCCGTTGATGGAATAGCAGAGTAGACGCTCAGTTCGAATGACGAGTAATTTGAAATTACTGCGTAACTTTATAATCATTGTGACTTATTTATATAATTTGTTCTCAGCAATTACACCAGACTGGGACGCTATCCGGGGACGGATGCGTGCGCAGGACGGCCGGATGTTGTCGCCTCGAAGACAGCCATACATTTTTACGCATAAAGTTCGTTATTTTGATTAATGGTTTACTTATTAGTTGTGTTATTTGTTAAAATCATACTAAATTATAACTGTTTTTGACACTACTTAAGAGATATTCATTTGACTATGTAAATTAAAGATTACTTAATAAATATGAAGGTTGTTAGTACTGGTGTCGCGCTGTTATTGGTCCGTTGTGCGTTTCCGGGCAATGGTGGGGCGACACTGGTTATTTAGATATATATGGATAGGAAAGGAGAACACAGGCAGTTGGTTGGCTAGCTCGGAACGAGTAACATCTCCTTAGTAGTGCCATAATGGTATATTCGTATCTTAAAGTAGAAAAGTGAGTTATAATTGTGTGTCTGTGTATTTGATTAAAAGTGAAGTTTCAATAATGTGATTATGTTCTAATATGGTTATAATACTTAATTAAAATAACTATTGGCATTTACTGTGTTTATTGTGGTGATCATTTACAGAGGCTTCTTCGAATTATAACGCTATTGTCTTTTCACACTCACTGGTTTTCAGTTGATATTGAAGCAACCGGTTTGGTAGGAGTTGCTAACTGTGACGGTCTCTTATGGGTCGTTATGGGAGTTTGAACTACGGTCAGCTTTTGTAAAGAAAATTTGGGTGAACCAAACCCCGCTTGAATTTTACAGCTTTTGCTCGTAAAGCGTCCCTGAGTATCATAAAACCCTCGTAACATTTTGTCCTGTGACCATAAACGGGCTGAGAATATTACCCAACCCACGTGATTAAATCAGAGCAATAAAACGAACAGACTTACATCAATTTAGCATTATTCTAATATCTACCATATTTCAATATCATAACTACCCAATGGCCTTAATGTAATCACGGTTATCCTCCTCTCATAGGGAGGAGGCCTGTGTCCCAGCAGTGGGAATATTAATAGGCTGATGATGATGAATCATGGTTCCAATTTTCTATATAAAAAAATGCTATTTATTGCTATTGTTTTTGATAATCATGTATTTTTTATTTAATCTTGTATGTTTTGTTTTTAATGTTATTGCTGCATGTTTTTGCATGTCATTTTAGAATTTATATTATTATTATTAATTATGATGTATGTAATGTATCAAACACAATTTAAATTGTTCCTGATAAATAAATAAATACTTATGTGTAATTAATAGATTAGTTTTGAGACGCATAATTAATTTCAACTAACATTACACAGTCGAGGACTGTGATGCAAATTAACAGAGACCATCAGCTTGTCTGAAAGACTTCTAAAACAATAATTGAGTTAAAAAGTTTATAAATTCACAATTGAAAAGGAGACAGTTTTTTTTAGGCCCTCTTCGATGTTGCGGATATTCATATTACTTACACCAAAAAAAAGTAACCATTTTATTCTAATAATAAACGAAAGATTACATAGAAACGAAACCGGAATCTTAAAATCATAACAAATAAGTTGTATTATGATATTTTTTTGCGAGTCAAATCATTCCTGTTGTGGTAAATGCCATTTGACGGAAAATACTTACGTGAATAGGGGCGTTTTTTCCGTTTACAAAAAAAAAGTACGGTATCCGGTACTAATATCTGCTTTAATTAAAATATAATATAATATAAAAAGAAATAATATTAAACTGTGAGCTTTCTAATGCTATTTTAGAGGTTTCCGCTAAAATCTTTTAGATGGTATAGAAAATCATCATGGCACGGAACGTTGTAAATTCGTCTTTTTGGTGGTTGACTGACAACTTCATTTGACATTTGACGTGTTATTGTTATTGTTAGATTCACGTTTTCATTTTCGAATTTCTCATCATTCCGGTTAGACATGCTAATATTACCACTGTAATCTAGAATTTACAAGGAAGAAATCTATATACGTTTCATTAATATCTGTATGTCTGTTAAAATTTTATGTGGGTGGCCTGTTCTCCAAACAAAAAAAAATGTCTCCTTTAAGTAGAAGGTGATTAAACTGATGTGTGTGAAACGGATGATTCAGTTTAGCTGAGAAATGTAACTGAGGCTTGTAACAAATCTACTTGATCCTATTAAATAAAGGGATAAGCAGACTTGTTCAATTTAAATTTAATAGGGGAAAGATATGAGAGTCCACCAGGTCAGCTCTGTAGTAAGGCATCGTAGGTCTCAGAGCCAGACGTCAGGATATATTTGCGAGACAAGTAGTAAGTCAGGCACGTAGTTAGCTTCCGAAGATCGGGAGTAGAAGTCCCAGGTGAATCTTTATCTGGATCCCCTGGGTATTTTAATAATGTAGCTGCAAAAGCCCAAACTGTTATCTGATGCTCATCAAATCCAATCCAAGAGTCGACTTCTTTCAGCCGTTCTTCAGCACTTTTTCCAGGTAGTCTTCCTTTTCCAAATATTCCTTTTCTTAGTGTGGCCATCATCTCATCTGACAAGTGTAGTCGGTCAGGACATATCCATGAGTGCGTGAAGAATTTTGTAGATATAATTTAAAATTATGTTATTTAGTAAGCAATCGTAATAATTTATAAAATTCAATAGTTAGACATATTGATAAAAATAATTTAAATTACCTATATAAACCAAAAAGTAGCCATCCATAGACAGAGCAGAAAGACAAATAAAAAGTAACTGACAGTTTGACAATTTGGCGTGTCACAACATGAAAATTATGAGTGAAAGTATTTTATTTCAGCTATTTTTATAGTCAAAGACATTCAAATATTTACGAGCAAATCTTTTAAATCTCTTTGTTTATAGTTTAGAATCGTATTTACATCGATTTGCTGAGTGTAGACATATAAACAAATTAAAAAGATGATGAATAGTATTATGAATGGTGAATATTATGAAGTGTAAGTATAGCATAATAATATTTAGGGTGCTGGTTGAAACGATATCGCACCCTGTTCTGTGTTTGAATTATTACTTCAAAATACGAACGATCTTATTACGCAATCTAATAAACCAGATTTTTTTTTAATACTTCCTACGATATTTCGCACCCAAAAAGACATAAAAACAGTAAAAGTTAATTATTAACAGACTTTTACTAAACTTTGCTCATATAAATAAATAATTAATCTAACCGTCTTAACCGTGGTTATGTCGGTAATAGGGAGCTAAGACTGTGGAATGTTTCCCTGAATAATAGCCGTAACAATATTTTGTTATGACTGAATCTGAATTCTGGAGCGATCGAGCAAAAAAACCAAGAAAAAAAAAGTAGAACGAATCAAGTTTGTACTTCATAAATAATCATAATCGTAATCCTAATCATTTTCTTAATTTACTTTTGTATTTCTTATGAGAAAGAAGTGATAAATTTGAAGAAAATAAGAAATGACTAACGTAATTTCGGGAGTTACATTTAGCTAACCTTATTTTAAGAATATTTATGTAGAATCACTTAAAATTATGACCAGCACCAAGTAAACAATACACTCTTTTTCTCTACTATCCAGTATAATACACTTTTTTCTCCAGTATCTAATCGAATCACATATATCACGTGAGAAAACCACATTTATTTCCACTATTCAATCTGAAAATCACACAATGGCTGCGGTCGTACGTTATTGTGGGTAATAGGACCAAAAACGGTAAGTTTTGTAAATTATTTGAAGAATCCGTTTCTTAAGTGTTCTATTTTTGAGGGTGTTTGAAATTAAAAAGAGTGATGAATGGGTATATGGTTAGGTGTGGTGTGCAGTATAAATAAGTAGGCAAACTCACGTTTCAAAGGATATATTGTCCACAAGTCTTTACACAATAACCAAAGTTCAGAAGGCACAATAGGAAGTCTTCACAAGCACAAGCACAAGCACAGTATGTAGCGGCGGAAGGATGAAATAAGAAGAATGATAGATAGATGAAGTACAGTTGAAATTGACATGAAAAAAACAAAGCTGAATAGCGGTATCGCGTATTTATAAAATTGAGGCGACAAGCGTGCGCTCCGCGTCGAGGTGTGATCCTGACTGGTTTGACCTTGTGCGGTGAAAGGCATGCGCCCGCGCCACCGTAGCCGGCCGTATATGGCTATTGATAGTTGTACGGATATTGGTAATTAGTGATGACGGCTCGGTCGATAGTTTAATGACCATCGACTATCGATGGTAAATTTATCGACCAACTGGTAAGGAAGTATGTATGTTAGTGATTGTGTTTGTTTGTGTTTATTAGTTTTAAGTTAAGATATAGATAAATATATGTAATTAGTTTAAGTGAATTGTAAAGTAGCCTACACCACCCCCCTCCAGAGACCGTCAAGGGCGATAGAAGTCAGTAAATTTAACTCGCCTCCCAGAACGTGTTGTGTAACTTGGCGGTACTACCGGTGGGGGTTCCTCCACCTGGTCAGATAGAATGAAGGCAGGTTTCAGTCGGTCAATGGACACTGTCACTTCCTTGTTTTTAACTAGTATTTTAAATATCTTGTCCCCTCGTGAGATAACTTTATATGGCCCAGAATAAGCAGGCTGGAGAGCACCTCGCAATGCGTCTTCACGGAGGAAAACGTGACCGCAAGTTTCTAGCTCTTTATAAACGAACACTTTGGGGTTGCAGTGGCGGGAAGCTGGTACCGGTCGCAATTTCTCGGCGATGTTTCTGAGCCTAGCAGTAAATTCAGCTGTGTCTATTGTACCGTTGACAGTAGGCTCAAAAAATTCTCCGGGTAACCTTAGCGGCTCCCCGTACAGTAATTCCGCAGAAGAGGCTTGGAGGTCTTCCTTAAAGGCAGACCTTATGCCTAATAAGACCCATGGCAAAGATTCCGTCCACCTATCGTTTGCATGGCAGACGATCGCGGCCTTCAGCTGTCGGTGAAAACGTTCAACTAAACCGTTGCATGCTGGATGGTAGGCTGTCGTCCGCTTATGTTCGAATCCGGCTATCTTCGACAAACATTGAAACAAGGCCGATTCGAACTGGCGACCACGGTCGGTTACAATATCTGTCGGGCAACCGAACCGAGATATCCAAATGGACAGCAAAGCCTTGGCCACCGTCTCCGCTGTAATATCTTGTATCGGTACTGCCTCTGGCCACCGTGTAAATCTATCCACGGCCGTTAAGCAGTACCGATAACCTTGGGAAAGTGGAAGAGGACCCACCAGGTCTATATGGATCAGCTTAAACCGAGCGCGCGGTAAGTTATAAGTGCCGAGAGGGGAAGTCACGTGTCGGTTGACTTTCGTCCTCTGACACGGTATACAAGCTCGCGCCCAGTCCCTACTGTCTTTTCTCACGCCCGGCCATACAAACCGCTCGGCTATCAGCTTGGCCGACGCATTGGCACCAGGGTGGCTTAAAGAATGCAAGCTTTTAAAGATTTGCTTGCGAAGTGGTTCAGGCACGTATGGCCTGGAAGCTGGAGTACTGATGTCACAGTACAGGGGAATTCGACTTCCAGGGACATTGAATTTTTTAAGCTGCAAAGAAGAACCTTCGCTCAAAAGCTTGCAGAGTTCTGAGTCAGAAGCCTGAGCTTGAGCTAGTTTCTCGAGGTCCACGGGGTCTGCTAGCTCTTCAATTCGCGACAAGGTATCAGCAACCACATTATCCTTACCAGAAATGTGGCGGATATCTGTCGTGAATTGGGAAATAAAATCTAAGTGCCTAAACTGCCTAGGCGAACAGTTGTTCTTCCTTTCGTTGAAGGCAAAACTTATAGGTTTATGGTCAGTATAGACTATAAAATGGCGAGCTTCTAGCATGTGCCTAAAATATTTAATGGCCTCATAAATTGCTAGAAGCTCCCTATCATATGGCGAGTATTTCACCTGTGATGGGCTCAATTTCCTTGAAAAGAAAGCTAAGGGCTGCCACGCATCATCTTTAAATTGCTGCAGGACCGCTCCCATAGCCTTATCGGAGGCGTCTGTAACTACTGCAAGCTTAGCAGTGCAGTCCGGATGAGCTAGTAGAGCAGCGTTGGCCAGGCTTTCTTTGCAAGCCTCAAAAGCAGCTAGTGTGTCGCTTGTCAAGGTAATTGGATGCGAACCTTTGACGGAGCCTGTTAGCAAGGCGTGAAGTGGGGCTTGGATTTCAGCTGCGTGAGGAAGAAATCTCCTATAAAAATTCACCATGCCTAGGAACCCTCTTAGCTGGCGAACATTGGTTGGTGGGGGAAAATCCTTGACCGCCTGTACTTTGGCATCAAGTGGTTTAGTACCGCTCTCGGTAATCCGGTAGCCTAAAAACGTTACCTCCTCCACACCGAAAACGCATTTCGAAGTGTTCACCAACATGCCATATTCCTTCAGCCTGTTAAAGATCTGACGTAAGTGATCCTCGTGCTCCTCTGGACTTCTTGAAAACACGAGAAAATCGTCTAGGTAACAATATACGAAGTCTAGTCCTCTTGTCATTTCATCCACGAACCGCTGAAAAGTTTGGCCTGCGTTCCTAAGACCGAATGTCATAAAAGGAAATTCAAATAACCCAAATGGTGTTGTGATGGCGGTCTTAGGAATGTCCTCCGGGCTGACAGGTATCTGATTATATGCTTTCTCTAAATCGAGCGTGCTGAAGACTTTACATCCAGCTATACTATGGGTGAAGTCATGGATATGCTTAATCGGATACCTGTCAGGCACGGTACGGGTATTTAACTTACGGTAATCGCCGCAAGGACGCCAGCCGTTGTTTTTCTTTGGCGCTAGGTGTAGAGGAGACGCCCATGGGCTCTCAGAAGGTCTAGCTGTACCAAGGGCCAGCATAGACTGGAACTCTTTTTGGGCAATCTTAAGCTTGTCCGGTGCTAAACGACGTGGTGAAGAGCAAACTGGAGGGCCTGGTGTCGTGCGTATGTGGTGTTCTGTATTGTGCGGTGTGGAGTGTGGCTTACCAGATGGTCGAGTAATTTCCGGAAACTCGCTGAGGATTTTATGATACCGAGTCTCACCAGTCACGACTTTAACAGAAGAAATGTTTTTACATTTAACTACAGCAGCAATAGCAGAAATAGAAGTTAAATTATCAATTAGGCGTTTGTTACGACAATCAACTATAAGATTATGAAAGTTTAAAAAATCTACACCTATTATAGGCTTAGTAACATCGGCTACAATGAAACGCCATTGAAAGGATCTGCGTAAACCAAAATCTAAATCTAAATTGATACAGCCATATGTAGCTATGCTAGAACCATTAGCAGCACACAAACTATAGTCCGTACGAGCACGACGATCATGAAGCGCTGACCGTGGGAACACGCAGAGGTCGCTCCCTGTGTCGACCAGGAACTGCGTCTTCGAAGATCGGTCAGTAACAAACAGGCGACCAGAAGCGGGCAAAGGGCAATCGTCGGTCGCCATTACCGACTGCCCTTGGAGTTTTCCGCCTTGAAGTCGCAGGGCCGGATACACTTGTTGGCCTTTTCTCCGAACTTGTTGTGGTACCAACAATTGGGGAACTTTTTGTAGGTCGATTGAGAGCGCTGCCTCGAACTGCTGCGAGTGTTTCTGGTGGAACGGGAGCGTGAACGGCTGTTTCGAGTTGACATCTGCTGGAACTGTCGACGAAGCTCAGCTATCTCCCTAGTTAGTTCGGTCAGATCCGAACTAGGGACAGCGTCGCTCACAACGGCGACCTTCGGAGTTGTCGTAGCCAGGTCGTTCACTCTATCGGCTAAGTCCGCTAGATCCTCGAGAGAAGCTGCACCTGGTTGACCCGCGAGCACCGTCTGGATGCCATACGGAAGGCGATTAATCCATAACGTCCTCAGAAAATCGTCAGGAACGTTTGAGCCTGCCAGGCTTTTCAAGTGGCGAAGAAATTGTGATGGCTTGCGATCGCCAAGCTCCTCATGCATCAATAACTGTTTGATTTTCTTCTCTCTAGACGCGGTGAGTCGCTTTATTAGCTCAGTCTTCAGTTTTTCATATCTGTTAGTGGCAGGCGGGCTAATAATTATATCCTTTATCTCTCTAGAATATTGATTGTCCAGGTGTCCGATGACATAATTAAATTTTGTGACATCACTAGTTATTCCTGCTATACTAAATTGTCCTTCGACCTGGGCAAACCAAATCTCCGGCTCTTCAGCCCAAAACGGGGGCACTCGTACGCCGACTTTGAAAACATTGCCGGGGTCTATCGACATCCCCCCATCACTAGTGCTAGGTGGCGGTGACGTTTCCGCGCCTCGTGCGTCTTTAAACATATCCCTTTCCATTGTTCTTCACGGGGTCACCAGTATGGTTAGGTGTGGTGTGCAGTATAAATAAGTAGGCAAACTCACGTTTCAAAGGATATATTGTCCACAAGTCTTTACACAATAACCAAAGTTCAGAAGGCACAATAGGAAGTCTTCACAAGCACAAGCACAAGCACAGTATGTAGCGGCGGAAGGATGAAATAAGAAGAATGATAGATAGATGAAGTACAGTTGAAATTGACATGAAAAAAACAAAGCTGAATAGCGGTATCGCGTATTTATAAAATTGAGGCGACAAGCGTGCGCTCCGCGTCGAGGTGTGATCCTGACTGGTTTGACCTTGTGCGGTGAAAGGCATGCGCCCGCGCCACCGTAGCCGGCCGTATATGGCTATTGATAGTTGTACGGATATTGGTAATTAGTGATGACGGCTCGGTCGATAGTTTAATGACCATCGACTATCGATGGTAAATTTATCGACCAACTGGTAAGGAAGTATGTATGTTAGTGATTGTGTTTGTTTGTGTTTATTAGTTTTAAGTTAAGATATAGATAAATATATGTAATTAGTTTAAGTGAATTGTAAAGTAGCCTACAGGTAGTCCGTGAATTATTTTTTGAAATGTAAAGGTAACGAGCAACAATGCAAGTTCAGCAGCTGCCGTTGTAAGTTCTGGAAATACGTATGTCTTTTCTATGTATACCTAAGGAGGTTTGTATTCTGAGAACTCGTTCAACAATCCTTAGGTCTGTATTTCAAACCCACACGTTTAATTCAGAAAATGTAGGAGGTACCTACAATAATCAAGAATATTACGATTGACATCTATGAATATAGTAATAGGTACCAGATGCATTTGGAGGCAAGATAGATCTTTGAGATTAAAGCCCTATTATATTCAAGTTGCTTCTATGTGTTTAGTTATGAACCCGCTAGACTCTAAACCCACGCATTTCATTACAAATATTATGTAAGTAATTAATCAAGCGTATTACGTTTGGGCTTCTATGAACACAGTAACTGACCGCAGAGCACATACCACATACTAAATAACTTGAGCAGAGAACATGAAACTGATTAGAATAGAGCTTCGCATGTGACGTTGTACTGTATCAGAAGTGACTCGATGAGAAGTTCGTTAAAATATCTTGAATCGCGTGCTTTTTTTGCATTTGGTAGGTAGTCAGTGGCAATTATCAGATAATATTGGCTTCTTGTTACCTCAATTGTAGGTATGCGTAGTATAATAATTATGACATCATCACGTACCTAAAACAATGACATTGCATTGTAAAAAAAATTGGCTAATACCTATAAAAAACACGGGATACCATAATTTTTCTTCAAATTATTAAATTTTCCGCCATTCTACAAAAAAAAATTGTAAATTCATCAGCCTTGTCTTCTCTATTTCACAACGTTTTTCATTTGTTTCTATTACTCGGCGAGCTGGTAAAGCGAACATTCTTATTCAACTCGCAGCTCTTGCAATTTTTGTGTATCACCGTTTTTTGCAAAGGAGCTTGTTTTTATATTTTGTACTAGCTTTCACCCGCGGCTTCGCTCGCGTTAATTTAGAATTTGGCAATCAATTCGGGTTGTACTCTGCTTGTTGTTTGGCCGTTGCAATCATGGGCTCAGAATGAAACATTATTCTAGGACGCTCCTATACACAATGTTGTATGTCTTTCTATTTGGCGCTAATATGTATAAATTCTGGAGATTGGAGACACGCGAACATGCTACATATAGCTGACCATGGGAAAAACATGGCTTTTCCAAATACAGCCCTGCTACCTGCAATCTTTGCCCTTGCGCTTTATTAATTGTAATAGCAAAACTTAGTTTTATTGGAAACTGGAGTCTTTTAAATTGAAATGGTAGGTCAGTGGGGATTATTGGGATTCGAGGTATAATAACCATTCCCCTTTTGCCACACCAGTTAAAATAGTGGCACCGACTATATTTTGTCCCATTACAAAATCGGGAAGCATCTAAATTGCGCATATGCATGACGGGCACACCTAATTTTAATTGAAGTTTGTGCGAGGGTACACCTGACAGCACGTGAGAATTTAAAAATTCAGCGGGAAATGAAGTGCTCTGTTCTGGGTCCATGATGGTATCTATTGACAAATACTACTTTATATCTCCCTGCACCTTATTCAAAATGTCAATATGTATCTGGTTTATAGTATCATTTTTAGGTGCAAGGATTGCTCTCGCACATAGCCACTGATCACAATTTTAATTTACTTGTAAGTCTGGGTATACTTTAGCGATGAGTTCCACACTGTTTTCAACCAAATTACAGAATTCCCCCGTCAGTAAAATACAACTTTCAGCATCCGTGTCCAAACGTCCATCGCCAATTTTTAACAGTGTCTTAGCATAATGTTCCGAACCTGCGTCATTATAAAGGTGCACTCTCATATTCGTTGATAAGCTGAATTTTTACTTTTGACCATAAGCTTGATGACTTGAGACAGGCTTTGATTTCATCTGCAGGTGTGCCTCTCTGGATTACTGGTAGAGTTTGTCGGAAGTCACCAGCCAGTAAAACTACCATGCCTCCCATAATATCAGTACTGTCTCGTACGTCCTGCAGAGTTCGGTTTAACGCTTCTATAGCTTTTTTGTAGGACATTGTACTTTCGTCCCAGACTAAAAGTTTACACTGTCGTAGCATCATACCTCGAGAGCTATTTTTGCTGAAATTGCAGATTGGTGACTCTTCCTGTGCAAGATTTAATGGCAGTTTTAGGACGGAATGTGCAGTGCGAACGCCGTTCAGTAGTGTAGCGGCTATACCGGAGGAAGCCACGGCAACAGCAATTTTCTCGACTTTTCTTATGATCGCCAATAATAAGTTCAACAAAAACGTTTTCCAGTTCCTCCAGGGGCGTCGAGAAAAAAGAGTGCACCATTCCCAGACTCAACTTGACGTAACACCTGTTGGAAGACGTGACTTTGTTCTGGAAGCAACCGAGGAACTCATTCGGTCACTTGCTATTGCAATGCTGTGAAGTCGTAGTTTAGTTCTCGAGCAATTTCATCGTTTAAGTCACTTTCACCTGATCGTCGAGGGCCAACCATGCCAAAATCATGCAACTTCTTCCCCGTCATTGTCATAACTTTGTTTTCAATCTTTGTCAGCGCTTCGTTGTATATGTGATCATTTAAAGACATATAATCTGCATTTACTTGCCGCAATCGCCGCAATATGTCTTCGGCCATGTACTCTTTGTACTTATCCCATAGTGTTTGCGGATTGGAAAGGCCGCAAGACGATATGAGGGTTGCGTAAAGTTCCCTGATTTTGTCTGGTGATCGGCACTGCACGGTTTCCTCCATAGTTTCGTTCCAGTGATTATCGTTCTCTAAGAGACGTAGAGCCTCACATGCTTCTCTGTAAGTTCTACACTCCTGACCGTTAGCAATTTTTGTAGTTGGACCTCGAACATGATGCAATAACATGCGCAGACAAAAGCATTCGAAGTTAGTTACATGGACAGTTACAGTATATACACGACCAAGAGCGTCCGATGATTTTACCCTAGGCCAATCTTCAACAGGCATACCTTGAACGCGGCGTTTCCACTCCCTTCTTGATGTGTTCCATGTATAATAACGGGGGACTTCAGAATACAATAATGTTTTTTCGAAAGGATATGTCTGACAAAGCTCGAAAAAGGCGGTTAATGTGGTTTTAGGCGGTGATGAAATCCTTTCCTGGAAATTACGTTCATTAAAGAAAACACGCTGTCCATTTTCTAAGTGTACGGCAAGGTGAGTAACAGTCGGATGTCTTTCGTGTAAGGGTAAACTAAGAAGTCTCCACGCTGCCTCATTACTACTGACATATCGTCCTGCCTGATAGGTTTGTACTTCATTAAGTGACTGCGCTACACCATCATCACGTAGATTGAAAATTGCCTGGTCACTCCCTTTATTAATATATTTACAAATATATTTAATGGCACGAACAGAGTTGCAGGCTTCTACATTAATGTTGGTATTAAATATTTTACATACAATAGGTGAATATGGCACGACCCGGCTATTATCAAGAGTTCCAACCGCCCCACCGCAAGTCTGAATCGTTACCCTTCCACCATCTTCGGGTGCTCTTCGTCTGTATAAAGGGTAACCTTTGTTATTATGCACTGTTTCCTTCAGCAGCTCTCGGGGGTATTTTCTTGTACATTTGCCACTTTTCATGCAAGGCGATGCTGGATTACGTGCTCCACAGGGGCCATGAACCATGTTTCTGGTTATGGTTTCGTGCAAATCCCTATCTTGTTCTGGATCCGGAATCTCGGCGCTTATAATGTTGGGACGCAGTTTTTCTTTTAACCAAATAAGAATGTACACATGTGGAAGGCCTCGTTTTTGCCATTCAATGGAATCCATGTGGCACTGGACGTTTCCAAACGCTTTTCCCTTTGAAATAACATTCATTAGTTTTTGGACCTTTAAACGAAACACGCGGGCAACTAAGTCATGTCGGTCAGTAGTTCTTTGCCCAGGCATAAGCTCTTCTGTTATTTCCTTCCATGAGGGATTGCAGGTGAAAGTTACGAATAGGTCTGGCCTGCCGTAAGTGCGTACATACGCGAAAGCGTCTTGTGTATATTCATACAGATAGCGGGGGCTGTTAATAAAAGTAGAGGAAAGGATAACAATTCGGCCTAAATCGTTGGGGTTTATATTACCATCTGTGCTAATCGCATCTTGCAGATGAATATAATTTTCAGCTCGTAGTTTTCATCATCAAATCCATACAGGAAACTTTCTTATTGGGAACTAGCTGTTTTTTAGTGGGATTAATGAGTGGTATATCAAAATAGTATCCCGACTGTCCCTTGCTAAAAATTAAGGGGTACTGCAAAGCATCGTAGAACTTATGAGTATCAGCTACGCGTGTCAATGTATTATTATGTGTTCGTAACACTATGTCTCGTGAAGAGAACTGGTTGCCACTCACTACGACAGCAACTTCATTAATTGTCGGTGCATTAAAACGCCTCTCATGTTCGCCACGTTTATATATTTATATATTTTGGTTATGTAACATTCTTTGAATTTTTAATACCGTATCTCTGTCAAATCCTTGAATGTATTGGTAGCGATGTTTTACTTCATTTTCTTCATCACCCATAAAGAAAACTTGCAAAACATTTTGCTGTTCGTTCTCTGTTGGAAAAAGTGAACCAATCCGATGATAATATCTGACCTTGTACGGTAAAAGTTGGCGAAAACCCGGGAATTCTTACTTCTCTAATTACTCCAAAAGATGTCATTTGAAAGCATGAGTTGTACTTTCTGATTATAATTAAAAAGCGCCGTGATTCATCAGCATCGTATGAGTATAGAGTTTTCAGAGGTTCATCTGGTTCACCAAGTAAAGGCAGGGAAACTTTGCCATTGGAACAACACGTCCCCGCAGTCTCGTCTTTCCATTTTAAAGCATCACAAAGCTGGCATTTTTTGTTCATCAAACCAACAACAACTAAACTATGATTTTTGTAATCTATTAAAGGATCGTATTCAAATCCAGAATTATTAAATACGGTCCAACTGTGACGCATAAAAATGCGTCGGCGTTCGGTTTGCATTAATGCAAGAGCGGTCCTTCTCGCCTGCGACTGTGCTGGAGTTTCTGTCGCTCTAATGATTGCTTGCCGCTGGGCTTGTTTTCTGAGACGGAACTGTGCTTGAACAGGCGTCTCAGTTACTCTTAGAGCTTTCTGACTTTTGGCTTCTTCCTCCAAACGCAATAGTGTTTGCATGGGCGTCTCAGACGCTCTCAGAGAAGCTTGACGGGCGGCTTGGCTCTCCAGTCTTTCCTGGGTTTGAGAAGATGTCTCATCAGCTCTCAAAGCTGCTTGTCGCTCAGCTTGTTCTTCTTGCCTTCTTAATTCGGCATGAACGGAAGATTCTTGGGATCGAGCAATTTTCGCTGCTCGGGCTCGCGATGAGTTCCTACTTAGCTTGAAACTACGTTTGCGAGTCATTTCAATATAAAAAAAAATACAAAGAAACTTAACTTAATAAAACACAAAGGAACCTAACCTAACAAAAACAAAGGAAGCTAACCTAATGAAAACTGTTAAACTAACTAATTTAACCAAAAAAGAATAAAAGGAAATTAAAAAAGACATTTTTTTTATTTACATACAAACATTAACGATCGAATCCAGATTTAGACAATCAATCCTAGCCTAGCGAATAATATTTTAAGAAACAGAAACAACAATTTTACGACTACTAAACTGACGACAATTTCAACACCAAAACTAACGACGATTTCCAACAAAAAATCTTCGAAGGTCATTCTTCCACAAAAATCTTAACACCGCGATTTAGAAAACGGCGTCATCAGTACAACGCCATCTATTAAGCTAATTGTGAAACTGTTGAAATTATGCTACTCAAACGCCACATTGACACTCGACTCACAAAATTTCCTGTATTATAAATTGTAAAGCGAGTCTGTTTAATTATTTTATCCCTCGGGAACAGTAATTTTTTCCTGGATAAAACGTTTTTGTTCTGTATCCCTTACAATACAACGTATATGCAAAATATCATGATGATCGGTTCAGCGGTTTAGGGCTTGTATCAAGCAAAGCAAATTACTTTCGCATCTATAATAATAATTATAGTTAACAGGATAAAAAACGGGTCTATTGACTCTCTAAGTCTGGACTCACGAAATGGGGTACAAAAGGTACTTCAATTTAAAAAAATAACTCATATTATCACACCACTAAAGCTTCGATGATTCGTAAGACACGTGGCGCCACCTATTACCAAAAGCACGTTATTGCTGTTTTCCTCGGGAACAGTACCTTTTTTCGGGATGAAAGGTACCCTATGTCCGTTACAGTACACCTGAAAATGTATATGCAAAATTTCAGGATGATCGGTTCAGTGGGTTAGGCGTGAAGAGGTAACAAACAAACAAACAAACTTACTTTCGCATTTATAATATTAGTATGGATTTTATACGTTTCCAGAAAAACATCGAATACGAACTATTCAATGTTTTTCTGGAAATGGTACTAAGAAGACTTAAGTCTATTTATGTCAGACATTTCCGTTGTTCTTGTAATATAATATTCAGTATTCTGCAGTGATTCCCTTTTGTATCCTCCTCGATGAGTTTCTAAAACTGTATAATATGTAAGCGAGTATTATTTCCCACATACGTGTTGTTAGCACTTCTGTAATTTAGTTGTAGGTACATGTAGTTGTATCGAGGTAGTCATAAGAATACTAAAAGATTTTGTGATTTTTCAGTGACAAACGAAGTATTTCATTTCCCTCAGAAGGTCAAAGCTTTCTTTACAGAAAACTTTCTCCAAGCATCAAAGTTACGCATTTGCGGTTCTGCCAAAATCCTCGAAATTAATGTGTCCCAACAGAGTGAGTTACATGGGTTGCGTTTGTAGGTCATGGGACCGGCACAGATGTTATGTGAAATGGAATAAGATATCTGATATCCCAAAGGGTAAAAAAATGCATAAGATAACACAACATCATTTGTGGATGTGGAGCGAACCTCAAAACCCATCTGAATCATCGACTCGAAGAAGTAAATGAAATGTACGGTCGACTAAGCTATTTAGTTTACATTTCACAATGTAATTTTCATGTTAAAATGTAAACCATATAGCTTGTTCGACCGTACATCCCTTAAAAAATAATAAAGTTGCTAAATGGATCTGGTTGGTCGTGAACAGGTTTTCAAACGTACCAAACCAAACTGTTCTTTTAAGTGTCTAACCCTGACTAAAAGCTCCACTCGAAACAAACACTGTAGTTTTTTGAAACTTTGCTCGAAACGTTTTCACCAATTTACGATTCCGAGTGCCGGATAAATATTCAGAGGATAAGGTACAAGCTCTCGCCGTACTCAATGTTTGAATAAAAAGCTATTTAGCAGAATGCTGTAAACATCACAAGAACAACATGAACTTAGGTTTTATATTGTGCTTGTTTCTGAAATTTTCAGTTAGCTAAACTTTGCAAATAACCATTAGTTTTTTACAAAGTTCAGTTGATTAGCAATCCGTCTTGGAGTGTGTTTCAGTGCGTAAGTTTTCGCCTTATTGAGGTTCTGCGATCAAACGACATTTTGTAAACTTAACTTGAACAAGTTTCTGTTAACATACGTTCTACAATTTCTACATGTTTAATGTACTTCTCTACAGTGTTGCAAACTTACAGGTACGAACTTTGCTTCGATAATACATATTTTGATAGGACTTGGAGTTGTATTACTTTGTACTAGAACTTTGTGGGAAAGTTTTTGAGTAATCTTTCATGATTATACTTTCAGCCGTAAACCAGATTTCACAGCCAAAAGCATAGTTATTATTAGCATTCTCTTGAACACACGTTGTGTTCTGTTATTTCCATACCGACACGTGTACAACAATGCATAAGTTTTATTTTAACCTGTCGAACAATAAGAAACACTTATCTCCAAGTACCCTCATCAACCACGTCCCTTTGCGATGAGCAGACACTTGTAGCGATGGTCTTGGGAACAAATATTGGATAAAAAGAATAAAAATTTATACTGAGACTCTTCTACCGAATAATAGTAGATTATACAACAAGTGAATAAAAAGGGAATTTAGTTCGAGGTACGAAGTTGGATCCCGAGAGCAGCGAAGGATTCTAGAGTAGAATCACGAGCGTAGCGAGGGATTCTAGATTAGAATCCTGAGCGGAGCGAGGGATACAAGTACCGAGATAAATTTTTTATTCACGTGTTGTGTACTCTACTTTTTACCATTGACTGTGAGAAAATAAAAAGGAACATCGTATTTATATTTATCAGTTTTTATTATATAATCAGTATTATAACAACAAAGGATTAAATATTAAATTAAAATTAAAAATGTATAGTAAAATTAGAACAATTTTTAAAATGTAGTGTTATAGGCTGGTTTGGGTTTGAAACTGTTGTAATACACAACACTTGGGTATTTGGCAAAGTCGCCGTATTTTGTGGTTGCTGTTGCTGAGGCAGCTGTAATGTAGTCGTTTCACAACCTTTCGATGTAGAAGGGCGCGCCGGAGATAGTGACGTAGAAGGCTCAACAGCAGACGGTTTTAGATTTATACTTTCAACTATCCGGCTGCATCTTTTCGATTTATTTTCGATTGAATCCTCGATATAACTTTCTGCTACTGTGCTGGACCTCCACCCTCCGTGGCGTTTTAGTTCTATAAGATCAGCACCTGAATTTGCTAAAAGGGTGGCAGAGCTTCTGCGGAAGCAATGTCCTGTGTACTTTTCGGGATTCGATAGATTTAAGAAACTGGCAATCTCTTTTGGCGTCGCACCTATTTTGTTGATTCCAATAGGTTGGCGAGTACATTTTCCGCCATTGTATTGTAAGAAAAACCTGTCGGTTTTTGTATTAGTGGGCCGTATAGCTTGATATTTTTCGACTATTTTTACGTATTCTTGGCGCATTACAAACGTTCTATCAATTTTAGTTTTCGTATCAGTTAAAACGATAAGTAATAAATTATCCGAGTGTTTTTGGATGTCGTTTATAGTTATCTGTAATAATTCATTACTGCGTCAGGATCCATTCACGCTGAAAATTAGCACAACCTGTGAACAATAATTTAAAAAATATGTATTGACAGGAAAACCTTAGAAGCACAGTAGGTTTGTAAATAAATATACATATATTAAGTAGGTACTTACTTTTACGGCCAGAAAACTGTGGTCAGGCGCATCATTTAGAAAACGTTCAATGTTTTCGGAGCTAAGCACTCTAGATTTCTTTGGCTTATTACCCTCGGATAGCCGTTTTAAGTATGTCACTAACTTTGAGTAGTTTGAAATATCAATGTTGTGTTTGATTCTCACTGTGGCTTTTAGCATAGAAAATATCGACGGCTTCTTAGTCTTGTTTAATTCATTGAAATAGTTAAGAAATATGCACTCAGAGAAGGAATTGGCGCCATTCGTGGTTTTCCAGTCGCAGAACAAATTATATGTTTTCAGGTACAACTCCCGAGATTTTGGCGGCAACAAATCATCTACTATAACTGCTGCTTTAGAACGAAATGATTCCGGAGTCAGTTTCTCATTTTCGATATCGGAAGAACTCATTTTATTATAATTACTTAAGTTAATAGATTTTCCAATAACACAAAACAACCACAATAACAGATAAAAAACAACGTAACTAAATTGGCGGGTTTTTTTTTTTATTTGGAATAGAATTGTGGCGGTCATCGCTACTCCAGCAATTAATAACTTTAATTAGCATAAAATCGAAAATGTAAACACTCCACAATACAAGTAGTACATCTTATTTCCCCGTTACACAGAGCTGTCAAATTCGAACAAATGTCAGATCATAGACAACAACAGAAAACACAATCATTGTCTTTGGGTATAAATAAACTAACAGTTATTAACAGGAATATACACATTTATTTAGTTGCTATATTTATATCACACATAATATCTATTTACAAATTTAACAATACTAATAAATATTTACACTGAACAAAATATAAGCATACATTTGTAATGTACTGGTGTGTACCTTTCCGAACGCAACTTCGGGCGCGTTCGGCAAAGCTCGGCCTCCGTCGGAGCATATGACTAGCTAAAAATCAATTAGGCACGGTCATTGAGCTCAGTACTCGTTTTGGCCTCCTAACCTGTACACGCTACATCTGGCAACCAAATCTAGACTTGTGTCGTAGACCTAGATCTCGCTTATCGACTAGATATCCTCTCCGCAGCCTCGTGTCTGTATTAAGTAATTTTTTCTCTGTCGTCCTAAATTAATTGTAACCTTAAAGCTACTGGAAGTGTCGAGAGATTTGTAATATAGAAATTATATTCCGGACCGCCGTTTCATTCGTCGTTTCCTCCATACACTTCATTGGTGACCCCGACAAGGAGCATAGAAGCCACGTGGAGCTAAGATGCCTACCGGAGCAGAGCAGGGAGCACAGGCGGGCGCAGCAGAGGTCAAGCAGGACGTGTGCAGAGTCGGCGTGAAGTTGCCGCCATTCTGGCCTGAGGAGCCGACACTTTGGTTTGCCCAAGTAGAAGGTCAGTTTGCTATAGCCGGCATTACCGCCGACACCACAAAATTTTACACGGTCGTGGGCCAGCTAGACCATCGCTACATGGTAGAGGCTCGGGACATAATCGAGAACCCACCTGCACAGGACAAATACGGTAAGCTGAAGGCTGAGCTCATACGTCGGCTATCCGACTCGCGTGAGAAAAGGGTTCAGCAAATCCTCACTCAAGAGGAGCTCGGCGACCGGAAGCCATCGCAGTTTTTGCGGCACCTGCAGACTTTGGCCGGACCACATGTACCAGACACATTCCTGGCCACGCTGTGGGCGAGCAGGTTGCCGACGAACATACAGACTGTAATTGCTTCACAGCCTAATCTCCCTCTTCAATCTGTCGCAGATTTGGCCGACCGCGTGCACGAGATCGCGCCAACGCGGCCTGCGCTCGCGACACCTCCCGCAGTGGCGAGCACGAGCACCAGCAGTGACATCGCGGAGCTGAAACAGTGCATGGCAGAGTTATGTCTACAGGTAGCGGCTCTACAGAGGCAAGGTCAGGTACACCATCGCTCGCGCTCCACAGAAAGGTACCGGCGTGGTGGCAGAGAGCCGACCCCAGGCCGACGCCGCAGTCGCTCGCGCTCCGGCAACACGTGGAACGATGCTCACTGCTGGTACCATAACAGTTTCGGTGACAGGGCCACGCGGTGCAGGTCGCCATGTACGTACGCGGGAAACGCCGCCGGCAGCCGGAAATAGCGGCAAATGGCTGCCCTAACAAACCACGCCGCCTATTCGTGACGGATCGAGACTCTAAAACCACGTTTTTAGTGGACACAGGGTCCGACCTGTGCGTGTACCCACGTGCAGCCCTACCACAGCGGCGCAGCAGGACGGCGTACCAGTTATACGCGGCAAACGGAACTGCCATCGACACATACGGTTGGGTGGAGCTCCACTTGAATTTAGGGCTCCGCCGCGTGTACACGTGGAAGTTCGTGGTTGCAGACGTCACCAAGGCAATCATAGGCGCTGACTTCTTGGCGCATTACAACATCCTGGTAGACCTCAAAAGTTACCGGCTAATCGATGGGCTGACCCAGCTGTCTTCACCAGCGTTGTCTGCGGCCGGTTCTACGACAGTGATCGCCTCAGTGAAGTCTGTAGGAGGCAACACGGAGTACCACGAGATACTTCGCCAGTACCCGGAAGTCACACGGCCTGCGGGAACACAGAAACAGGTTAGTCACGGTACCGAGCATCACATCCGCACCACACCAGGTCCGCCTATCACTGGACGACCTCGCCGTCTTGCCCCAGACAAACTGAAGGTGGCACAGAAAGAGTTCGAGGCCATGCTAGCTAACGGCACGGCACGGCCGTCAGAGAGTTCGTGGTCATCCCCTCTTCACCTCGCTCCTAAGAAGGATAACAGCTGGCGGCCATGTGGTGACTACAGGGCACTCAATGCCCGCACTGTTCCGGATAGATACCCCATCCCGCACATACAGGACTTCTCACAACAGCTGTCTGGCAGTAGAATATACAGCAAAATTGACCTCATAAAGGCATACAATCAAATACCTGTCCAGGCAGCTGACATTCACAAGACAGCGATCACCACACCATTCGGACTATTCGAATTTCCTTTTATGACCTTTGGCCTCAGGAATGCCGCACAAACATTCCAGCGATTTATGGATGAGGTGCTTCGCGGACTACCGTTCTGTTACTGCTATTTGGATGACATTCTTCTGTTCTCAGAGACAGCAGCCCAGCACACCGAGCACCTACATCAGCTCCTGAAGCGGTTATCCCAGTATGGAATAGTCATTAACTCGGCTAAGTGTGAGTTTGGACTTACCAGCATCACTTTCCTAGGACACGAAGTTACTGAGGAAGGTGTTCGCCCGCTGCCAGAGAAGGTGCAGGCAATCCAGGAATTCCCAGCTCCCAGGACCGTCAAGGAGATGCGTCGCTTCCTGGGTATGTTCAATTTTTACCGCCGCTTTGTCCCGGAGGCCGCTCGCATACAATCGCCACTCAACGTTGTTCTTACAGGGCCTAAAACAAAGGGAACGCAAGCTATTACTCTGTCGCAAGAAATGCTAGACGCTTTTAACGCTTGTAAGGGTAGCTTATCTAGGGCGGCCCTGCTTGCTCACCCAGAGCCTAACGCCGAGCTGGCGATATTTACAGACGCTTCAGACACCTCAATGGGCGCAGTGTTACAGCAGAAGGCAGGTGTCACATGGAAACCACTAGCATTTTTCTCCAGGCGCCTGTCAGCATCACAAAAGAAGTATAGCCCGTATGACAGGGAACTCTTAGCCATCTACGACGCAGTCAGATACTTCCGGCACATGGTTGAAGGAAGGCACTTCACCATCTACACGGATCACAAACCCCTCTCATATGTGTATGCACACAACCGTGACAATTGTTCACCGAGGCAATACCGGTACCTAGACTACATTGCTCAGTTCACTACAGATATCCGGTTTGTCGCAGGCAGGGACAACATTGTGGCGGACGCGCTGTCGCGTATGGAGTCAGTGGCAGTACCGGCATGTAATTACGCAGCTCTTGCACAATCCCAGCTTAAGGACCATGAGCTGCAGGGGCTCTTAAACAACAACACCACGTCACTCAAGTTGTGTAAAGTGAACTTGGCAGGCACAGGCACGGAACTATATTGTGATGTCTCCACTGGTAACACCCGTCCTTATGTTACAGAACCCTTCAGGAGGCAGGTGTTCCAGAAACTTCACCAGCTGAGTCACCCCGGCAGTCAGGCCACGGTCAAGCTGATTTCCACACGCTTCGTTTGGCCCGGTCTGAAGAAGGACTGCAGGGCCTGGGCCAGAGAGTGCGTAGAGTGCCAGAAGAACAAGATCTCGCGGCACACAACCAGTCCCACCTCAGCTTTCCCTGTCCCTTCCCAACGCTTCTCCCATGTCCACATGGACATAGTAGGGCCACTGACCGTCTCATCTAATTACAGATACATACTTACGGTGGTCGACCGCTTCACCCGTTGGCCCGAGGCTTTCCCCATCGAGGACATCACAGCGGAGACATGCGCCCGCACCTTCATCACTGGCTGGGTGTCCCGCTTCGGCTGCCCCCATCGCATCACCACTGACAGGGGCAAACAGTTTGAGAGCAAGCTGTTCCACACCATCGCAGCTACCCTCGGTAGCCAGCACCGGCCAACCACGGCGTACCACCCAGCCTGCAATGGCATGGTGGAACGCCTACACCGCCAGCTGAAGGCGGCCATCCGGTGCCATACCAACACCAACTGGTCCGAGGCACTACCCCTGGTGCTGCTCGGCATCCGCAGCGCCTGGAAGGAAGACATCAAAGCATCGTCAGCAGAGCTCGTCTACGGCGAGCCCCTAAGGCTCCCAGGCGAGTTCATCGCCCCCACACTCACCAACACAGTCGACTACACCGACTTCGCGTCAAGACTCCGGCATCACATGGCGAAGCTGGCTCCAGAACCGACGAGTCGACACGGCAACAAGCCGTTCTACGTGCCCGACAGCTTGTCAACTTCGTCTCATGTATTCTTGCGACATGACGCCGTTCGCCGGCCACTAGACCCGCCGTACACCGGGCCCTACAGAGTCCTGCAAAGAGGCGACAAAACATACCGTATTGAGGTAAACGGAAAGGAAACCACAGTGACCATAGATCGGTTGAAACCCGCTTACCTCAATAACGCAGACTACAGTCCCTCCGGCGCAACAACGGGCGCAAACACAGCTCCGACGCCTCCGCTACCCACCGACGCCGCCGAGAGAAAAACACGCTCCGGCCGCACCGTTCGCTTCCCGGATTACTATCGCCCGTAGCTAAGTAGCCACGGTCTCAGGGGGGGAGTAGTGTGGCGGTCATCGCTACTCCAGCAATTAATAACTTTAATTAGCATAAAATCGAAAATGTAAACACTCCACAATACAAGTAGTACATCTTATTTCCCCGTTACACAGAGCTGTCAAATTCGAACAAATGTCAGATCATAGACAACAACAGAAAACACAATCATTGTCTTTGGGTATAAATAAACTAACAGTTATTAACAGGAATATACACATTTATTTAGTTGCTATATTTATATCACACATAATATCTATTTACAAATTTAACAATACTAATAAATATTTACACTGAACAAAATATAAGCATACATTTGTAATGTACTGGTGTGTACCTTTCCGAACGCAACTTCGGGCGCGTTCGGCAAAGCTCGGCCTCCGTCGGAGCATATGACTAGCTAAAAATCAATTAGGCACGGTCATTGAGCTCAGTACTCGTTTTGGCCTCCTAACCTGTACACGCTACATCTGGCAACCAAATCTAGACTTGTGTCGTAGACCTAGATCTCGCTTATCGACTAGATATCCTCTCCGCAGCCTCGTGTCTGTATTAAGTAATTTTTTCTCTGTCGTCCTAAATTAATTGTAACCTTAAAGCTACTGGAAGTGTCGAGAGATTTGTAATATAGAAATTATATTCCGGACCGCCGTTTCATTCGTCGTTTCCTCCATACACTTCAGAATAGCTCCATTCAGCCTCCCAGTACGTACTTTCAGCAGCAGTGTTTTTTTTTTGTACGTAATTCGTGTTTGTTCCAAATTCAAAATGTCTTTATTCACTCAGTGAGTAAAAGAGAGTTTTATTCACTGTTATCGATGAATAAAATGCCCTTTTTCGAGTGGCAATGGTAAAAAATATATTTATTTTCCATTTACATGCTATTTTCTACACAAGTTTTTTTACGACTACATTATTCTGATTGATGCTTAAACATTCAGATGGTTTCATACGTACGGCCGTAACGTAACCTTATTTTACAAAGCTTTACCGTATTGAAAGGCTTTTCAGCATCAATTCAGAGATCGAATTTATTAATGTTGTATTTGATATAGGTTTTATCTAGATACTTGGTACTGAAGGTTCCTGAATTTTGAAGTACCACAAATCTTTGTTCGTACAAAAGAACATATTGAAATGTGTTCAGTTGATCTGGTTTCCAAATACATAAAATATAACAGAGACTTACCTAAAACAAAAATATCGTCAAAAAAAGGTTGTGGTACAAACAATAAACTTCTGAGTTCCTCGTGCGTTACATTTAATTAAAAGATTCCGCAAGAATTTAGAATTAAGTTTTTGAAGTTTGTAAATAGCAGTTTTGCATAATCGTGTAACTTCTGTATCTTATAAGGTAAGGGAAACCGCTGGTGACTAGAGTTAGGAATTACAAATGAATATTTTGAATTGCTCGCTTAATTAGATAGCTTTCGAGTTCTATGTTAAGTTGACCTTTAACTGTGCTGTGCAAGTGTGCAGTTCTCATATATTTACATGTAGATTTACATACCAAGTCAGCATCAGCCTACTATTTTTTAAAAGAAAAGACAGCGTTTGCAGCAAAATTTCGTGTTCCCTGAAAAAACCTTCACATCTGAAAATATTGTAGCATAACTCAAGGACGTTATCCGTTCCTTTCATTTTATCTCTCGCAGCGCCTCAATTTTCATTTCAATTTTCCATATACAAATACCGAGAATGCTACGAGTATAATATCCAAAATTAACGTCTCATTTAAAGGAATCCTCATATTAATATTATAGAGTAGGTATTTAAAAACGTAACAATAATAAAAATCGCGTAAGAATCAACACTGCGAAGTAAAAACCGTTCATGTATTTTAGGGTCAATTTCATTTTGTAAGATATTAAAACGGTCTGTTCTAAAGAGCCCTTGGTTGAGACAAAAAAAAATTATTATATATTTGGGTTACATTGAATTTTGTTTCGGGTAAGGGCAAGAAAATTATGATAATAATTACCTGTTTCAATTCGTAGGATGTGATTTTTGTAAAAGGAAAATTATCAACCTTAACCTTATAAAATTCCTTTCACATTGCTAAAACTACCCTGGATTTTCACAAAAGTCAGTGTTAAATCAAATATTCAGATGAAACCTAAATATATAATAGCGGTAAGATCAAGTGCGATCAAACATAAGCCGGTATTCAAAGCCGTGAACTAATAGAACAAAAAGCAGCTAAACCTGGACAATTGTGTTCCGCGACGGTGTTGTACTTGACTCTATTGTTAGACACTGTTTTATGAACTTTGTTTACAAATAAGTACTTTTGGTGTAGATAAAGCGAAGAGGATTTATAACGCTTGCGTATTTGTAGGGTTGAGGTTTTATTCGATGGAGCGGTGTTAGGACCCTTCTATTGACAAAAACGATAGGGACGTAAGAACACACCTGTGTGTAATTACTGATGTTCTCGAAAATTAAATGTTTTTGGGATTCTCCATCAGAAATATCTCAGTAGTCGGAGTCTGGATTTGTACCCGGTTGATAGCAATTAGCCCTTTAAAAAACTGGCCAAATGTGGTTGTACCATAAAGTACACCTCTGCCTAACCCTTCGGGAATTGCAGGCGTCATGTTATGTTATTTTAGGATACCTGAGAACTAACCTGTTCTAACTGTCTAAAAAAGATAAACTAACCCACCCACACGAGAGAAACTCACCAGTTTTTCTCGTGTGGGTGGGTTAGTTTATATTTACCCTTTGTAAGTAATCGTCCAATGGCACCCCATTGGACGATCACTTACAAAGGGCAAATTAGTTAGCAATGTTTGCTTAGTTCTCCACAAACACAGCTAATAACGCCAATCGAAAATTTTCTTGTTTTGTGGAGTTGTGCTGCGAAAGTTGTGAGTGCCCGCATTCGCGAACTACACCACATGCTGAGGTCATCTGTTAATGTGTAATGTTTGTATGCTTGACCGTCTAGCTATTCGAACTATTGCAATTTAGCCTGAAGTCTTTTTCCCTAAAATCAGGAGTGTTTGCACGACTCTCGCTGGACAATCGAGTTATTGACCTCAGACACTTCCGTGCTTTCACATCACACTTTCTACGTCCATTCAGTTTGTTCCATTTTGCTTACTAATTGGTCAATCGGATGTACGGCAGAATGCCATCGATTTCATCTAGTCGTACCATGCTTTATAAAGCATATACATAGAATGCTGTATTTACTATGTACCTACATGTATGTATGGTATGTATAAAGGTCAGTTGGCAATGGCCATTTATGTTCTAAAACAAGCTCGTATGATCAATGACCTGTTTCGATGTTCTGTTAGTACGAAGTCTGATTACTTTTTATCACTGAAAATCCTGATTGGCTTTTACCATTTTTCCAATCACCTAAATCAGGTTTAATGTATAGGTGCCTACGTTTTGCACTAAGAAAGAGTATATTATGATTTCCAATTAAGCTATCAAATAGCCTTAAAAAATAATAACTTAAGTAGTTTTTAAGCTCATTTCGTCAGCCTTTATCTGCAAACTGACAAACTATTTTACAATGTTAGTCACTTTAACTTTTCTCTCATTGTGATGTGCTCACTTAAGCTCGTTTGTAACAAACAAAGCAGCGTATACTCGTACAGCAGAAGTTTACAACAAAAGAGTTCCGTACCAAGGCAATTAGTCCAGCGGTTGGCGTTTAGCTGTTACTTTTACTCCTGTGAGTGACTACCATACGTATATAACGAGTTACTTTTAAACGTACACTTTTGTATTTGAATGTAATGTAATATAGTATTATGAGAGTTTCTTCTAAAAATTATACTTAGCGACGAAAACATTTTGCCATAAAACAAAGCTCAATATATTATTATATTTATTGTTGTTGGTTGTTGTTATTTGTTGTTGTTGTTGTTTGTTGTATTTTGTTGTTTATTTGTTGTTGTTGTTGTTTGTTGTATTTTGTTGTTTATTTGTTGTTGTTGTTTGTTGTTTTTCTTTTTTTGTTTTTTAATTATTATTTTTTTTTGTTCTTATTGTTTATTATTTTCTTCACGATTCCAAGCAAACGTGTAACGATACAAAAGTTAGATCCCCCAATGTTTGTGGCTAAGAGTGAGCAAATTAACAGAACACATAATACACTAAGCTATATTTGCATCAATGAATTATGAAAGTCTGTGAGGTGGTTACTATTCCCGTCATGTCTCTGGGACACGAAGCCCGTTCTAAGGAAAAATAACAAAGCTGAGTAGGGTTTACACTTTAAAGGGGAATTTTTGAATTTTCTACCAACAGTTTCATTTAACTATAGCGAAATATAATTTTATTGCAAACTATATTTTATTCACGACACCAATAAAAATCATCATCATCATTATATTCCTGCCCTAATCCCAATTTATTTGTGGTCAGTGCAGCAAGTCTTCTTCTTGCATACTTTCTGTATTATTAATGAAAATCAATCTATCAATAAATTTGCCGACAAATACAGTATCAATCAACAAAGCACAACCGAATTCAACCGTTCCTATCAATATTTTTTGTTACGTACCTAAGTGTGCCTACATTCAAAACGGATTCGTAATAATGAACGTCAGCAAAATAAAGGGTTTAAAGGTTGAATATTGCGTTTGCCAACGAGCATGCATGCGACACATCGGGACGTTCCCACGGTCAATATTTGATTTGACTCGACCGCGTCACGCATCGATGTTTTTCAATACCTAGCGTTACGGAAACGCTCGGAGAATAACCAGCCTGTTTTAGCTGTAATTGATAACGTGCTGGTTTCAGCGTATGACGTGTCTAAAACTGTGGAGATGTGAATAAATTTGATGAATACGTTAAAGCTTTTTGTACCGTTTTCTTTAATTACCAGCTTACCATGGAAGTAGTACCGGCTTACCACCCGCTAAAATATACAAGCAGGGAGTGCAAAATTTAGCATGCTACATGCAACCACACCTATATTAATCAGAACGTATTTCACCCCTTCATACTAGCATCCTTATGAGATTTCTAATTATTGTACGCGCCCGAGTAGTCAACAAGTTTTTAGAATATATCAAGGGAAAATATTTGCCTTAGTTTGACTTAATCAGACTTACATGGAAATGTATATGTAATGAAATCATTCTGCGTAGTCACGGGTTTACATCCGACATTCCTTCCTCTATCTTCTATCTCAGTCCACTTTTCTATAACAGGAAATTACTTTCGCTCTGTGCATCCCTCTATGAAATGTAATTTGGAAGGGCAATTTTCCTATAATATTGAACCGAACTCATGATCATAAGACATCATTATCTCACTCGTTTATTTCGTTTTGTATGTGTAGGTAATTGAAAATAAACTGTTGAAAATTAATCACTAATGATGTGCACGTAATCACTGTAAAATAAATAATGATTACACTGCAACACGCCCGCAGAAACATACCAAATAGCAAATACACATCAATAGTTTAATTACAGTTAATTGCAATTACAACTATTTCACAATCATTTGCAATCTTGAATTCAGTTTCCGGTTTCATGAATGTGTTTGAAGAGTGAAGTGACTTGTTTTATGCAAAATTTAACACTAATTTTAATTTCAATTACATCCACTGTGTTTCAACGCGAGAATTTAGAATGATGTATAACTGCAGGATAATATGACAAACCGTCTTGCACGAAATTTCTCCTCAAATGAGTCTTTTCGAAGTAATAAGTTCTAATTTCGCTAGTCAAGAAAACTAAGAAGAATAAGAAAATGTCAGGAAAATTATGTTTAGTGCTGTATAAATATATAAATATGACTAACGGTAGAATGAGATGTAAGTTTAACCGGAAGACAAAAGTATGACATATTTTTTCCCGCTTCGTGGAAGCGAGATGTTTGATGTCCGCAAACTCGAGACACCATTCTTTACTTAAGAACATCCAACCGACACTTAATAAATGTAACGGTGTTCATAAAACGTTTTAAAACATCTCAGTTTTACGCTACAAATAAAGTGTTTAGTTGTTTAAAAGCTATTTAATGTGTGATTGTATGTTTTCGTAGTACTACTAGAAAGGAGCCTTTATAATACAAGTGCGTAGTTGAGTTACTTAAAAAGGTTTTCACTGTAAAGAATAAGTGGGCATAACATAATTAGCTCACACTAAAACATGGAAAAAATAAACTCTACTTTAAACATCAAAGCGCATTAAATTCAACAACATTATTTTCTCATCACAACCGTAGTACAGTTGACGACAACTTCGTTACGTTGAATTATTTATTACATTAATGTGACACATTATTTAACCTCCTTCACACAGTGAGCAGCTTATGACAAGAACGTGCACAATTTTCTCCGTCATTGTATAAAAGTCTACGGCTATTTATCTCACGTTGGTACCTGTAACTTCCACTTGAGAGGATTTTTATAGATATAGGTGCATTTTCTTTCTCTTACACTGAGTTATATTGGCTGTAAGATTACTTGGTCTTTTTGAATTATAACAAGAGTTGGTTGACAGAACCACTCGTAAATGGGTAACTGTTTGTGGTTTGGTGTCCCTTTCCTGTTTGATAAGCAAATAGGATACTATGTACAATTGCACTCAAAAAGGTCTCAGGAAGCTAAAGTATCATCAACAGTATTAAACTGTAACATACCTGAAGCCATTTGATCTTCGTGATGTTCTCGTCGGTGACGGTGAGCGCTCTCCTCTCGCCCAACTTGTAAGTCTCGTCATAATACATGTACTCAGTGAACGTCAACCCACTGGTAGTGTACTGCTGAGTAAAGTATATCGATATAGTCCCATTCACTATGTCGTGATCTATTATCCATTTACACTTTATCGGGACAGGGAAAGGGTTGGGGAAGTTTGGTGTCGTTATCGTGCCCACGGGAGCCTTCAAGTGTCCGCCACAGGTTTGTGGTCCCTGGTGCTCCCTGTGGCGTAGCTGCGCATACGCGTGTGGCACGACAATGCTGAGCAGAGAAATGCCGAGCATCACCAGCCTGGAACAACACAAACAATTGTTATTATTTTATTTAATACCAATCCGCCTCGGGTCCACCTAGTAGATAATCGTTGCAAAGAAGAGGCATGTATGACAACAGACTGCTTGCAATCGTAAACCTAGTCATTATTAAGATTGTTTGATAGCTCCTCAATTATCTTCAATAGAAATCTAATAGAACTGTCTCTAGTGAATTTTTTATTAACGTATCAAGTGTGGTGCTGGGCAAAGAAAGGCTTCCTCTTTCTTGTTCTAACCCTCTCTATATTTTGTGTTCTCTGACCATGTTCACCCCGCAAACAAGATCAGATCGTCACACCACATTCGCCGCGGTCCACCTCGGCATGCATTATGCAATTACATTAACTTAAAAATGCTTAAACATTGCTTCTGTGGAAAAACTAATAGCAGAAATCCTTTTACAATTAGTTTTTCAAAAATAGAAACTAGCACCTCAGGTGGCACCTCATTTGTATTTTGAAATCCTTAATCAATTCATTGGCTCTTGCTCTTAGCGATCAAGTTCAAGTTTAGGGTCATTTCGGTTCATCTTTCAAATATTGTGACCGAAATGAGAAAAAGTTATCGTATCTATTTGGCAACGTGACGCAATTCAGAGGAGAGCGATATTAGATTGGCTGAAAATGTAACAGCACAAGTTTTGTGTGAGTTATTCCTTACCTTCATAACTTTATTATTCTTTGGACAATGTTGTGTAGAGGCTTTCGCTGAAAGAGGTTCTCTTTTGAGAGATTGTGCCTTGTGCTTTTGTTTTATAAGGGTCGCGGAAGTTATGAATTCCATATGCTTTCTGAATATCCGTGCTCCATAACTCGACTTTACTTCATAATTCATAAGTTTTTGAAAACTTGCATAAATTACACAAATACTTCTAAAATCAACAGTAGTTATTTCAACATCCTCTTCCAGAACGTTTTTTTAACAGAGTATGAATATTCAAAAGATAAGAGAGCGCAGTCTTTTTAACACGTCCGTGTATATTTCAGCATTACGTTGATAGCGGCGC
Organism: Xestia xanthographa; assembly: GCA_905147715.2. Classification (NCBI taxonomy): domain Eukaryota; kingdom Metazoa; phylum Arthropoda; class Insecta; order Lepidoptera; family Noctuidae; genus Xestia; species Xestia xanthographa. The sequence continues at coordinate 21,086,709 of LR990652.1, forward strand.
GCGACGCTGCGGTTACAGTGAAATATTTTCAACTTTTATGACGGCTTGAAAATTTGATTTAATTTACTGGAATCTCCGGAACCGTGTTCCGATGTTACGATGCAGAAATTGTGATCACAGCGTTGAAATATAAAGATGTGTTGTGTTGCTCTTGCCCTGGTATTGAACGGCTGATGCTTTCGTTTCTTGTTCGCTAGATCAGCATCGTTTTTCTCAAACAAGATCTTGCAAATCTTGTTTGCGTACCACTTTTATATCATCATTTCCTGTTGCTAATACAAACAAAAAAAAAACAAGAACTTACTAATGTTATTGCGAAAACTACCCTTCGAAGATAAGGCTAAACCAAACCAAGTATAGGTACTTGGTTTGGTCAAAAAATGGACTCCGTCGCGAGCGCACGCAACGCCGATATGCAGTGCTAGTTTGTCCCGTTTGATTGATATACCCAAAAACAGTTCCCCTTTCATCTTCCTGGAAGACAGTGTTTCACGTGTGACCTATGGACCTATATGTGTGGGATTCTCTGTGGTGTACTCTGCCGACAAGCCCCGACGTTCTACCAAGCCAGGATCCTTGGATTGTGGCTGCGGGAAGGTTGAAGCAGGTGAGTCGCTGGACCCAGTAAATTCCCAACATAATTGTTAACAACGTAACAATTGTTGCAAACAATTATGTAGGGAATTTACTGGGTCCAGCGACTCACCTGCTTCAACCTTCCCGCAGCCACAATCCAAGGATCCTGGCTTGGTAGAACGTCGGGGCTTGTCGGCAGAGCACACCACAGAGAATCTCCAGTCAATAATCCCACACATATAGGTCCATAGGTCACACGTGAAACACTGTCTTCCAGGAAGATGAAAGGGGAACTGTTTTTGGGTATATCAATCAAACGGGACAAACTAGCACTGCATATCGGCGTTGCGTGCGCTCGCGACGGAGTCCATTTTTTGACTACTCCGCGCCTATAAGAGAAATAAGGCTTAAAGCAAAACGTTAAAACTGTAGAAAAGCGATACGAGAGGACATCTGAAATCACAAAGAACATTTTTATGTGGCAGATCGTTCCGACCGTTCCATCGTTATTTTGATTTTTTGTACTTTATCTGTACTCAGAAACTGTCCCCCAGATATACAGACATATACAGTGGCAGATTGATGCTGAAACGTAAGCACATTTGTCTCCGCGACGTTACCCGAATAAACTTGGACTGTTCAAGTAAATGGAACAGAAAATTTGTTTTGAAGATAGAACGTATTCTTCACACTACCTGCCACCGGGAAATATGAGCATATTATTACTCGTTCATTCTTAACATGATAATTTTCTTAAAGTAAACTTCAGAAAAACAAGGTCTCACAGAAACAAATATACTTTAGTACAAAAATGAGCCAGTATGAAATAATTTCAACTTGGATAAAATTGAACCCGATTTAGAGATTTAAACGTTACGACGTGGAAGGTCGCGATAAAAAGGGTGTCACCATGAAACTTGCAGGAAAATTGTAGAAAAAAGCCGAGACGTTTGTGAGACAGCAATACCTTATAGTAATAACAGGACAAGTGATTCACGCTCTTAGGTGTAGTTTATACTACAAGCAAGAACCGCTTTACTTCGCGAAGACTCATCTCACGCCAGTCACGTACACGCGCGCACGTAAACACTGGGATGATGTCTGCAGATACATCTACTTCAATATGTCTGGAACAAACTACAGAACATAATATGACATGACGACGACTGAAGAATTCATACGCGGTGAACAGAATGGCAATCTGTGTAGAAACTTGTAATCATGTATAACTTAAGAATAGAGAGAAGTTGACAGTGTTACACAGGATTGTATGTGTTGTCTAGATAAACTCATCGTATACTACAACAGCCCATAACGTCCACTGCTGGACATAAGCCTCGCCCATGATGGGAGGATTTGCCGTAATCTCCACGCTTGGCAGGCGGATTGGAGATCGCAGTAATGAAAGACTAACAGAAAACGCTGCTGCCCATTCTCTGGTATACGGAGGCGCAAGGTGTTCTGCCTCAGACATTAGTCGCCTTATACGACACCCGTCAGTGTAATGGGTTGGTTCTATTCTACTCTGCCGGATACCACACGGCTAACTCATCGTATATTGTAGGAGAATTTATTGGGCATTTGAATCAAGGCAAGAGTAAGCTCTCCCTCCGATGGTGAAGTAAATTTTGATTTTGAATCAATACCGAAAAACTAAGCTTTCTTCTAAGTTACTTCGTTTTTTAAAAGTAAATCACAAATTTTATTTTTACTTAATCGAAGTTTTATGATCCTCTCCGCAGCTATCTGTCACACATTGTATATCGCTGTCCTACAATTGATAGCTATCTGTCACACTTGTACTACGCGCACCCGCCTCCCAAAAAACTGCATTAAAAACCGTCTAAAACTGTCTCCTCTAGAGCTTATACCTCTGTGTTCAATTCGTTACTAAATTCCTCAATAATAAAATCGAACATTGCAACACTATTCCACTGACAACTTGCCGAAAAAAAAAAAGAAACTTCCATTTGACATTAGACGACTGGCGGTGAACACTAAAATTTACCTGCGCAGCAAATGTCGTGAGTACTCTGGTATTTTTAATGGTAGCTGATACTATTATATATCAAAATTATCCTTGTGAACCGTGCTTCATTATTTTGTCAACGTAAATTCGTTTTGGAATCTCGAAGTTGCAATGTTTTGCCCGTGAAAAAGTAGTTATTATATGTACCTATAGTGATTGTGTTGTGTGAAGAAATACGTGATTTAGTGACTAAAACGTGTGTGAAATGGGAAAAACAGTGCTTAATTAGTGAGGTGATTAGATTGTTCAACTATCTACACCAAAAAACATGTGGGTTTGTGTGTTTTTTCATCCAACACCGGCTGCCAAAAATTAGTTCCCAGATGTAAACAAACAGTGAGTATCTAGTTTCATAAGTATATTTAGATATGATGCTATTGAGCTATAAATGAGATTGTGGTCTTGTTGGAAAGAAAATATAGTCTAGTTTATTTCTTTAATGTTAAAATGGATAAAAAACTAAGAGAAAACTGATATTTCTAGCGAAATATCAGTTTTTGTAACTATTTTTTGCTATACATTATGACTTGGAGTATATAATTAAAGTATTTCATTTTGATTTCTAGATAAGTAGATTCCTTATCTAATCAGCTTGACAACAGTATTTTTGTAATTGCTCTAGGACTTGTAGTTTTTGAGCTACAGGTGTTTTTATAGGATCGGGCAGAAAATGTTTTGAAAACTTGCAAAAAATTTTGCATGTTAGCGTTTGGGGTATTTGCAATTTTGCGCGCTTGGCTGCGGAGAGGTGATAACTCGTTGTTCATAAATTAGCTTAAAAATGAATTTAGGTTTACTCTGTGTTTCCCCTAATGCATAAATGCCAAGTTGATACACGAAATTTCTGTTTTTTTTTATTTTTCGTAATAGTGTTATGAGATTTAACTGGAAAACTTTCAGTCGAAGGACTTCGGATCTTTGTTGTTATTCGCCAGGGTTAACATGATAAAATAAATATTTTCACTTAAAAGTGAAGAGAGAAGGTATTTACAGAAAATTACCTGTAGCTGTAGTAGGTACCTACCAAAAAAAATATGGTGTTTTGTTAATATTATTATCAAGTAACAATGTAACAGATTTATAGACCCATTGCAATATCATTCATCGGCTCAGAGTGTGATACAATATAAATAACGCGAGATACCCGACGCGGAGTAATATAAAGTGATCCGTTCAGCGTGTGACATCACACAGTGGCACTAATTCTTCACTGAAACGATGTGTCACTTATCAATTTGATAAGAGCTGAACGCAGGATAAAGGGAACGAGAAATTATCAACGGAAATTATTTTAATTTTTGTAACATTTTGTTTCAATGCCACACATGAGTTTTGTTTGGGGTTTTAATATGCCAAATAATACATAACATAACACCACGCCTGTGATCCCCGAAGGGTTAAGCAGAGGTGCCAGTTATGTTTAAGTCCCATATATTAGGGGGCGAGCCTATTGCCATCAACCGGGCGCAAATCCAGACTACGTGGCTCTACTGAGAAAATCTTGATGAAAAAACCCAATAACACTTTGCCCGACTTGGGAATTGAACCTCATGCTCAGCAGCCGGGTTTGCGACCACTAACGATGCACTCATTCCAAATAATGACCATACGAAACTGTCACTGAGGCCTATTTCAACACAATATCTAGCTTCCAAAGCTTGCTGCGATGCTTTGAACATACAAACCTTTGATCGAGAGCTACAAGACTACAAAGCGACACAGGATAAACTCCCATCGTAATTTTCTTTGTCGAGAGAAATGAAACATGACCTTGATTTTCAGCAGAGCCCTCGCGCGTAAATGTGGGGGATGGGGAGGGGAGTGTGCCACTTAACTGTGACGTCATCCCGTGGCAGCATGTGTTACTTCGTATTTGTATGTGACAGGCTAATTTAGTGCGTATGATGTACGCTATTGGGTACAATGTTTTGTCAGCATCTGCCACGCATTTGCCCGCACCCAACAGTAACTTTAATTGATGCTTATCCTATTCAGTTACAAATAAAATATTAGTGTTTAGTTGCCAAGAACACATTAATATTTTATTATAACGACCGATGACATTATTTTCATGGGTGTATCTAGTATCAAATAATTATCTAATATGTATCATAATTGCTACCGTGACCTCTGTGACGAACTTAAGCATTGTTCTCATTTATGTGACTTTGTGTCTTTTTTGAGAATAAATATCTTTAAACCTAACACTGGCTGTAATTGAAAAAGCATATCATTACATTCATGTCAATATACCGCCATAGTACTTAATTAAAGTGACTTTCTCGAATATTTAGTTGATTATGAGTGTACTGAATTTGTGAAATCTTTGTCTGATTTTCATTATTACCTAATTTAACTCTTCTAAAGCAATATTTGCTTTCAATTAAGCTCAATCCGCATTGCTAGGTTATTTCATGTCATTTGGTAATAAACCGATCGCGAATAACCTTATTTCCAACACTGGCGGATAAAAGTAAAACAAAAAGATTTTTGCTACTTTTTCCCGAACAAATAACAAACCACTTAATTTTCTCTTTGCGGTAATTGTACAGAAGAACAACAAAACAAGTAACTCGACAGGAGTTTATTGTAATAAATTATTGTCCTAATAAAGAAAGAATAGCTATTAAATTCGAATGCAGTCGGAAACAGAAGTTTAAAAACTTTGCTCAGACACCAAGATAAACAGTAGCAGAAAGTACCAACAACTAACCCGGTAGTAACTATCTCTGAATAACAAAAAAGAAAACATTTTACCAGCACGAAATAGAAACGCCAGATTATTTAGTTCGTTATTTTAATTTTAGATGCACCAACAACAATCATTTCTGTTTTAGTATTAACAGTAGTACGAAACCCTCTCAGGCTGAAATTGGTATTTACCTTCTTCAGAAAAATTTCAAGATAATTATATGAAGCCTTTTGAGAATTACAACCTCCTTTTTTTTTTTTTTTTTTTTTTTTTTTTTTTTTTTTTTTTTTTTCGGATGGGAAATCATCAAATAACCCCTCCCGCTCTGGGCGGAGCAGGAGGGAGTGTCAGACTTTTACTGACTAAAACCCATCCATGTTCCTTCATCGCCCTTTGTGTTCCGGGGCCACGGTATCTCTTTCGAATAGTCCCGCAACCCCGGCAGGCATCGGTCCTTACGGACCCTTAGCTCACTTAGCCCTTAGCCCTTAGCTCACCGTCCACAGGCCCGCGCCTACGGTGGCCGGGGGCCACGTGGTGGTGGCCCCCGACGCCCGGGGCGTCTCCCGCGGCGGCCGGGACGTTGAGAGGTTCTCTCCCTCTCACGTTCCGCCACCTCCTTCTCTAGCATTACTGCTTCGCAGAAGGAGGTGACGGCGTCCCATTCCGTCTCGCTCCGGACCATGGCTTGCACCAGGGCCGGACGCGAGAGGTCGCCGCCGCCGATCGCCGCTTCGAGGACACGGCGGTGCTCCGCCCAAGCGGGGCACACCTCCACCGTGTGTTCCACCGTGTCCTCCGGTCGATCCTCACAATGGAAGCACCCGGGCGTTTCCTCCCGCCCGATTCGGTGCAGGAACCTCCCGAACACTCCGTGTCCGGTGAGGACCTGCGTCAGGCGGAAGGTGAGGACGCCGTGGCGTCTCTCAAGCCACTCCTCAAAGAGGGGACTTATCGCCACTATCGTGGCGTGCCCTGCACGGGGTTGCGACAGTCGCTCTCTCCATGTCGCCATGAGATCTCGCCGGAAGTCTGTCCGCTGAGCGACAATTTGCCGCGGCAGCGGAGTTTCCCCCCGGCGTAGCGCCTCCGCGCGCCATTCATGTAGGCGCGCGAGGACTATCGCCTCCAGATCCCATGGCGGCAATCCGGCAAGGAGGCTCGCCGCCTCGCGGGCAATCGTGCGGTAGCCCCGGGCCAGCCTTACGGCTACCACCTTTTGGGGCGCGTTTAGGTAGTGGGCGGCTCGCCGCCTCAATGAACGCGCCCACACCGGGGCCCCGTAAAGGGCCATTGACCGCACGACTCCCGCGTAGAGCCTCCGGCAGGAGGCGTTCGGCCCCCCCAGATTGGGCAGGAGCCGCCTGAAGGCAGCCCCAGTCCGTTCCAGTTTGGGGGCCAAACGTCGGAAATGTTCTACGAAGTTCCACCGGCTGTCAAGGACAAGTCCCAAGTACTTTAACGTCGACTCAACGCCGATGGATACCCCTCCTACCGTCAGTGAGGATCCCGGAGGTGGCGCATTCCGAGGCCCATGAAAGCACATGGCCTCGGACTTGTGCAATGCCACCTCGAGACCCAATTGCCGGATCCTCTCAACGACTATCGCAACCCCGCGTGTCATCACTTCGGCCGCCGCCTCGTGCGACCCCCCCTGTGCTAGCACCAGCGTGTCGTCTGCGTAGCAAACCACGCTGACACCGCTAGGGAGGTCGGCGCGCAGCACCCAGTCGTACCCGATGTTCCACAAGGACGGCCCTAGGACCGATCCCTGCGGAACACCGCACGACATCTCTCGCCGGTTCCATTCTCCGCTGCGACCAGGGTAAATGACTGCCCTGTCCGTCAGGTAGTCCCCGACCACTCGACGGAGGTAGGTCGGCACCCGGTGATACCGGAGTGCCTCCCTAATGCAGCTCCAGGGCATGGAGTTGAAGGCGTTGGCGATGTCGAGAGACACCGCCAAGACAACCCCACCTCTGGACACCGCATCCCCCGTCGTGAGGGCTCTCACGCGCATGATGGCGTCCACCGTTGAGCGCCCCTTGCGGAAACCGAACTGGTGTTCCGCAAGGTCCGGCCCAGTCCCCGCAAGGTGCTCGGCGAGGCGGTTTGCAATTACTCTTTCAAAGAGCTTGCCCACCTCGTCGAGCAGCACCACGGGCCGGTATGCGGACGGAGAGTCCGCAGGGCGCCCCGGCTTCCGAATGAGGACCAGCTTTCCCGTCTTCCAACGAAGCGGGAACTGGCCTCTCTCCAAGCATGCGCTAAGGAGCCCCTCTAGTCGGGGCCCGAGAGCCTCTGAGGCCAGGACCCAGGCTTTGCCAGGCAAGCCGTCGGGTCCCGGGGCGGTATTTTTGGCACTGAGCCTGCGTACCGCCACTCTCAGGTCTACCCCAGTCACTTCCGGAGCGTTGTCGTCGTCGTCCTGTTGGTCCGCTTCCAGCATCGCAGGCGGCGGAGCCATAGGCGGGGGTGGGTGTTCCCCTCGCGAAGGGAACAGAGTGCTCACCACGTCCTCCACGAGCTCAGGCCGGAGACTCTGCGTCAGTGGGGGGGCCCAGGGGCGGAGTTTGTCCCGCACCAACTTGTAAGGGCGCCCCCACGGATCTCTGTCGAGAGTCCCCAGCAACTCCTCGCGGGCCTGATCCCTGGCCCGCAGGACCGCTTCGCGGAGGGCGGTTTTCGCCGCTCTGTACCCCTCATAAAGCTCCGCCTCAATGGCTGCCGCATCCGGTGGGCGGATGCGGAGCCTGCGATGCCTGGCGTACAGGTGTCGTGCAGCCACGCACGCCTCGCGCAGAGATGTCAGCTCGCGCGACCACCAGTACACCTGACGCCGGGCGCTTCTTGGCCGAACACGGGGCATTGCCACGTCGCAGATGTCAGACATGGCCTCCTGGAACCACCCTGCCTCATTGTTAACGTCGGCAGGCCTGTCCGGTGATGTCACCCAGGCCTGCACGATCGAGGCTTCCAGGAGGAGCTCCCGGTCCAGCTGCTTCAGCGCCCAACGCGGACCACTCGGGGCCTGTTGGACCGGCGCGCTTGGGGTCTGGGTGGAGACGTCAAACCGGATGTACCGGTGGTCGGAATAGGTCTCCACCCCCTCCATAACGCGCCAGTCAATGACACGCGGTGACAGAGCGGGGCTAGCGAACGAAATGTCCACCACCGACTCGCCCCGCATCCGCACACACGTGGGGACAGAACCCCGATTTAGGACGACCAGGCCCTTCTCCAGGGCCAATTACAACCTCCTGACACCGAGTTCGCTCTTCGACAACTATCAAGCAGGCCAGAGAAAAAAAATGTCGTCGCTTTTGGAGAACATTTCTCTATAATGTGATTTCTCTAGGTAAGTTGTAGCACGCCATTATAATTCCCACACCAGACACCATATTTCATTTGAATCACAAATTACAGTTATACTCAACACCTTTTCTCTGTGTTCACATTACTTAGCATCGCTCGGAACATAAAGTTATCCATTCTACTTCCATCTGAGGATATCTCTCAAGAGGTTTAGAACAAGATGTTCACACTTCAATACATTTGCTAAAAAAGCAAAATTATTAAGCCCACGACGGTTAAAACTAATTGAAAAAGGATAAAATAATTAAAAAAAACCCAACTTAATAAAAAACCCACGAAATCCGTCGGGAGCTGCCATATAATGAACTAGTTTTGCAGTTTTATAGTAACTTGAATAATTGGAGATTTTTAGCGCTATACGTACACCCAGGCTGTGCCCCTACAGTGGGGACCTTCAGAAGTTGATGATAATACTTATTTTTATTTACGATAAAATTAAAAATAGTGATGGCAGCCCCGTATTAAGTTGGCTTACGTGGGCTTTTTCAAAATTTTTAATTTTGCTTTTTATTTTAAACTTTTCAGAGACATATCTGTTCCGTCGTGGGTAAAAATACTGGTATTCAGCTGCATCCGACTAGACTGGAAGCCGACCTCAAGTCAGGACAAGCTTTTATGAAAGCTTTTCGTTTTCATTTACTAAAAGATTTATTTTCTATTTTTCAGCGCATTTTTATAAAAGCTTATTTTTGACAAGGTTTTTTAAATAATATTTTTTTATTTTTGTCGTAATCATTGAATTCGTGCTATTTACCGTTGAGTACTTCCCTCGTGAGAAGACAATCTTGGCTGTAGGATCAGTTCATGATAGAAATCATGTTTATCTATCACATATGAACGCGTCTTCAAATTTTCATATCCCTGCTATTTACTGTTGAGGAGTTCCCTCGCGAGAAGAGAATCCTGGCTGTAGGATCAGGTCATGATAGAAATCATGTTTATCTATCAAATATGAACGCGTCTATAAATTTTCGGATCCGTGCTATTTACCGTTAAGGAGTTCCCTCGTGAGTAGACAACTGGTGAGTTATCACCGTAACACCTATCTAAGAATACGCACTAATAAAAACCAAACCCATAACTGAAAACTGCATCAAAATCCGACTAGCAGTTTTGGAGAAAAATGGCAACTTGTACTTGCACAAAAAATGTTTTCTGCAGCGCCCCCTGGTGAGTTGTCACCGTAACACCTATTTAAAAACATGCACCAATGAAACCCAAACCAATAACAGAAAACTGCATCAAAATTGGACCAGTAGTTTTGGAGAAAAATGGCAACTTGTATTTGCACAAACAAACAAACATCCTCTCATCCCAAACGCATACACCGTCTCCGTTCCGTTGTGGGTAAAAATAAAAAAATAAAATTTGCTAAATAGCTTTTAGGCTTAAGGTAATACCGTGTTCACTGAAGGTCGGCCACTTTTGAGCCTTATAACCTGAGTAATATGACTGAAAAATAATCGACCGTCGTCGCCAGTAAGTGCGGTAGTACATGTCACGTATTATTATTGAGTTCTAACATTTTCTGTATCCGCCGAAGATTCACATACACATACCGACAGGGACATAACGTCCACAATCACAAAGACAAAACCTCTCGAAATACATTTAAAACAACTCAGTTTTCTTTGGCTATTGTCCTGTTTCAGGAAAACCCATTTTTCTCTTTTTCATTTCCATATGCCTCGTAAAAAACCTTACATTCTTGAGCTATACCCATAGGCACAATATAGCTTGAGTTAGTGAATGAGTTGGATGACGTCGCTCGACGGGATGTACCACAATGAGCATCCGCCTGTAGGGTAACTGCGCTCGGGTTTTATATACCACATAAAAGAATAAAAACCGGCCAAGAGCGTGTCGGGCCACGCTCAGTGTAGGGTTCCGTAGTTTCCCGTCCGTCACAATAAGTGTTCCCACTTATGAGTTTAAAGGTGGGTATCCATTATGTAAAAATGCTTGCATATACGAATATACTACAAACTTAGTCAAGAAATTATTTTGTACAACTCTTTGTCTTTTTTGTACAAAAACTGTTGTTTCTATCAAGTTCAAAATGATTTTCCTAGAAAGTCCTTATAAAGTTCTACTTTTCAGATTTTTTTCATATTTTCTAAACTTATGGTTCAAAAGTTAGAGGGGGGGAGACACATTGTTTTTTACTTTTGGAGCGATTATATCCGAAATTATTGACATTATCAAAAAATAATTTTAGGAAACCCCTATTCATTTTTAAATACCTTTTCAACAATATATCACACGTTAGGGTTGAAATTAAAAAAAAATCACTTCCCACTTTACATATAGGGGGGCTACCCTAATAAAACATTTTTTTCCAATTTTTATTTTACCACTTTATCGGCGTGATTGATATACATATTGGTACCATATTTCAGTTTTCTAGTGCTAACGGTCACAGAGATTAAGAGGACGAACAGACGGACGGACAGACATGGCGAAACTATAAGGGTTCCTAGTTGACGTTCCGTAGTCAACTAGGAACCCTTAAAAAACAGAGTTGTGTGGGATAAAGTACAGACACTGCTTTATAAAAATATACGGATATTTTATGGCATTTCATATGGCTATGGGTGAAAGCATTCACCCGGAACATAATATAGTAGCGCGATGTTAGGGTAAAACCGAAACTCTCAGCACGTCTGTGAGTCGCCTATCAAACTTAATGACCAAAATGTTCAGTTAAGGCTCGAACGAAAATACGGTAACCTGCTGAATATTCATTTCGAACCAAAAAAGCTTCCATTTACAGATCAATAATTAAATCTCTATTATCGAATTCTTCCTATAGTTTGGGCCTTGCTTTAGGTATTTAGAATACTTAGTATTATTTCTTCAAATAATGTTAAATTACTTTGCAATTGGGCTACTGGTAAGGACGCATTCACGGCATTGTTTTAATTTGGGTGAGGTTAACCTTGAGTGCCTCTCAGTGGTATCTCGGTTATCTCCACGAGCTCCGAATATATTGTACAGGAGAACGCTGAGCAGTTCGGTTTGGTTATAAATTGAATAATGTAGGTGGTCTGCGTGAGATAGTAATTGCTCAGGTAAGAGGCATGTGTGTTGCCGATAAACATTAACATCAAAGTGTAACCATTAGGAAATTGTGTTCGCGAAACCCGTAGAGGTTTGTTTCGCTTCAGTTTTGCAGTAATATCGACATGTCGTTCAGAGTTAATCAATCAATTATAACTTAAGGGCGTATACTCCCTCAAATGGCTTAGCATGATCCCTCGTTACGCCTAAAACACTGCAGCATTTATTTTGAAATAAATATATGGTAAAGTTGAGGATTTGTAGCGGCACTACAAAAAGTAGGTACTTCGCTACATGGAACAAAAAGTATAAGTATAAAGGAATACACGAAAGCTTCTTGATTAGTTTAATGTGAAAAACGCAGAGCAACATACGAACCATTTTGTGAAGAATACAAAGATACCAGACTGAAGAATAACTTAGAATAATACTTTCAACATTTAATAAAAAACCTTATTCCGCACTTTTATCCGAACGTTACTAACGTTCGAACTACAATGTAATATGAACATTAAATGAGTGTGTGGTGTGACAGATGTCTCTCCCTCACATTGATATAATGAATGTCCTTAAAACCACGTAATGTTTTCATCGCCCTCCGAGTTATCTTGATAGACTCTCTGAGTACAGTCCGACAGCGAGGATTTGATTAGCTCACTGACGTCACTGAGACACGGACGTGTATTGTTCGCTCAGCAAAGTTTCGCGTAATTGAGAAAAACTTATGAAAGACGAAGAAACAGGATCCAATTCACTATGATGACACGGAGTGCTGTGCATCAGCGTATTAAGTAGATATCAAGGACTCACGTTGTGCTGAGTAAGAAAAAGTGCGGAACGATAACGTAAACTGAAAAAGCCTTCACAATGCTATGAATAATATAACTCTCTTTTACCTCTTCCTCTTAATATTAGCATTCTGCACTTCGTTTTCAACAAAGAAAGAAATAAGTAGGAAACCTTGCAGTGACACCTGTTAACGCGTCCAATAATGAACATCAACATTTCCATTAGGGTTTTTATGCAGCCTATGGGCCTCTGATCTGGCTTTACATGCTGTCGAGAAAATCTCTCAGGCATGCTGGTTTCTTCACGATGTTTTTCTTCACCGAAGACAGCGATAATTTTACAATACGCACATTTCCATCGTCGTAGCCAGACTAGTGGCTGGCACAGAGCGAATTTAATTAGTGCGAGGCTGTAGCAAACTGAAATCAAATTACGGTCAGTTCTGGAGTAGCTGTGATGTAACAATATTTTGTAGAAACTTTTGCCACATAAACAACGAGGCTTTGTTGTTCCAGTGGTGGAAAGAACAAAAGTCTCTTTTAAAAATTTAAACGAAATATCGAATATTCGAGCGAGAAGTTAATCCATTGAAACATTTCAACTGTTATGCTATGCACAAAGCTGGGTAGCTTAGAGCCAGCCAATCATACTTTTATAATCCTAAAGTGAAAATTTGTAGATAGATAGATGTTTGTTACTCTTTCACACGAAAACTACTAAACGGATTTATTGCATATTTCCGTTATTCAGTCATGCGTGTAGGAAATCTCCTTTTATCCTATTGTTTTATCCTTTATGTCGAGTTGTGTTGTATAACTAGTGTTGTCTTTTGGCAAGCTTTTTCTTGATATAATTAAAAACGGAAGCTACAATTTTTTTTTTTTTTTTTGCCAAAGACATCAAAACAAAATTGCTTGTAATTTTATTTTAAAATCTCATTAATCCATGGAATGCTGCGATGGAAGAATTACAACGAGAGTTTTAATTAACACTGGCTCAGGAATCCTTTTCTATACATTTTTCATTTCCCGGTCAGGAAATTATCTAATAGGCAAGTGTACAAGTGTAAGTAGAGAATACCACTTAGGTACGAATTCAAAGTGAACAACAGAGTTAGTACTCATGTTTCTAGTACAGCAGCAATCTAAAACTTCCTAACAAAATAATTTCACAGTGTATATCTAAGATCTAAGATCTGTGTGTTCTTATGCTCCGTCAGTCACCCGTCAGTCACTCGGCAGTCGTTAGTCATTCTCAGCACAAACTCAAACACAAAGTCAATTTAACACAAGCGGCACCGGGTCGCAGTTGATAACGATCTCATTGCCAAACTTGCGAAGGAACAAAATATTATTTCAGCTTACTGTACTCTGACTTTTGTTTTCTTGTGGTCCCAAAATACCACTCAAAAATATTTAAGGGGAATCCGGGACCGCGGTCCTGGTCCCGAAAGCCCCCCGACCCTACTTACCGGGTTAATTAACGTAATTAGTTCCGGAATATTAACGTCATTTAAAATCATTGTTGAGTTAACTCCAGCGGGATAACCTTTCTCACTCATTTAAATACTTACCTGAAGAAAATCAAATGTTACGTCAGTCAAGAGGAGAAAATATAAATATCTCCGTTTAAAAAAATATCTTTCAACCGACTAACTCACAATGGTATAAACCAAAGATCTTGGCAAAACGGTAAATCTCTTGAACATTATTGTGTTAAGAGATTTAAATCTCAGCGAGCATTTAAAATGATGTTTTGTTAGCAGTTGTAGTAAACGACTTCTCTTTCTTCAAAGCAGTACTTGAGCGACGCGACCGTCGATGACGTCACAGTTCTGCGTCACCGTTTCTCGCACGCTTTCACTTTGTCCCGAGACCGGGCAATGCAGCTTTTGATATGCTAATCTTGCTCGACGATGATATCCCTTTATTAATGCTTAGTTTTGTGTTTTAATAAGCTGCTGGCCTCATTTTAGACCTCATTGCTGGATAATAACAATAAAAAATGCTAACAATAGTTACAATTAGCAAATTATTCTGTTCGTATTTAATATAAAAAATGCGCGTTTACTGTTGTAATGGTGGCAAACAAAATAATTTCGCTGTGTGCAACAAATTATAGGGCTAACAAGCGACAGAAAAATAAAGACTTGAGTGACAACATAAATATCAAATTAGCTGCTTTATCTGCTGAATTTTTTGTACTTTAAATCTTTTATCTTTTATTATATACTTATATCTATTATTGATCTCTTATAACAGGCCCTGGTATTGCACTTATTCTAATTAATTAATTGGGAGACCATTAAACTTCCCGTTTCATAAAGGTAAGAGCATTGACAAGGTGCTTAAGGCTGCAGTCTTGCAAAATTCACTCACTGCGAATGATTTGCGCAACAAAGTATATATTTTTTTTAAACAAACGGATGAAATAACACGAAATATTATTATTGCACATAAGTAACCATAATATTAGTAATAGCTAGTTATTTTTTTTAAGTTCATTTAAGTGGATTATGTTAGGTAAATCAAGCGTTAAATACAGGTCTTTCGTGCCCAACATCATTTCGAGTTGTGTTTGTGCGCTTAGTTTATGGCAATAAAGAATTAATTTACAAATTTGTTCAGCGCATAATGAGCTCAACATTCTCGTCTTCAAAATGCGCTGATTATTACACTACACTACTACAACAGCCCATAACGTCCACTGCTGGACATAAGCCTCTTCCATGATGGGAGGAGTTTGCCGTAATCTCCACGCTTGGCAGGCGGATTGGAGATCGCAATGATGAAAGACTAACAGAAAACGCTGCTGCCCTTTCTCTGGTCTACGGAGGCGCAAGGTGTTCTGCCTCAGACATTAGTCATTTTATAACTATATAACTAGCTATTACTTATATTATGGTTACTTATGTGCAATCATAATATTTCGTGTTATTTCATCCGTTTGTTTAAAAAAAAAAATACTTTCTTGCGCAAATAATTCGCAGCGAGTGAATTTTGCAAGACTGCAGCCTTAATAAACAATAAAGCTTTCCCGTACTTAAAGTCATAAATATTAGTGGTAATTTAGATTGAATAGATTAAAACTAATAAAGAGAGATAAATTAGCAAATCTTTTTATTTTCGACATAATTATAGGTTACATTTATGTCGCTTTTAGAGCAGTATTTTCAATATACTCGTAAACCAAATACGTATGGGCCAAAACTGCACAGCATAATTATGTATACTTCTTAAAATAAAACTGTGACTGTAGTTTAACCAATTTTACAAGATTATAATTAGATGTATCCTAATACATCTAATTATAATCTTGTGAAATAAATAAATGAACGACAGATCCTTGAATCCTCAATAAGTGGTTGTTGTAGTGTTCAACAGTTGCAACCATTTCAATGGAATCGGTGACCAACACCCGACGCTATTCTCCTTATCTAATTCCACATTTAGACACAGTGTGGTGCGATGATTTTTGAAGTGCCAATAGCATATTAAATGCTCCACATTTAGTCGATGTTGGGATAGAAATTCAATTATGTGAGATGGACTCATGTATACATATTGATGTGTTATCATTCGCGGTTGCTCGCTCAATATCCAAAGGTGTTATTTTCGATGACTAAGTTTGTTCTGGATTTATAGTAGTTATTTCTTTGAACCTTGATTAGTTGGGCAATACATGGTGTAAAGAACCGTAGTCCAAGTTTAAAACTTGGGCTAAACTTAAGTGATTTATTGACCAACAGTTCCGGTACCCACGAGACCACCTGAAACTTTCCACCAAGTTTGCAATTAACGTACAATCGGTACGTCCTGAAATTACTACAGCTATATTATGTTTAAGGGTTCTCGATTCATTGAATTTTATCAGATCTTGGTAATTGGATTGTATTTGGTTTGGAATTACAATTTCCAAAGGAAGGTATGTCAGTTACACACATAAAAAAAAGTTTGTGATCACTAGCATAAGCTGATACATCATCATCTGCCTAGCCTTTTCCCAAGTTTTATTGGGGTCGGCTTCTAGTCTAACCGGATACAGCTGAATACCAGTATTTTACATGGAGCGACTGCCTATCTGACCTCCACAACCCAGTTAGTACTGGGTAATACGATACCCCTTGGTAAGATTGTTTGTCAGACTTTTTGGGCCACTGACTACCTGTAACGACTGTCAAAGATCACAAATGACAGCCGGGACCAACGGCTTAACGTGCTTTCCGAGGCACGGAGGAAACTCGGTATGTAATGAATGGGTGGTCACCCATCCACAGACCAACCTAGGCAAGCATGGCTTAACCTAAAGATCGCCCCGAGCGGCTGCTATTATTTAGCCACGAGCTCCTCCTTTAGCATAAGCTGATACATTTTTTTAAATTGAACTTTATCAAGAAAAAATCTTTGTTGTATGTTTTCTTTAAATAGAAATACCCTGTTCGAAATTAAAAAAATGAAACAAATTTTTCATACTCGTTTAAAATCTACTGTAACAAATAAGATTTTGATTTTTCAAAGTGATCGCAAACTTTTTTTGTGTGTGTTCTGTTTTCGTTTATAAATTGAAAAAAGATTCGGTCTACTGTTGATTGTATGCAGCATTGTGCGTAGCGTGCGAGCTACACCGTAACTGAGTGCGAGCTACATCGTAGCGGTCAACACTACGAAGTAATCTGGCAATCTCATATAATGTAAACAGCTTACACATTATTGTTGCACCAGTTTAATATAATTATATCAACTTCATCAAAATAGTCGCAATTCAGAATATCGAATTATAACGTCTCACATCACCGTCTCTCGCATATTGCAAGGTAAATTGTATTATCAGCTCACACAGTGTGTACGTATTGTTAAATTTATAGATGGGTTTGAAGAGGTAATCAAAACTCGTGATGTTAATATTGAGTTAGCAATAAACAATGTTATGCTAAGTTAACATGAAATCTTGTATTACTGAATAGAGAAGTATATAAACTATTAAAGGTAAAATCAAGGTAGGAAATTATGTAAAATGTTATTTACATACTGTATAGTTATTATATTATTAATTATTTTATTATTATTATTTTTATTTAATCTCCTTTATTCATTATATTACATATTTTGAACATTTTTAAATATTTCTATATAAAACACTATAAAAAACATTTAAAAATATAAAAAATAGTCACCAGCGCTGGGAACAGGGTCCGAGCAACCGGTGGTCAGGGCTCTTGAGAGAGGAACCTCCTAACAATACGTGCCGTGTCCAGAAGTACTGCTTTCTGAATCAAGCCCTTGATCCAGCTGCCAAGCGAGAGCCTCCTAAGATGTTGGTCGAGGCTCTTGGCTATTAGGCCATTGGCCGACACGACTATCGGCACAATGACTGCTGTATTCACGTCCCACATGTCGACAACCTCGCGAGCCAGATCCAGATATTTGAATTGTTTATCTTTCTCTGCTTTCACGAGGTTCTCATCATGCGGGACCGCTATATCAACAATCATTGCGCGACGCTCCCATCAATCTATCACCACAATGTCAGGCCTATTGGCAACAACAGTCCTGTCAGTGGTGATAGGTCGATCCCAATACAACGTAATATTACCATTATTGAGAACTGTTTTTTTTTTATTATTTGTTTTTTTTATTGTTATTTTTATTTAGTATTTTTTTATCATTCGTATTATTATTGTTTGTTATTATGATTATGTAAGTGCGTATATTATGTGTTGCACTTACGTAGAGATTCTTTCTCACCATCGTTATCTCACTGTGAAATACTACTTTTGCAAAAACTCATCAAGAGTAGGTGCGAAATATGCAAAGGAATATGATCAATTTGGCTTTGCATATGAACTGAAGCCAGCAGGATGGATCGATGAATTTCATTATTTTCGTAGCATTAGCTTTTTTATTTCATCACCAAAATAAGATGCAGTGCAAAATAACCTTTTATTCAAATAAACAAAAAAATACGTTAATCTGTTACGATTGTAATAAATTCGATTTGATTGTATTATACTACGCAGTGTCAACTATAAAAAAAATCTATGCTGACCCCAACCAATTTTCAACTAGAATTATACCAAACCTGAAACCTGCAACCCGAATACAAAATCTCTACTATCATGCCTCAGATACCACATTTTACGACTCCCCGCAACTTGTACAAATAAACCGGAAATTAAACACGCACTTGACCGCACAGAGGGAGTACAGATGTGTATAGAGAAACCTGCCTAATGATGAATCTTGAATGATTTAGATTTTCCAAATTATTTATTTTGATGCTATGTTGTTTGGGTAACAGTGAATATCTTAGTGGAAGACACTGCAGGCAGCTTTCTTCTAAAATATGCAGCATGCGAACTTTGAATTCGACGAAACTATTTTAACCAGAAATCAACGTATTCTAGAATTCTGAAAAATCAAAGGTGAACACGACAACTATACATATAAGCTGGAATGAGTCCTGTGATTTGTTCGATCTCACTGTTTAAGTACACTTACCATATTATTTACCAAAACAGATCTACTAGTTTTATTAAAAGAAATGATTATGTAATCATGCTGTCACAATGTTGGCATTATTCTGTTACAGGGTAAACAACGATAGTGTTAATAAACATTATTACAACAGATCTGCGTCTGTTTGTTGCTAATCCAAGACCATTAACTTGTATGTACATAATTAACACTTGAGCTAACTTCATCCTTTGAAGTGTTCCAATTTAATTGTTATCAGTTGTAATTAGGCTTAGGGGGTGTGAAATCTTATAGTACACCATAAATTATACAGGTTTCAAAGTAGAACAGATATAAATGCAAATGAAAATTAGGTGTTTACTTCAATTGAAACCTATGTACAAAAAAAAAGAAACAAAAAAAATGTGGATAAAAATATTCGGTGATTTATAAAAATAAAAAATAAACTTTATGTAACGTAACTGAATAGCGTCATTGCAAGCAGAAAGTCGAAAAAGACTAAAAACTTTCTATTTCATAAACAGGAAATGAAGGCACTACAAACAATTGAGGATTCCAGTACTCTTTGTTTAATGCTTCTGCTATTTTAGAAGCCTATAAGAATAGGTTGACGTGGTCAGGAAAATTATGCATGTTGCTAAAAGTCAACTTTTCGAGAAAAAAGTTGGTTGGAAAGTTCTTGTCTGACTAACTTCATTACATTGTTTGTTCTATGATTCAACAGCTAGTTGTGTATTAATAAAACTTTTGCTGCCAGATTACTTATCAGCATATTTCATGTTTTTTGACAGTTCTGGAGCTATAATTTTTTTTTTTCTATTACATGCTTCTCAAGAAAAGTTTTGATGTTTTAATGAAACTTAGATAACAAATAAAGTCATAACGGCGTAGTCATATATTTGTAGGGGCTTACGCTACAAAAGCTGACGCGACAAAATGTATGGTCGCCAACCGGGACTGCGGTGTGCGCAAGCGCCAGTCCCTTACACGCAGTGGTGGTGCAAACATGTCTTTATATTGAGACAGTGAGAGGTAAATTGCGTGGTGTACTGTGTTAGACTGTTAATGTGAACCAGGTCAATAAACGTTTGTGTAGTTTCCACGCACTGACTTTTAATTATCCTCCCCACGCAAGGCTACACCGCAACAAGGACCTTTACACACTTCACACCATATTTTTGAGATTGGGATTCAACATATTTTTCGTGATGGATCAACAATAAACAGGATCTTTCCTATAATTTGGTGATCAAAAACATAATAAACTTATTTTTAAAACCTTGAATGATTATATATTTTTTTAATATTTTCTTCTGCCCTTAAACCAATTTGTTTGGGGGTGGCGCAGCATGTCTTCTTCCATACTTCTCTATTAATTATCAGTCACCTCCATTCTTTCTCCTTTTTATTTCAACAAAATGTAAAAAAAATGGATTTTGAAAAAATTATCGAATTGGCGGACAAACTTCTTATTCAAAGTATCAAAAGTTAACGAATTACCATTTCAGTTTTATCATAATTTTCTAAGCGTGAAATATTTTAAGTTTTCCGATTTCAAAATGTAATAACGTCAAATATAGATTCAAGTAAATCTCGACCAATTACGTTCAATTTCATATCAAAATTTAATGCTACATTCTGTGGTATTTGTTTAAAATACCTAGCCTTCTTATTATACCTACCTTATATATAGCCTACTAGTGAGGTTGTTTCTGATTTTTGTACCAAATGAATCTCTGCTGTAATCAACTTAATTTTAAAACCCTTGAGGTTTTAAAATTAAGTTGATTAATTGCATCTTGTAATGTCTAACTAAGTGTGTAATGTAAACGAACATGCCTCTTATTTATTCTTACTTTTAGAACCTCTAACTTATTGGTAACCTACAAAAGGTCTACATGAACTCAAGTAATATTTCATGAACGCTAATAAATCAGGGTCAGAAGTTGTCGCAGAACTTCGGGTTTTAATTAGGTCAAATAAGGAATGACTGTCAACAGTCACCTCGACTGTTCTCTTTATCTTGTAAAATAATTGTGACTGTAATTATAAACTTTGCGACTTCGGGACGGTTCTGATTAACAGCCAACATTTGATATTATGTATTTCTAAACCTAGATTTTACATAATAAATATATTTCACCGCTAGTTTGTTATTCAAACTTATATATGTGTTGTTATTATAATATATTGTATGCCGCAATTAAACAATACAATAGCATTTAATGGTGTCTATTGAAATGTTAACGATGTTTTTCATGCATGCTCAATTCACTAATTGCTGCTCGACCATATTCGGTACGGTTGAGTTTTCACGAACAAGTCCATAGTTGTAAAATCCATTCGTGAACACGAATAATTATATAAAGTTTCTCAATGAAAACTAAACCAATGTTTGATGGTATAGAATACAAATGATCGTATTTATTATATTATCTACAAAGCTATTTCATCTGTTGTTTATCAAAATAAAAAAAAAACTACCTACATCAAGATACGTCAAAACTTGTGTTAAATAATGCCAATATGATATGTTGTGGAGAATTCAAAAGTTCGTTTAAACTGCGGTCTCATATTTGTAAAATATTTCCACACGGCAGAGAGGCCGGGAGTAACTCAAAACACCCATAATCTAAGCAAACGAGGCCATTATAACATTTTTGTTTTATTTTATTCATCACTGTACGGTCAATGGAAAAAAAAATCCTAGTAATCTTAGTTAAATGCTAATAATTTATGAGAATAAACTAGCTTTCGCCCGCGGCTTCGCTCGCGTTAATTTAGAATTTGACAATCAATTCGGGTTGTACTCTGTTTGTTGTTTGGCCGTTGCAATCATGGGCTCAGAATGAAACATTATTCTAGGACGCTCCTGTACATAATGTTGTATGTCCTTCTATTTGGCGCTAAATGTATAAATTCTGGGGATTGGAGACACGCGAACATGCTACATATAGCTGCCCATGGCAAAAGCATGGCTTTTCCAAATGCACCCCTGCTACTTGGGTGTGAGGGTACACCTGACAGCTCTAGAGTATTTAAAAATTCAGCGGGAAATGAAGTGCTCTGTTCTGGGTCCATGATGGTATCTATTGACAAATACTCCTTTATATCTCCCTGCACCTTATTCAAAATGTCAGTGTTTATCTGGTTAATAGTTTCATTTTTAGGTGCAATGATTGCTCTCGCACATAGCCACTGATCACAATTTAAATTTACTTGTAAGTCTGGGTAAACTTTAGCGATGAGTTCCACACTGTTTTCAACCAAATTACAGAATTCCCCCGACAGTAAAATACAACTTTCAGCATCCGTGTCCAAACGTCCATCGCCAATTTTTAACATTGTCTCAAATTGTCTCATATTCATTGTAAGCTGAATTTTGTTACTTTTGACCATAAGCTTGATGACTTGAGACAGGCTTTGATTTCATCTGCAGGTGTGCCTCTTTGGATCACCGGTAGAGTTTGTCGGAAGTCACCAGCCAGTAAAACTACCATGCCTCCCATAATATCAGTACTGTCTCGCAGGTCCTGTAGAGTTTGGTTTAACGCCTCTATAGCTTTTTTGTGGGACATCGTACTTTCGTCCCAGACTAAAAGTTTACACTGTCGTAGCATCATACCTCGAAAGCAATTTTTGCTAAAATTGCAGATAGGTGACTCTTCCTGTGCAAGATTTAATGGCAGTTTTAGGACGGAATGTGCAGTGCGACCACCGTTCAGTAGTGTAGCGGAGAAAGCCACGGCAACAGCGTCTTTTCTTATGATCGCCAATAATAAGTTTAACAAAAACGTTTTTCCGGTTCCTCCAGGGGCGTCGAGAAAAAAAAGTGCACCATTCCCAGACTCTACTTGACGTAATACCTGTTGAAAGACGTGACTTTGTTCTGGAAGCAACCGAGGAACTAATTCGACTAATTGCTGTTACAACGCTGTGAAGTCGTAGTTTGATTCTCGAGCAATTTCATCGTTTAAGTCACTTTCACCTGATCATCGAGGGCTAACCATTAGCTTCTTCCCCGTCATTGTCATAACTTTGTTTTCAATCTTTGTCAGCACTTCGTTGTATATGTGATCATTAATAGACATATCTGCATGTACTTGCTGCAATCGCCGCAATATGCCTGATAGGTTTGTACTTCATTAAGTGACTGCACTACACTATCATCACGTAGATTGAAAATCGCCTGATCACTCCTTTTATTAATAAATTACAAATATATTTAATGGCACGAACAGAGTTGCAGGCTTCTACATTAATGTGGGCATTTAATATTTTACATATAATAGGTGAATATGGCACGACCCAGCTATTATCAAGACTTCCAACCGCCCCACCGCGAGTCTGAATCGTTACTCTTCCACCATCTTCGAGTGCTCTTCGTCTGTATAAAGGGTAACCCTTGTCATTATGCACTGTTTCCTTCAGCAGCTCTCGGGGGTATTTTTTTGTACATTTCCCACTTTTCATGCAAGGCGATGCTGGATTACGTGCTCCACATAAACCATGTTTCTGGTTATGGTTTCGTGCAAATCCCTATCTTGTTCTGGATCCGGAATTTCGGCGTTTATAATGTTATCTATTTGGTTGGGACGCAGCTTTTCTTTTAACCAAATAAGAATGTGCACATGTGGAAGGCCTCGTTTTTGCCATTCAATGGATTAAATGTGGCACTGGACGTTTCCAAATACTTTTCCCTTTGAAATAACATTCATTCGTTTTTGAACCTTTAAACGAAACACGCGGGCAACTAAGTCATGTCGGTCAGTAGTTCTTTGCCCACGCATAAGCTCTTCTGTTATTTCCTTCCATGAGGGATTGCAGGTGAAAGTCACGAATAGGTCAGGCCTGCCGTAAGTGCGTACATAGGCGAAAGCGTCTTGTGTATATTCATGCAGATAGCGGGGGCTGTTAATAAAAGTAGAGGGAAGTATAACAATTCGGCCTAAATCGTTGGGGTTTATATTACCATCTGTGCTAATCGCATGTTGCAGATGAATATAATTTTCAGCTCGTAGTTTTTTCTGGTTTAAAGAAATGTAACGAAGACGTTCGCTCTCAACTTTGACGTACATATCTACTAAAAATTGATGGAACAGCTGTCTTGACCGTAGAAGAATGTTAAAATCATTTTCTCGGTTCATCATGTGGTAGGCTAAAAATCCATACAGGAAACTTTCTTATTGGGTACTGGCTGTTTTGTAGTGGGATTAATGAGTGGTATATCAAAATAGTATCCCGACTGTCCCTTGCTAAAAATTAATGGGTACTGCAAAGCATCGTAGAACTTATGAGTATCGGCTACGCGTGTCAATGTATTATCATTTGTGTTCGTAACATTATGTCTCGTGAAGAGAACTGGTTGCCACTCACTACGACAGCAACTTCATTAACTGTCAGCGCCTCTCGTGTTTGCCACGCGGAGTTCGATCAGCATGGATAACGACCTTGTAATCTTCTTGAGGCCAGTTTTCTATTGCGGTTTTATGGGTATTTATCAATATATTTTGGTTATGTAACATTCTTTGAATTTTTAATACCGTATCTTTGTCAAGTTCTTGAATGTATTGGCAGCGACGGTTTACTTCATTTTCTTCATCACCCATAAAGTAAACTTCCAAAAATTTATGCTGTTCGTTCTCTGTTGGAAAAAGTGAACCAATCTGATGATATATCTGAGCTTGTGCGGTAAAAGTTGGTGAAAACCCGGGCATTCTTATTTCTCTATCTACTCCAAAAGATGTCATTTGAAAGCATGAGTTGTAATTTCTGATTATATTTAAAAAGCGCCGTGAATCATCTGCATCATATGAGTATAGAGTTTTCAGAGGTTCATCTGGTTCACCAAGTAAAGGTAGGGAAACTTTGCCATTGGAACAACACATCCCCGCAGTCTCGTCTTTCCATTTTAAAGCATTACAAAACTGGCATTTTTTATTCATCAAACCAACAACAATTAAAGTATGATTTTTGTAATCTATTAAAGGATTGTATTCAAATCCAGAATTATTAAATACGGACCAACTGTGACGCATAAAAATTCGTTGGCGTTCGGTTTGCATTTCTGCAAGAGCGGTCCTTCTCGCCTGCGACTGTGCTGGAGTTACTGTCGCTCTAATGACTGCTTGCCGCTGGGCTTGTTCTCTGAGACGGAACTGTGTTTGAACAGGCGTCTCAGTTACTCTTAGAGTTCTCTGACTTTCGGCTTGTTCTTCCAAACGCAATTGCGTTTGCATGGGCGTTCAGAGACTCTCACTCGTTAGACCCTCTCAGAGAAGATTGACGGGCGGCTTGGCTCTCCAGTCACACAAATCAAATTACTTTCGCATCTATAATATAATAATTAAAGTTAACAGGATAAAAAACCGGTCTATGGACTCTCTAAGTCTAGACTCACGAAATGGGGTAAAAAAGGTACTTCAATTTAAAAAAATAACTCATATCACACTACTAAAGCTTCGATGATTCGTAAAGGCACGTGGCGCCACCTATTACCAAAAGCACGTTATTGCTGTTTTCCTCGGGAACAGTACCTTTTTTCGGGATGAAAGGTACCCTATGTCCGTTACAGTACACCTGAAAATGTATATGCAAAATTTCAGGATGATCGGTTCAGTAGGTTAGGCGTGAAGAGGTAACAAACAAACAAACAAACTTACTTTCGCATTTATAATATTAGTATGGAAGTATGGATTTATGAAAGGAAGGCTGTTCACAGCAAAACTTTAAAAATATTATAGTTTCTTTCATATTTGTAGCATGTAGTGTTCATTTAATTAATCTTTTTTTTTTTTTATTTTTTTTTTATTCTTTGATAACGGGGTTTTTATCCACAGGGATATGCCAACCCCATCGTACCTTATTTTCTATTTGCTTATACATAATATTTACTAACTATGCCTATTGTGCCTATTAGAAAGAGAATCATTGATTAGATATCTTCACCAAGCCACACAACCTCTTTGCAATCGTTGATTTAGGGTTTGCTAAAATGATATGGATCAGCCCAACGTCCAGAATGTTTAATTTGAATTCTCTAATCAATGATTCCCTTTCATTCTTATTCTTAACGCACTCCATCAGCAAATGTTGCACATCTTCAATTTTCGGTACGCATGTTACCCAAATTATGGTTTGTTTAGGGTACTAAACTATAAAATTAATTAAAAAATCACCGCAAAGTAACAAACTTTTAAACGGCTGTAGATTTTTTAACTATACTACATGCGGGACTTAAAAAGTGTGTCTTAAACAGTAAACAAAGCGGCATGATCTCGTCTCAATACTTGTTTGTATTGATGCTATCAAGTATTTATTAATACAGGCTCTGTGTAGCAGCAATTTTGAAAATAAAATAGGTAACGAATTTTAAAGAGGCCAAAATATTCCTAACAATGTACTTTCATAATGGACACGATGTCTGACAATTTCCAACACTAAAAATGACCAAAAGACCCGAAATTAACCCAGAGATAAAAAAAAACATTTTAATTTGATTGTATTCCAGTTGTTTTCCGGAGATTTTTGTAAAAAGTTTTGAAGTTTCACCAATCACATGGCTTGAAATCCACATCTCTTCTCCACTCCTGCCATGTGATTGGTGAATCACGCTCCGCTCTGCTCCGCTCCGCCTCAGTGGAACCGCAGCCTAAAACAGACGTAATAATAGCTCGTACCGCCCGCAGAGATGTCTTAAAGTCTATTAAAAATAACTATTTGCGAGCATTCCAATTAGCGAGGTCTCGTTAGCTGCTGGTAAACAAAATCAATAGATTCTTAAGTGAAACAAGCTACAACTTGGCAGAATATGATAGTCATTGAAATCCTTAAAGAGTTGGTGTTGGGTTGTTGTGTTGGTGGTTGGTGGATAACGAAGCTTTTACGGCTTTGCTGAAATGAAAACCTTGTTTGAGAAATATTTACACAAATGAATAGCAAAGATAACATTTTTGAAATTGCTCTAGGACTTGTAGTTTTTGAGCTACCGGTGTTTTTATCGGATCGGGCAGAAAATGTTTTGAAAACTTGCAAAAATTTTTGCATGTGAGCGTTTGGGGTATTTGCAATCCGCGCGCTTTAGCTGCGAAGTGGCTAGGTAGCAAAGCTAACGGAGCTATTTACGTAAAAAGTTAAATACCAAAACGAAGGTTTTTCCTCGATTGATTGTTATGTATCCCTGAACTACTCGTTCGCTTTCATGGATATATCACGATCTCTGCTACATTTGTTCCGTTTGTTCAAGTGTCGCCATCTTCATTTTAAAATTGTTACTAAAGAAAAATTAGTTCCTTTTTCCTAATCACAGATGGCGTTGTTAGTTTAAGTCCATTTTCTAGATCGCGGTGTTAAGATTCTCCGCGATCTAATGACCCTCCGCGATTATTTTTTGTTTAGTTAGTTCAGTACTACATTATATGTGATTGTGATAAAGACAGTGGTTTTTATTAGTATCCCTGGAATATCCTTCGCTCAGCCAGATTGGCAGTAGTACAAGTGCTAGTAGGGAAGTGCGTCGTGATCAATTAAACATTGGTCCTTACGAGTCGGAGGTGACATAGTCACAGTGAGTGGTTCCGGAGAGGGTGCCGACACAGTAGTGGATCGCTGCTGATGGTACCAAGGTGCTGGTGAGTTGTTGCACCGGGTTCAATACCCAGAACGAGCACCAGAGGTTGCGGCGCAGAGCAGCAGAACGGAGCGGAGGAGCAGGGCGAGTTCGAGTCAAGTGGAGGAGCCGGGCGAGTACGAGTCGAGTGGAGCAGGACGAGTTCGAGTCAAGTGGAGGAGCCGGGCAAGTACGAGTCGAGCGGAGCCGGGCGAGTTCGAGTCGAGTGGAGGAGCCGGGCGAGTACGAGTCGAGTGGAGGAGCCGGGCGAGTACAAGTCGAGCGGAGCTGGGAGCGTGCGTAAGCAGCGGAGCCGGGCGAGTACGAGTCGAGCGGAGCCGGGAGCGTACTTAAGCAGCGGAGCCGGGCGAGTACGTGTTACAGCGAAGTTATGTGTCAGTGGCATGTTCAAGTGGGAAGTGTATAACAATAATTTTAACATTGTTGTTTGCAAGTAAGATCTAACTATTTATTTAATTACGACTGCAACTAGGTTGAGTCCGTACACTGGTTTATAGTTTGTTAGTTATTGTTATTGATTGTTTAGTGGCTTTATTCAATCATTTTAATAGTTAAATATGGAGTCCTTATTCAAGTTACAAGACAATTTAACACTTCAATACCCGCAATTACAGACACAATTAAAATAACAATGCACCGTGCCTCTGGAGGCACGGCCGGGAGCATACGGGTTAAAAAACACAATTGAGAAAGGGAGAACTAATTTCAAAAAATCTCCCAAAGAAAGAATAACTCTTGGTTATATGGAAACCAGATTAGAATCTTTAGAAGAACAGTGGTCTACATTTAATAAAAGGCATGAGAAAATGATTGAAACTGCCACAATAACGGATCTAATACATAGTTACTTTACTTCTGACTGCCACAATGAGACTGAAGAAATTTATATAAAGTACAAATCAGAATTGAAAGATGGTATTCATAAATTAAAGTCTGTCAGTAAAATAAGTGAACCTTGTACTACAACATCTTCAAACGTCAGATTGCCAAAAATTAGCATACCTTCATTTTCTGGCGGATACAGTGAATGGACTAGTTTTAGGGACCTTTTTGTATCGTTAGTACATTCCGAAAAGGGCTTAGATAACGTACAAAAACTTCACTATTTAAAGGGATGTCTGACAGGCGAAGCAGAACTATTACTTCGACAAATACCAATAACGGCTGGAAATTACTCAGTATGTTGGGAGCAGTTAGAACAAAGATATAATAACAAACGTCATTTAGCAAATTCAATTCTTCAACGTTTATTTAATCAAAAACAAATTAATACAGAATCAGCTGTAACCATAAAACAGTTATTGGACACAACGTCGGATTGCATGAATGTATTTAATAATCTAGGTCTTAGCATGAACACCGTTGTAGACATTATCGTAATTTATGTAGTTTCTTCAAAACTGGACCCAGAGACCCGTAAGCAGTGGGAGTTGAAGATATCCTCTGACGCGGACGATCCAACTGAGCCACCAACTCTATCACAATTCAAGACATTTTTAGAAAGTAGATTTAGAGCGCTTGAATGTATAGAACCACAGAAAACATCGGGACAGGGGCGAGCGGGTTCGCGAACAGAAAGGGTTTCCAGTCAAAAGACTTTGCTCGCTCGGAGCGAAGATCCTGGCCCGTCTGGTCAAACGAAAATAAGTTGTGAATATTGCGGCGATAGCCA
Organism: Xestia xanthographa; assembly: GCA_905147715.2. Lineage (NCBI taxonomy): Eukaryota > Metazoa > Arthropoda > Insecta > Lepidoptera > Noctuidae > Xestia > Xestia xanthographa. Next base: position 21,116,004 of record LR990652.1, read on the forward strand.
TAAACTATGCTTTTGTATTCCGTTCACAAAGATTAGTGTTGATCAAAGAAGAGCCTTTGTGCAATCGAATAAAATTTGTTTCAATTGTTTGGGTGGCAACCATTTAGTTTATCAATGTAAGAGATCATCAGTATGTCATATTTGCAAAAAGAAACACCACACACTTTTACATGTTAACTATGAACAGAAGGCTAAAGAAGAGGAGCAAATTGCTAGTTCAGCTAACAATGATACACCAACTGATGTAAGTCCAGTGGTCTCGTGTATGTCGACTAAACACATCGTAAGTCCTAATCAAGTATTGCTAGCTACTGCGTTGGTTAAGGTTCAAACCGCTACGGCGAATTATCATACAGTTCGAGCCTTGTTGGATCAGGGATCCCAGGCTTCCTTTATCACAGAAGCTACGGCACAATATTTACGTTTAAAGAAACATCCGGTTAAGAGTGTTGTTTCTGGTCTAGGTAGCATCGAATCAACAGCAAATTCAATTGTAACCTTGGTGTTAAAATTAATGACAGAACCCAGTGTTATGTTAGAAGTTACTGCATATGTTTTGAAAAATATTACCTCATACATACCGGAAAGACAGGTAGCCCATCTTGATTGGTCTGAATTAGAGCAACTTACACTGGCAGACCCGCAGTTTTCTACACCCAATAGGATAGATATTTTATTAGGTGCAGACGTGTACAGTAAGATACTGAAAGAGGGTCTTAAGAGAGCGCCCAGTGGATCAATGGTAGCACAGTGTACCAAATTAGGTTGGATTCTTTCTTGTGTCACACAAGTTGAAAATAAAGATAGCGCGGGTAATATCACAGTTATGCACACAGCGGTAGACCAAAATGATCTACTAAAGAAGTTCTGGGAGATCGAAGACCAAGTTCCGCAAACTAGTATCTTAACCGAGGAAGAATTAAGGTGTGAAGAGCTTTATAAAGCTTCTACTTCAAGAGGCGAAGATGGACGATACATAGTTAATTTACCATTTAAGGGTGCAATACCGGCCTGTGTAAATAGTAACATAAGGGAAATAGCTGTAAGAAGATTCAAGGCATTAGAGAGAAAATTCGCGAAGAATTTAAATCTGAAAGAAAATTACACAAAGGTTATAGAGGAATATGTACATTTGAACCACATGCGAAGAGTACAGAAACCGGACAAAAGGTTAAATAAAGCAGCTTACTTACCTCATCACGCCGTCATAAGGGAGGATAAATCTACATCAAAGGTGCGCGTAGTGTTCGACGCGTCCTGCAAGAATGAAAAGGGAGTATCACTCAATGATACATTAATGATAGGACCTACCTTGCAGTCGGATTTGCGGCATATCATTCTTCGCTGGAGAGTTCACCCGATAGCACTTACTGCAGACATAGTAAAAATGTACCGACAAGTGAGAGTAGCCGAAGATAATGTAAGATACCAGAGAATAGTTTGGCGTAAGGAACCTGATGAAGAAATACAAGATTATGAGTTATTAACCGTAACTTTTGGTACAGCTTCAGCACCTTATTTGGCGGTTAAGACTTTGCATCAAGTCGCCTTGGATTATAAACAAGAATTTCCAACAGCATCGGAAATAGTACCAACAAGTTATTATATGGATGACTTGATGACAGGATGTTCCACAATAGAAGAAGGCAGGACTTTGTATATTGAAATGAAAACCTTGTTAGGAAAGGCTGGATTTGAATTACAAAAGTGGAACAGCAATAGTTCGGAATTAATGAAGAAAATCGAGACATATGAAGGGAAGGATGAAAAGGAAATATTAAATGATAGTACAAAAATTTTAGGACTTACCTGGTGTCGTAGTGTAGATCAGTTTAAGTACACGGTGCTGCTTCCTTCAGCATCTGAAACTTTAAGTAAACGTATTATTATTTCGGATATCGCGCGTTTATTTGACCCGTTAGGCTGGATAGCGCCTAGTTTGATCTTAGCTAAAATACTTATCCAAAAATTGTGGCTAGCAGGAGTAGGATGGGACGATAGTGTACCGGATAAAATAAAAGAAGAATGGGTCACTTACCGTCAAGACTTGGAGAATCTATGCAAAGTGCGTGTTCCGAGGTGGTTAGGAACATCAAATGGTTCGGTTATAGAGTTGCATGGCTTCAGCGATGCTTCAAAGGCAGCCTACGCAGCAGTTGTGTATACTCGATGTATAGATCCTTCAGGCAATATACAAGTCGCTCTTTTGACAGCAAAAACAAAGGTCGCACCTATGAAGACAGTCAGTATCCCTCGCCTAGAACTATGTGCAGCAGTACTTTTGACACGTTTATTGACCGATGTGGCACGGGCTATGAACATTCCCAAGGACAAGGTGCGCGCTTGGACGGACTCCACAGTAGTCTTGGCATGGCTAAATAGCCACCCAAGCCGATGGAAAACCTTTGTCAGCAACAGAGTCTCAGAGATCTTAACCACATTAGAAGCAAATCAATGGGCACATGTATCTACGAAAGATAATCCCGCAGACTGTGCATCAAGGGGAGTTTTACCGTCTCTCTTACATGAAAATAAAATTTGGTTTCATGGGCCTCAATTCTTACATAATGTAATTATAGAGTATAGTAGACCATTGAATGTAGATATTAATTTGGAGGAGAATATTAAATGCCATGTTACGGTAGAACATAAAGGTTTACCGTGGGATAAGTATAGTTCGTTAAGGAAATTATTAAGAATAGTAGCTTTATGTAGAATTTTCTTTTATCATTATGTTAAGTCTAGAGATATACCCAAATACATAAAGGGGACAGAACTAGACGAAGCATTAAAGTGTTGTATAAGAAGATGTCAAAGAGTGGAGTTCGAAATTGAGTACATACAGTTACAAAGGAATATGCCTGTAAATAATAAGTCAAGTAAAATTAGTTCTTTATGTCCTTTTTTAGATAAAGACGGTATAATAAGAGTTGGTGGTAGATTACACCATGCTTCATTGAGTGACAACGAAAAACATCCTATAATTTTACCACATAATACCCATTTTACTAAGTTGCTGATTGCAGACGCACATGATAGGACGTTACACGGTGGTCTTCAGATAATGATTAACTATCTAAGATCAGCTTATTGGATAATAGGAGTAAAAAGTCTTGCTAAAAATTATGTAAATAAATGTGTCATTTGTGTAAAAAATAAAGCTAAGGTATATAATCAGTTTATGGGTTCGCTTCTTTCATCACGTTGTACTCCATCGCGACCATTTCTGAATAGTGGTGTAGATTATGCAGGTCCAGTTCAAATTAGGACGACAAAGGGTCGAGGGCATCGCTCTCACAAGGGCTACATTTGTGTGTATGTGTGTATGAGTACTCGAGCTATACACTTAGAGGTGGTGAGTGACATGAGTACTCAGGGTTTTCTCGCAGCCTTTCGTCGATTTGTAGCAAGACGTGGCCATTGTGCAAACATCTGGAGCGATAATGGCACCAATTTCGTAGGTGCAGCAAGAGAACTTAGGGAATTAGCTTCGACCCAACAAGATATTGCAGGAAAGTTAGAAGATCGTAATACTACTTGGCATTTCATACCACCGCATGCTCCAAATTTCGGTGGATTATGGGAGTCAGCAGTGAAGTCTACCAAATATCACTTAAAACGCGTAATAGGTAGTTCAACATTGACTTACGAGGAGATGAGCACTCTGTTGAGTGAAATAGAGGCGTGTTTAAATTCCAGGCCAATGACTGTGATCAATGGTGAAGATATTCATGAACCGATGCCATTGACCCCAGGTCATTTTTTAATCGGTGAGCCGCTAGTCACTGTTCCGGATATTAGTTATGAAGGATCTAATATCAGTTCTTTATCTCGATGGCAGCATGTACAAAAAATGGTTCAAAGTTTTTGGAAACGCTGGTCGGTAGAATACATGAGTAGCTTAGTTAATAGGTATAAGTGGTCGCACAGGACTCCTGAGCCTAAGGTCGGGGATGTAGTTCTTGTTAAGGAATTCGATATGCCCCCTGCTTGTTGGTTTCTGGGTACAATTATTGAGAAACATCCAGGACCCGATGAAATCACACGAGTAGTAACGCTACGAACTAGTAAGGGTTTGCTGAAACGTCCTACGTCCAAGCTCTGTATTCTGCCAGTCAATGAAAAAACATAATTGATTGTATTTAAACCCAGAATGTTTGTGAAGTCTGTTATTTTATTGTTAAAGGTTACATTGATAGTTCAGTAACTGAAGGTTTATTGAATAAACTAGTTTGTTAAGTAAGAACTGTTTATGTCTATGCTATATCTAGGCAAGTGAATATAAGCTCTAAGTTGTTGTGAATTTGTAGTTAAGATTTTAGGTATTTAAGTTAGGATTCTGATTTATTTTTTTGTAAGTGCTAGTTCTAAAAATATTAATGTACACAGAATAGTATCTTTTGTTTGAAGGACATTCCTCAATAATGTCCTTGGGGGGCGGGATGTTCAAGTGTCGCCATCTTCATTTTAAAATTGATACTAAAGAAAAATTAGTTCCTTTTTCCTAATCACAGATGGCGTTGTTAGTTTAAGTCCATTTTCTAGATCGCGGTGTTAAGATTCTCCGCGATCTAATGACCCTCCACGATTATTTTTTGTTTAGTTAGTTCAGTACTACATTATATGTGATTGTGATATAGACAGTGGTTTTTATTAGTATCCCTGGAATATCCTTCGCTCAGCCAGATTGGCAGTAGTACAAGTGCTAGTAGGGAAGTGCGTCGTGATCAATTAAACACCGTTTCATTATTTACGAATGTCCTATTTTTGGAGAGAGCTGAACGTGATCTGAAGGTACTAACAGGGGCTTGGATTTATTGAGACTCGTAAATCAGCGAGGGACAGAAACTATTTTATTTTTTCCTGATGTATTTCATACAAATGGTTTGTACAGTTCTCAAAATATACCTTGTCTACAGCTTTAGTTGTTAAAACAGTTACAATTTTTTGAAATTTTCTTAATGCTTTTGGTATACCTCTTCACGCTCTTCTTAATCATCTTTACGAGTATGTGTTAGTTGCAATACTATAATAAGGTTTAATTTTATATCTAACTCGGATACAGACGTTATATCTGACGACTTTAACAATCGATTACATAAACGACGCCTCCCGATCACTCCAGTCGTGTTATGTCTGTATTAATTCCCCACGTAATGTCTTTAAAACCATAAAACACAGCATTTTGTGACAGATTCAATTTATCACGCGCTTAGCAGATATTGCACGTATTTCTCACAAATCGACGGAAGGCTATGTGGCTCGCTTTCTGTATACCGCCGCGGTGAGAGCTATCTCGTTTATTTAAGTAAGCAGATATTACTTAATGTAGCACAAGCTTATGGATGGGCGTTTTATATGCTCACGTGTATTACATGTGTGTAGTTATTGTATACCATGAATTAATAGTAAAAGTAAAACATACCGGAAACTTTACAGTTTGTTTTTACAAGTAAAACTACGCTTACCAAAATTACTTTATGTTTTCATTATTGCAAAACATAAAATATATCAGAGTATAACATTGTAGATAGCAGTGTTTTTCTGGTATCTAGTTTACAAATGATTGATATTTAAGCGTATTACTTGTGTGTACAAGAGACATTAACTCTTTAAAACTACCTCGCTTGATTTTAAATTTATCTGTTATGAAAGCTACTCAAGACTTCTGACAACGGCATCTACATCCCTCTGTCTCTGACCGTATTATGGACTTTGGAGACTTGCCAATGACGGAAACCGGTCTCTAAGAGTGCTGTTACAAATTTTACTGCGGCTTCTATAAAACTAATCGTCTAAAAGATTTTCAGAAAGCAGAATAATCTTAAGCATCTTAAAAAGATTGATAGCACTTTGCGATGACTGTTCGAGCTTATTAAAATACTAGCGGACGTCACGCGGTTTCACCCGCGTAGTTCCGGTTGCCGTGGGAGAACGGGGATAAAATATAGCCTATGTTACTTGGTAAAGACGTGGCGTTCTAATGGTAAAAGATTTTTTTAAATCGGTTTAGTAGTTTTTAGAGTTAAATCGTAAAAAACACACAACAAACAAAAAGTCAAATCTTTCCTCTTTATATTATTAGTATAGAAAAGTTTATGGAAAAGAAACGACACTTGAGAACGATGAAGTTTGTTTACAAAAGACAACAGTTTATCAAATACATTTAAAATAATAGTGACATAACTGCGTCGTTGGTCTTGAGGTCGCAAGCGCGACTGCCGATGTGAGTAGCTGGGTTTGCGCCCGGTTGATGGCAATAGGGTCGCCCCCTATTACATGGGACTTAAACATTATTGGCGAAACGTGGGTGTACTATTAGGTGCACTCTGCCTAACCCTTCAGGGATTACAGGCGTGATATCATGTTATGCTATTTAAAACAAAACACTTTGTGCACTGTTTAAGACTTTCACGGTTTTTCACTACACTTAAACACTTTGTAACAAATAACAAACCTGTGCACCGAATCACTGATATGAATGACAAAGGGCTCATAAAACTACACCAATATTTTCTGCCCGAACTTCAGAATAATCCAAAAGATCTAAATCTATATCGACCAAGTGGTATATGTGGATCAGATCGTCCCTTCTCAGAACACATAGACTTTACCATTGTTGGAGTGGGTCCAGGAGACTTCCGTCTTTTGCCAAAGCCCACAAGTTCCGTTCTGCTTTCTGTTTTTATTTGCTCTTCATAAAACTGTCGGAGTGATGCAAAACCTGTTTATTATATAATAATATATACGCTACGCTACGCTGCTATTATTATCTCGCGCGGGGTAAGTAGAGTAAATGCCACTTAAATTGTTTTTTAAGGTTCCGTACCCCAAAAGGTAAAAAATTGAACCCTTATAAGATCACTCTCTTGTCCGTCTGTCCGTCTCTCTGCCCGTGTGTCACCACCGATTTTCTCAGGAACTGGTGAACCTAGCAAGTTTAATTTATACCAGATACTGAGGTTGGTATAATCTCTATTAGGTGTATAAAAATCGGGTCTCCCTTGTTTGACCGAAAGGAATTTGACAAATTTTCACTTCCCAAAAAACTTTTCGCATAATATCATTTGCCAAATTATTACTTAGTCTAAACACAAAAAATTGTAACGCAAACCTAATGTTTGGGAAATGAACGTTTAAACTATAACTTGTTTACCAACTAGTACTTTTAACATCTTTTATTTAGTCAAATATTTCAGTTGGAATAACAGTTTTTACGCAAAATCAAATAAGCCAAATATCATCCTTTCCTATTCAGTCAAATGCTTCAATGACAAAAATGTGAACTGCTAAGTGGGTAGGAGGTAAATCATAAATGTCGCTCAATGTGGGTTAGTCAAGCAAAACACTATCACTGTGTTTTGTAGCGGAAGTTTCTTGACGTTGTTGAATATTAACTGCTCTTTTTTTTTAGTTAGTAGCGTTTTTTTTCCATATTTTTTTTTCTATAATTATCATGTAGTCGTTCCTGGGTCTGGGTCTGAGGTCACAATTTTAACCTAACCTAACCATTTTTTTTAAATAAGTAATTATCCTAATCTAAATAGTTCAGTTCCGGGTAACCTACTAAAAACAATCTCATTTTTCTATTAATGCAAGTCGTTTGAAATTAAGCTAATCTAAATAGTTAGGTTCCTGGTAACCGACTAAAAACAATCTCTTTTTTCTATTAATGCAAGTCGTTTCTGGCACTCGCCGGCCGCTGCCGCGGCACCGCTCGCTCCGCTCGCTCGGCTCGTGCGTAGGAGGTCACAGTTTTAACCTAACCTAACCTACCCATTTTGTTTAAAGAACAAATTAACCTAATCTAAGTAGTTGAGTTCCGAGTAACCGATTAAAAAAAAAAACTTTTTTTCTATTAATGCAAGTCGTGTCTGGGACTTGCCTGCCGCTGCCGCGGCACAAATAATCTTATTTTTGCTTTAATATTTTTTGTCTTAACAAATCTCACCAAACGTTTATTGTCTGAAGATTGTTTGCTGTAATAAATCATTTGATTATAGACCAAATGCCATAATGACATTATACTTGGTAATATTTGACCAAGTAAAAATTTGACCAAATAAAAATATGCGTACTCATTCATCATTCGAAATATTGCAATGGTATAAAAAAAAAGTTGCTAAAATTTGTTTGGGTAATGAAATTTTGGCAAAATCTTTTCGGCAAAACGGCAGGATCCCATAAAAATCAAATTTAGATTTTCGCAAAAACTTGTAAGTACCAAAATGTATCTTAATTTTCAACTTTATTTTTATTTTTCGGAATTTTCCCTTGTGCTGTAAGACCTAGTTTTTAACCAAAATTGTCAACTAGGTCAACCGGAAGTACCCTACAGGTTATGGGTCGAAAACCTATTTGGCGAGAAGCAATGTCGTACAGCACATGTAAAGGGAAAAATCTGAAAACCGTAAAATGTAGATTAATAACAAAATATCTACAAGATTATACGGAATCATCGGTACGCGAGTCCAACTCGCACTTGGCCGGTTTGTTTTGGTGTTAATTAAGAGCATTGTTAAATTAGAAACAATGGGAAGAAAAGAGGAAGAGGTCAAACTTTTCCATTAATGTAGGTATTACTTAGCAACTGAAAGGCAATGAGAGGTTTTCTTTTTGAGGTATTTAAAAAAAAACTTATTTTCCAAGAACCCTGTAGATGGCGTTAAACTGACTACGTTACTTGGTGCCAAAGCTAAAACGCTTGGAAAAAAAAAACATTGCGTCAGGTCACATCCGTAGCTCGTTGACTGACACTTTCGTTTGCTTAAGCTTCCGAATATAACCTAGTTTTCTCGCGCTTTGTTAAAATCAGATTGTTTAGGTTGCGTTCTTACCAGCAGTAACTTGCAGTAACTTACCAAGTTCAGTGTCATCTATCCAGCGACTAGGGAAAAGCTAAAAAGAAAATCCTTCATTTCTTTCTTAGAAAACATTTCATTTTCTGACTGTTGGAGCTGTCATTATTGAGCTCCAATATTAAGGTTGAACTGCGCAACATATTTTCCATACAAATTTCGGGGGGCTATTACTCCACTGTTTGACATGGTACATCTAAAGTTAAACATGATATCGTTTTGTCTCATTATTAATTGTGTCTGTGTGGAAACAGAATAGTAAAATAAAAAGCCATTCAAAAGTTACGAGCTACCAAAGATTCATTTTTATTGCCAATTTTAACGTAACTTTGGGCGTAAATTAGTAATAAAAGAAGTGTCAAATTTCCAAAACAAAGTTGGTACCGACACAGCACAATTATCGAAGAATTCAATAAGTTTTATTTGATAATGATTTATGCAGTGGTTTTTTCATAAAATTCGATTTCCCAAAAGCCTTTTCATATTTTTTTACGCGTGCCTTTTACTATGTATTTTCGTGCATCTCACTGAATATTGTTTCCCGTTTCACTGAATAGTGTTTATTTTGAAGGTTATAAGCGATACCGTACGTATGCTCCTGAAATATAAACCTAGGATTTTTTATATTTTTTTTTACAAATTCAATCTGTTATTTACCTAAATTTCAGGTCTCTGCAACGCTTAGTTTTTAAGATTTTCGTGGCCGCGCGGTTCTCCGCGTTTCAATGGCGTGGCCACGTTCAAATGCTTCTAACTTTTTAACCATAACTTTGACAAATTTAAGGTTTTGGGAAATTTGAACCACGTACATACATATTTTTACAAAATCATGGCATAGTAATTTAAAAAAAAAACGCCGTGGTCGCGCCATCGAAACGCACACCCTATAATATGGTGTAGCGACCTACTTATTTAGAAACTTTATTTACATAAAACCTTCACGATATATTTTTTACTTTTCGTCTGATCTGTCACTTCTCTGTCTTGTGTTGACTAAATTTATATAGAATTATGAACATTTTAAATTTAATTTAGTTAGTGTACAACAACCACTAAATTAGTGACTCCGACGTGATAATATCACGTAGTACGTACGTATCACTAGGATTTCCTTTTCAGGGCATATTATGCCCTGAAAAGGAAATCCTAAACTTTATCAGGCCAAGGAAATCCACAGTACCACGATGACAATATAAAGCAGTCGTCTGCCGACCAACGTCCCGACTGCTGGCTTCACAGCCATTTATTTCTCTCGAGGGATTAGCAGACCTGGCGGGAAGCGTCCAGGACATCGTGACCCCAGGCTAACAATAACAAACAATATAGTTATACAATATTATTGTTGCCACTAATCTCGCGAATTGTGTAGTGACGATGACGTTATAAGTTGATAGTAAAAGTTTTAAAGAAAAAGTTTATTTTATTATTTTTAGCGCATTTAAATAAAAGGTCAGATGAAAGTATTATAATTATAACTTCGTTTTTGTTCGGAACGGTTCGGAACGCGCGTGAAGACTAGCGTCTAACTGCTCATCACTGATACTATCTCTGTCGGGCACGATGCCAGGTGAGACAGCGTGCTTTTTGGCCACGCCCACCAATGAGTTCGGTCCCGTGTGATGTGTCACCTTAAAGATGTATACAAGTACCCGGCAATAAATATTGCACATCGACCTTTGGAAAGAGACAATCAGCTAATTTCGGCTTCGTAGAGCGCTATCTCTCTCGCACGAAATACAAACAGTCCGGTATCTATGAACAACGACTGACAAACGAATTAGCCGATTGTCTCTTTCCAAAGGTCGATGTGCAATATTTATTGCCGGGTACTGGTGGGTAAAGTGGGTTGTCTCTTACCTGAAACAATGAAAAAAAAATACATAATGTCAAAATTCAACAGGCACATACATAAATATAGCACTTAGATTAGTTCTATATAGTAACAACTAATCATTACATTTATATATTTTTCCGTACACGAAAAATATAACTTGACTAGCTTTCGCCCGCGACTTCGCTCGCGTAAGTTTTGAATTTAACAATCAATTCGGGTTGTACTCTGTTTGTTGTGACATGACCTTTGGTCGTTGCAGACATGGGTTCAGAACGGAACATTATTCTAGGACGCTCCTATATAGAATGTTGTGTGTTGTCGTTCTATTTAGCACTAATACATATAAATTCTGGGCATTGGACACACGCCAACATGCTACATATAGCTGGCCATGGGAAAAGCATGGCTTTTCCAAACGCACCCCTGCTATCTGCAATGTTCAAGTTCGTCACATGGACGGCATAATATACGACCAAGAGCGTCCGATGATTTTACCCCAAGCCAATCTTCAACAGGCGTACCTTGAACGGTTTTTTTTTACTCCCTTCTTGAGGTGTTCTATGTATAACAACAGGGGCCTTGAAAAAGGTGGTTGAAGTAGTTTTAGGAGGTGATGAAATCCTTTTCCGGAATTTACGTTAATTAAAGAAAACAGCCTGTCAATTTCCTAAGTGTACGGCAACGGTACGTAATACATGTAGCATTGGATGTTTCCAAATACTTTTCCCTTTGAAATAACATTCATTAGTTTGTGGACCTTTAAGAAACACGTGGGCAACTAAATCATGTCGGTCAGTAATTCTTTGCCCAGGCATAAACTCTTCTGTTATTTTCTTTCATGAGGGATTGCAGGTGAAAGTCACGAATAGGTCAGGCCTGTCATAAGTACATACATAGGCGAAAGCGTCTTGTGTATATTCATGCTGATAGCGTCGAGGAAAGAATAACAATTCAGCTTAAATCGTTGGGGTTTATATTAACAATTTCCATCCGTGCTAATCGGATCTTGCAGAATGTAATTTTTAGCTCGTAGTTTTTTATGGTTTAAAGAAATGTAACGAAGACGTTTGCCTCTCAACTTTGATGTACGTACATACTAAAAAATGGTAGAACAGCTGTCTTGACCGTAGAAGAAGTTTAAAATCATTTACACGAAGCATCGTGTGGTAGGCGTAAAAATCCATACAGGAAACTTTCTTATTAGGAACTGGCTGTTTCATAGTGGGATTAATGAGTGGTATATCAAAATAGTATCCCGACAGTCCTTTGCTAAAAATTAACGGGTACTGCAAAGCATCGTAGAACTTATGAGTATCGGCTCCGCATGTCAGTGTTCGTAGTTTGTAACACTATTTCTCGTGAAGAGAACTGGCCGCCACTCACTACGAAAGCAACTTCATTAATTGTCGGTGCATTAAAGCGCTTCTCATGTTCGCCACGCGCAGTTCGATCAGCATCGATAACGATCTTATAATTTTCTTGAGGCCAGTTTTAAAGGTATTTATCAATAGATTTTGGTTATGTAACATAACCGGTAATAAAGGAACTCAATTGTTTCTCCTAGAATTGCTTGTCCGAAAATCATTATCATAATTATCATATCATATCCATAACACGTTTGCTATAAACTTTTAATGTTCAAAGTCCCGAAATTTTGTTTCACATAATAAATCTTTACTTCTAATACTATTCTGTCATATTATCGAGTAGGATAGCTACTATAATTATTGCATCTCCTATTTTTACATGACATAAAATCATATGTCCCAAGTATTGTATTAAATAATGTGCATTATTCCGAATGTTCATTTATAAATGGTTAGTCCTAAAACATTTGCTAAAATTTAGGTTTTAGTGACAGAAACGAATCCTTGTAAACCCAACTCCAAGCAGTCTTGTCTGCCCTACCCCTTTTTTTTTGTTTTTTTCGGATGGGAAATCATCAAATTAATGACTCCTCCCGCTCTGGGCGGAGCAGGAGGGAGTGTCAGACTTTTACTGACTAAAACTCATCCATGTTCCTTCCTCGCTCTTTGTGTTCCGGGGCCACGGTATCTCTTTCGAACAGTCCCGAATCCCCGGAAGGCATCGGCCCTTGCGGACCCCTTCCTATTGCTGACTCTCTTTGAGGCGCGCGTGGAACACGAACGCGCTGTCGCCACGGCTTGTCGTCATGAGACGGACGGACGGCGAGCTAGCCCATAGCCCACCGTCCACAGGCCCGCGCCTACGGTGGCCTCCGACGCCTCCCGTGACGACCGGGACGTGAGATTTTCTCATTCTCACGTTCCACCACCTCCTTCTCTAGCATTACTGCTTCGCAGAAGGAGGTGATGGCGTCCCATTCCGTCTCGCTTCGGACCATGGCTTGGATCAGGGCCGGACGCGAGAGATCGCCGCCACCAAACGCCGCTTCGAGGACACGGCGGTACTCCGCCCACGCCGTGCACACCTCCACCGTGTCCTCCGGTCAAGCCTCGCAGTGGAAACACCCGGGCGTTTTCTCCCGGTCTGCAATCCAATATCCAAGTGGAGTGTAATTTAGAATCGCGTAGGCGTGGTAGGGCGAGGTGGCCCGCAAGCTGAGGAGTAGGTGGTTTTATTACTTGCCGCCGCGGCTGAGGTTGACGCGCGCAGCCGGCCAGTAAGCCTAGTTAGTGATAGTAGCGTTAAACACATCTGCAACGATAAGCTCGCGTGGGACCGCCGGAGCCTCGCAGTGCTGGAACCGTGACAGAAACCATGCCTGTTGCATGTTGCTTGCTCGCTTGCATGCTGCATGCATGTTGCATGTTGCTTGCTTGATGATACTGTGTGCTTGCTTGCATGCTGTTAGCTTGCTGCATTCTTGCTGCATGCTTGCTGTCTTTCCTGGTTTTGAGAAGATGTCTCATCAGCTCTCAAAGCTACTTGTCGCTTCTTTTGCCTTTTTAATTCGTCATGAACGGAGGATTTTTGGAATCATGCAATTTTCGCTGTTCAGGCTCGCGATGAGCTCCTCCCTATGTTGGAACTACGTTTAAGAGGCATTTTAATATGGAAAAAAAAAACCTAACCTTTGAAAATAACAAACCAACCGAAAAATAATAAAAGGGAACTATTAAAGATTTATTTTTTATTTTCATACAATTGTTTGTATTAAGGATCGAGTCGGATCAAGTAGGATCGACAACGCTTAATTGATAATTAAGTGCCGCAGATTTAGAAAACCAATCCTAGCGAATATTTTTTTAGGAATCAGAAAAACCAATTTAACAACCTATTTAACGACAATTACGATACCATAGCTAAAGACAATTACGATCAAAAAAATCTTCGATGATCCTTCTCCCACAGAAAATTTTAATACCGCGATTTAGAAAAGGCGTCATCAGTACAACGCCATCTATCAAGCAGATTGTGAAACTGTTGAATTTATGCTACTAAAAAGCTGTATTATTGGCACTCGACTCACAAAATATATTTCCTATCCTAACTAATAATATTAATTCGAAAGTGAGTTTGTTTATTTACTTTATCCCTCGGGAACAGTCCTTTTTTCTTGGACGAAAGGTTTAATTTTTTATGTATCTCTCACAACGTACCTATGTTCAAAATGTCATGATGATTGGTTCAGCGGGTCAGGGCGTGAAAAGGTATCAAGCAAAGCAACTTACTTTTGCATCTATAATAATTTATTATTTATGTTATACTCGTAGTTAGGAGGATGTAAAACTGGTCTAGACTCAAAAAATAGGGTACAAAAGGTACTTCAATATAACAAAAAAAAAACCCATGTCACACTACAAAAGTTTTAATAATTTAATTCAATCGTGATTCGTAAGACACGTGGCGCCACCTATGACCAAAAAGCACGTTATTGTTGTTTTCCTCGGGAACAGTATTTTTTTTCGGGATGAAAGTTACTCTATGTCCGTTACTGTACACCTAAAAATATATATGCAAAATTTCAGGATGATCGGTTCAGTGGGTTAAGCGTGAAGAGGTAACAAACAAACAAACTTACTTTCACATTTATAATATTAGTATGGATATGGATATGGATTATTTGTTATAACTATTCCTGAAAGTAAACGATAGTGTGAATCAATAAATATGTTATGTCTCTATCAATGTAAGTGGAAGGTCCTATTAGACCCACTTTCGGATAAAAACACGATAGAAAAGCAATAGACATGTTCTAAGATCGCCTAAAGAGCACTTCACTTTTATTGTAAGAAAACCAAAAGTAATAATAACATTTCAGCAGAATAACGAGTATTTTTCGTATTGATTTTGTTTTCTTGTTACTCGCTTTGATCAAAATTCTGTGTCAAGCGTTTTCCATTTCAAATTTAATTGTGTGTCGTATTTGATACCTTTCAACAAAGCTTGTAAAAACGTAAAAGGAATACGAAATATCAAATAAATCATGAATTTAGAAAAGTTACACTCATACGGGGACATAAATCCTACTAATATTATAAATGTGAAAGTTTGTGAGGATGACTGTATGGATGTTTGTTAGTCTTTTACGCAAAAACTACTGAACGGATTTCGATGAAATTTTGCACACAGATAGTTTATAACTTGGATTAAAACATAGGATTTTGACTTTTTATCGCGGTAGTAAGATCCTATGGGACAGTTATCAAACTTCACGTGGGCGAAGCTGCTGGCAGAAGCTAGTACTACATATTTGGCAGAAAGGTTTTCAATACGATAATATTTACACACTTAAACGTTTGCGCCGAATATTTGACATCGTAGCGGTCGTAGTGGTGGCGTCATCACGTCTGTAACATCGTAGCAAAACGTGATGACGAAACGTATGTAATTGTTTTGAAACGTGACGCTTTAGAAGATTAATTGGTCTCATACAAAACTTGCACGTATTGATGCCAGCCATTGATTACTGACAGCTGGTTTTGAGTGGTTAATAAAATCAGTGTTATACTGATGGCTAAGATTAAGAATAATGTATTATTTATAAATGTACATTCAACGCATTGATTCCTGAATCACACTAGGATTCCCCTTGTCGTCAGTTCCAGGCTCCTTCCAGAATTGAAACTTTGATGGATTACTATCGCGGAAATGTGACGATGTAGAAGATTTCGTCTCATACGAAACTTGTTTTTATTGATGCCAGCTATTGATTAATATAGGTTTAATGTATGACCGCTATTGGCGGAAATAAGGCAAGACAAATAATTCAAAGCCCTTTCTTTATCCTTGACAGGTTCGACCTATATTTTGGTACAATTATTTTTCTTCCCTCAAAACAGGAAAGCACAATATTAAAATTGGCATATTGTCTGCATCAACCTCATTGGATCACTGCCTTACAATCTGACTCTGGATAATCATAAAACCAAACTCCAAAACTATTCCGAAATGAACTACCTCGATGACAAAAATACATTATTATCAGAATTTCCGACTAGATATCTCAAACTAGATATCTGGATCGTGATATAAATACTATGCTATAAATAAATTAGGGGCTCGTAAAAGATATCTGCCAGATAGACAGTAGAGCAAGGGCACATAAAATAGTTACACGATTGGATGTTTACTGATAGGTAGTAAGATAAAATAATGTTACCACACAGGTTACAGTCAGAATGGTGAATAGGAAATGTCAACAGTCAGAATGTCCTCGTTTATTGAAGAAATAAAGCGGCGTCTTCATTGAAACTAATGAAGTGTTCACTGTCGTCCTTTGAGCAGCCTGTATCTTGTCTCTTATTAATGGAACTGAGACGTCATAATTATTTTGAATGATAAAAAGAATAATGTAAATGCCTTCTTTTAGGATTGCCACGCGAGAGAGATAAACTGAGCATGATTTGTACCCGTCATTAGCTGAAGTCGACATTTTGCCTGTTTCAGCGTGATGGCCTCACTGTCATTTTAAAAGAGTGACACAATAAAGTTGCGCACAAATTGGCGTGGTTGGCGAAATAAACATTGTTTCTACATTATCATTAAAAATGCTATCAATCTCCAAACCAAAATAATAGCAAGCAGGCACCAAAGTAATTACCGAAACATTGTAAAATCCTGTCGGAACTAAACCATTGTTTTAATTAATTAGGTACGTGCCACACAAGAAAAAACCAATTATTTTTAACTACGTGGTAGAATAACATATTGGCATGAGTACACAATTAACACTTCATAACTGAATGCAGTCCCATCACAACACACAAACGCGATGGTTGTAGTAATTGGGTTTCCGTAGTTTTAACAACGAAGGAAGGAATAATATTGTATTTTATTTATCTGTTTGACATTCTCAGCTGAAACCACAGGCTGGAACGATGCCAGATGAGAAGGACAAGCTGTAACACGCAATATTGTAATGCAGTAAGTAATGTCATCATCATTATCATCATTTCAGCCGAAAGACGTCCACTGCAGGACATAGGCCTCCCCCAAGTGTCGCCACATTGACTGATCCCGTGCAACTTGCATCCAGCGGATTCCCGCAACCTTCACCAGGTCATCGGTCCACCTAGTGGGAGGCCTTCCAACGCAACGTCTTCCGGTTCGCGGTCGCCACTCCAGAACTTTTCGGCCCACGAAAAACTCGGTAACTAATGTGTCTTCTCCATTTCAATGTCTGGATAGACAATTTAAACAATAATAGTTTTTACTGAATAGTTGGCCAATAAAAAGTCCTTTTGGAGAAAATTATTTGGTACAAGGAAATTAAACCATTGTTATTAAAATGTAATATTTATTTCGCAAAACTTGGAAATAAAAATACAGCTGTAGTGAAAAATAATGAGGCTATACCGATATAATGTCAAGCCAAAAATGTCAAGATCTTTTAAACGGTATAACACTAACATTCTTTTACCATGTCGCCTGAAATAGTTTTTTACTGGGAACTCGAGGGGCACAAAAATAAACAGGAGTTTTTTTGGTTCAGGAAAAAAGGCCAATATTCTCACACGGAGTGGCCATCGATTCAGATTTCAATCGGAGTTATTCATAGTATAGTACTGTAGTAGCTACACTATCCAATGTTAAAAGGGTCCTTCTTCAAAATCCCAGTGATGGATGAAAGGGTTACGAGCCATTCTTTTTAGCTTGGGTGTTTTACGGGCTCTACAATATTCCTTTGGGTTTCTTGAAAACAGGTGATGGAGAAATATTGAAAAAAATGCAAAGAATGCAAATAAAAGCGGTTTTCGTAAGTTGAGTTCAAACATCCGGCACAGAGTACTCCAGGGGGCGGCAATGTTGAGGGAAATGGATGGAAATTGGAAACTTGCAGTGACCTCAAGCTTTAATTTTCGTTGTACTACATTGAATGTGGACGATTTCCGAATCCTCGTATTGGAAACGGTTTACTTTTATTAGGTTTGCCGGGAGATAGAGAATATTTTTAATTATTATATGTATTTACAAATCACATAAAAAATAACATTTAATTGCGATTTCTGAAACTAAACCAGTTTTGTTAAAAAAAATATAACAGCTAATCAACTCCAATAGCATTATTTAACGCTACACACTTCATTACTACACGCTTATTCGTCTTGCTCGATTCTTACTTCTAGTATTTTTAATTATGAAGGTTTTCTCCACTGCTGCCACATTTCAATACTAATTTTATTTGCGCAGAAATTTGTGAAATTCAGAGCAATTCATTTCCCACTCTTCAATTTACCTCTCGGAGAGTGCATTATCCTTAGAAGTATTGCGAGAAAATGTATAAAAAACTGTGTATGTGCGTGTGTAATGTGTAAAAAAGTTCACCTTTGCAAGAAGGTTTAATTTTTCGTTAAAATATGATAGTTTTACCCATTCATTTTATTTTATACAAGTGCTGAAGCTGCCACAAGTTTTTGTTCTAGTTTTCTAAAAAAAAATCATACCGATATATTCTACTAACGAACAAGTGAACGAAGGATTACATTTTGCAATTTTATTGAAATTTAATTTACCTCGGGTACATTATCGTCTAGTTAGTTAGACAGAATTGTACGTTGACTCAATTCTATGCAGGTTTCAAGAAGTTGACAATCAATTTTTTCGTTTTCATTTAATTGGTTTGCAAGAAAATTAGTTACCTACCAACCTGCACTAATACCATAGTCGCAGATTACGATTGAGAAATGATAAAAGCAGCAAGATTTAACAAAAAATTGCACATTATAAATTCAGTTCCACCGCTAAAATATCGAAGTAATTACTCAAACAATTTGTAATGAAAATCCATTAGTAAATCCGCGATAAATACAACAAGGTTAATTTCATTAACTCATTAGTAAGAGACAATTAGGTGTGGTTTGACGACGTCGCGCGTCGCACCGAGGCGCGTGTTTGTTCCTTAATAAAATTGTGGTTCGAGAAAATTAGATATCTCGGAGTAAAGACCGCGTAAGGTTTTGAGTAAGACGTTTTGGGTCTTGGTTTAAAATAAAATAATAAAAGATAATTAGAGTTCCCGCTTTAGTATTTAGATAGGTATTTGGTATTTTCGTGAAAGGCCCTAGTGATTTTATTTAATCCTATAAAGCATCCACTCGAAAGCTGAATAGTCTCTAATCTAGCGGAAACTCAGATGAGAGTTAGTTCCAAACAGAGACTTCAAAGACGGTTGGATTAAACCGTCTTCTAAATCCAGTTACTTCATCTGACAGACAGGTTTTAATAGAATTGATTGATCTCACTACAGGTACCTTCGCTCGATTTATTTCGCAATCCAAGGCTTTGCTTTTAACATAATTATTATGGAAGGTTACAAAAAATATTTGTAAAACTATTTTTGCTATCATGTAACGGTTTACGTAACTGTAAACATGAACAAAGTACAACTGTTACAATAAATTGCAGCCAACTATAAACAAACTGTACAAAGCAAGCTAAATTTATTTCGAGGTGCACCAAACCAAATGCTGTAGTCGAGTTGAACAGAACAAATAAACCCTGAGCACCTTGAGTAATCTAGTGGAAACTGTTCACGAGCACGAATTTAGGTAAAATTAAATAGTGAAGCGAAGAGGTGAAATTCAACGAATTTCTTGAACGCAATTGGAAGGAACTAAGTACAAAGAGACTGTTTAGAATTTTACTACAATAGGATAACGTCAAGTTATTTAAATCTAAATAAATTGTCTTAAGTTAAAATATCTTTTTCTAACAAAAAGTAAGTGCCTAAAAATACTAATTCACAAAATATCTACCTAGCAGTTTCCTTTTTTAATTGCGAAAAAAAAAAATCGTCTAAGCCTACACTTTCAGACAACTGCAACTGCTGCAATTTTGTGAGATTATCAGTACCTTACCTATGTAAATATACCCATTGACTGTTCGCAATTACTACTAAAAACCTCCACTGTGAAAGTTGGGTTCAGTACAAAAATGTTCTAATTCGTCGATTATTTCTTACATCTACGAGCATTTTTTTCAAACTAGGGATCTCATATTCGAGCCTACGTGTAGTGTTGTGAACTTCCATTTTATTTGCGTACGTCAATGACGAGTAGTGGCATCTCGGGACAAGAAACGAAACTAAACACTGTGTTACAGTGTTTCTCAATCGCGATTCTTTTAATTTTATTGTACCCACTCCCTTATCATCATCAGCCTATCAATGTTCTCACTGCTGGGACACAGGCCTCCTCTCTATTCTATGAGAGGGAATGGACTATAATCCACCACGCGGGCCCAGTGCCGATTGGTGGATGTCACATGTCTTCGATTTTTCTGGTTCTAGAACATGCCGGTTTCCTCACAATGTTTTCCTTCACCACCCCACTCCCCTAAACTTGAGCTTTAATACATACAATATCGTTCTTTAAGCAAAAGCATTATTTTTTATTTTCTCTTCCTCAACATAAGTCATGCATCACCTTGCACCTCAATATTGCTGCTATAATAAGGACTGCCCTATTATTAATATGTCCTCTATAAACCTAACTATTATTGGAGAGGTAAAGGTTCAGTAAACCAACATAACTAACCATCATCTGTGACTTTCAAAGTTTTCATGAATACGAAATACTAAATCACAATGTATACTTTACTGAACTTAAGATATTTTTTTAGATTTCCCTGAAGTATTGTAGAATTCAACTAAAATTCTTAAATGCCACAGAAATAATTAAACAAAAGCATCTGTTATTATTCTTGAAACTTTTTGTGGATTCTTTTGAATTGATTTAACGACCTGTTTATTTGCGCTTGTTTATGCTCAATCATACTAACTTACAAGTTACTAACGACACGATATTTTCACTGAACTTTGTCAAGTTAAAAAAAAACACCTTAACAGCTTTTATGGTTTAAGAACTTTATTTCTCAAAAATAATTACATTCACATAGATGAGAAAAACCTTATTTCAACTTAGGATACATTAGCGACGCGACGGTTACACAACTAAAATAGTTTTTTTTTTAATATAATTGATATTTGAAACGGCGTTCCTTTTTCGAAAAATTAGATGTATGTGTTAAATCTTGCTGTACAGAGTGATTGGTAACTGGGTGTATACATTGAAATGGGTGATACAATACCTTATTTGCAACAATTTTGACCCCAACTTGGGAGCCAAACCGGGTTCTTTTGGAAAAAACGAACTTTTAAAGTTTTTTGGGATTTTCCACTTCTCCGCCATAAACTGATGGATTATGAGAAATCTACGCCGTCCAGGATGTTAAATTAATATTTTTCTGATGGCTTTTGAACGAATGAATCGTTCAAAAATCAATTTGTCCAAAAATTACCTACTGGTAGTAGGAACTTAAGTGCCATAAAGGTCATGTTCTGAAATTTTCATGAAACTTCTCTTGTTTTTTTAAATGAATTGTTTTTTAAATGTTGCTTTTGTTTAAGTACAGCGATTATTATTATTTGTATGATTTTCACAAATTGAATTTACTAATCTAAATATTCATTAAAGAACAAAGGTAATTTGAAAATATTTATGATCTTGAACTACGCATTTTCAGTAAGTTGGTTTTACTCACATTTTAATCCTCAGTAATGTTTACTCCTGATGAAGAAAGAGCATTCCATTCATTCACCACACCAAACTTTTACTCACTGTTGACACTTTTATTTACGTATGGCACTTCACATCGTTTTCACACTGGTGATCACGACAACAACCGACACAGAGTAGACGTGCACTCACTATGGCAGACGCCGTGGTACTGGAGCTTTGATGCTGGTAAAGTGGAAATCAAGGTCAGTTTTCCCTCCCCCACGCGTACCGACACTTAGCGCTCGCAACTTAACGCGCTGACACTTGAAGCGATCACATTAACAAAATAAAATTATCATTAATATTTTACCACCTATAGCAGACATCTCGTAACTCTAGCACTCAGTACGCAGTTTAGGTAAATGAAAGCACACTTTGAATAATCAATGATTTGAAGTATCAAAGTTACTTATACCTCGCGAGTGAAACAAACGATAGCGACACACACACTTGTCTGAGACAGCTCATCTAAAGCGCTGCAAGGCATAACAAGTATGACCTTAGGATCGATGGCAAGTGATTAGTATATTTGTAAGTACAGTAATTTACATGAGCTAATAGAATATTTCTAATATTAATAATGTATTGGCGAAGTCACCGCGCGCCATGGCTTCAATCTTTGTGAAATTATTGAACGAAAATGAAAAGCTATCAAACTCCAAACATAAACTTGTTTTATCTCGACTCTTAAAAGGAAAACGTTTTTTATTGAAAGTCCATATCGTACAGACAACCAGTTAGAAAACGATGCAATTCCCGAGAGTGTAGGCTACTTTTTATACAGCAATATTTATACGGTCTATGTGTAAACAAATGGCAAAAGTTAGAAGAACCAACGAATCAATTTAATATATCTGAAAGTACCTCATCTTAAATTCTGACTTGGTGCGTGATTTCAATCTTTATCTGAAGAAAAAGTTTCAAAATTTACGTATGTTTACAAAGCTTTTCCAGGCCCTAAAACGTTTTTGTTTCGCCTTATTTGGAGTATGTTTAAAGTAACTCTTTTCGATCGAAAGCGATATAAAGGCCAAACAGAAAAATTAGAAAAGGAAAGTACAGCCAGAGACAAATTGAAAATAATGATTCCATATCACATCTCTCCGACGGTGAGCCGAGATAATATCGCGTAGTAGACTGTAAATATAGACTCGCAAATAAATTTGTCATTGTTACCACTATATGATAATGCAACCTGTACTGTGCAGTACATGTGTTGAGTTTTGATAAATATCGAACAAAAGCGATTAATAAACAACTGTATTATAACGTTCGTTAGCTAATATGCCTACTGATAGGAGTTTGAATCTATTATTGTGTCTATTCAACGTTAATTTCCTCCCGTTAGTTAAGCCTCTTGAGACGTATGCAACACGTAAACAACACATATTGTTGTTTGACCATCACATAGTTCATTGAATTCCCCAAGAGGCCTCTGGTCTAAAATACAATCTAACAACGTTAGTGTAAGTTAACTAACAGCGATTTATAATATCGACAAGAGATCTTCATTTGGATGGACTGTATAATATATTGTTTGTTACAGATGTATGTAATTAATTGATGCATCAATATGCATACTTGTGAAAAAATAATCAATTAAGCTCTGAAAAACTTATCGCTTAGCAAAATACGTTCAGCTTCTATTTGTTACTGCCTTCTGTAATACAACTCAAACCCACTTACCAACCTCTGCTCGTTATGGTAGATTAGCGTGAAAGCGAGTGTCGTCATGTAAACTGATCACGTCTACCCTCGGGGACAAGCACGTGAACCAATGTTCAACATTATTACCTACCCTCCCTCTGGAGGGTCGTGTATGTATGAGGCGCGTGTCAAGTGTGTGCACGTTATAAGTTATAGGTCTCTACCTATAACTTATAACGTGCACACACTTGACACGCGCCTCACACATACACGACAATTACATCAGACACTTTTGTCATTAGTGTCATTTCTTCAGGTATACCTGCCCAATAGGTGCGATGCTTACATGGGTCGAAGGTAACTAAATGTAATCGAGATACAAAATACCAACTTTACAGTACTGGCGTTGCAAGTTGCTAAGCTTCTTCGAATACTACGTTCTAAATTGTCTAGAGCCATCTCTGCCTTCATTTGAGAAAATAGTATATTTTACTTTAAACTGAACATGGAAGCATCATATTATATTATTTATGTGCTCATTTACAAAATCTCTCAGACGGTACAGAGAAAACATTAAGAAGATTTTCTAGGTCTTACTCGAGCTTTTTGCCTAAAACCCCGGCACGCTCCCTAATTACAACGTAAACGCTTTGCTTTGTTTCTCTCTTCCCAATGCTTAAGTTTGAGATACGAGTACAGGAAGCCATGATTTTGGCTTGGAGGGCCGCCAGGGTACTTTAATTATTTCTAATTTAAAAAACATTGATGCGAAAAAGCTTTGTATAGAACCCATCATTATTCTTGTACCTAATTTTGTGTTTCATCCAATATACTATTATTTAAACATTATCATTCAGATCATAAGCGTCTTTCAATTTCACCCTACATGCCTCCATCAAACACGTAAGTTTTTTTTAATAGGAAACAAAAATACATCATGCGAACAATAATTTGGCCAGGTAAGACTATCTTATAGAATCACTCTACATTTTTGTTGTAATTTCATTACGCTTACAAGACTGAACTTCATCCAATGAAATGAGCTACAATTTTTTTTACAGTCAGACTTAATACCTAAAGTACGGGTTATGAACATAAAATAATACTTGTGTGAATGCGAAAATATTTTTTTATTACGGTCAGTGTAGACCGTTATTACCACTTCTACGAGAACCTAAATATATAACGCGCACTTTACAAGGCAATAATTTAGTTTTCCTTTTCATAGGAAAATTACGAAAAATCTTATTACACCAGATTTCTCAAGTGCATAAATGAAAAGAGGAAGAATTTTGTTTTTGCATGAATTCATTTCATACCTACATAAGATTTATGGAAGAATTATTTAAAAACTACTTGGAATATCCATGCTTTAAACGAACAGTTAGATTAGCTTGATGAGCTGGACGCAAACTGAATATAGTACGGAAATGTACACCTTTTTTTTTCGGATGGGAAATCATCAAATAACTACTCTCGCTCTGGGCGGAGCAGGAGGGAGTGTCAGACTTTTACTGACTAAAACCCATCCATGTTCCTTCATCGCCCTTTGTGTTCCGGGGCCACGGTATCTCTTTCGAACAGTGCTGCAACCCCGGCAGACGGAAATGTACGTATATATTTTTAAGGATGAAAACCGTCTGGCTTAGTGAACAGTTAAAGGATATTGTTGGAAGCGCCTCCAGCGCGTCCTAATTGAGCGCTAAGTCTCAAGTGTCCGACTGCGACACGATGTAAGTGCTTCCACAAAGTTGGTCACTTCGATGGTGCAGTTAAATTAACGGTTTTAAAAACGGGATATCTACATTATAAGGAACGTCTGTAATGTTGAATATAAGCTTACCAAGATAGAACGATTGATATCAACTTTCATCAGTAAAAAATACGGAAATGAAATAGTTGAACTATCATAAACAAACAATAAGTTAAGATAATATTTATTTGCGAAATTACCGATTACTAGGTAGTTATTCTTTTAACATAATATAATAATAATTTTAGGATCTTTCATGGATAGTTTAAAGAGCAAAAGATTCTATTTGACAACTGGTTTTTTTTTAATTATTTACATAATACCTATGTATGAGTATGCCGTGCCGTGCCGATGCCGTGTGGTATCCGGCAGAGTAGAATAGAACCAACCCATTACACTGACGGGTGTCGTATAAGGCGACTAATGTCTGAGGCAGAACACCTTGCGCCTCCGTAGACCAGAGAATGGGCAGCAGCTTTTTCTGTTAGTCTTGCATCACTGCGATCTCCAATCCGCCTGCCAAGCGTGGAGATTACGGCAAATCCTCCCATCATGGGAGAGGCTTATGTCCAGCAGTGGACGTTATGGGCTGTTGTAGTAGTGTAGTAGTATGAGTATGACTGTATTTCGGATATTTTATTGAAATACTGTTTAATGAGATTATTAAACAGAAAGTCGTTAGAAAAATCCCAATTCAGTGTTTTCATTTTAATTTCACATAAAAAGTGCCTAAAGCTGTAATTTATTTTCATACTAGCTGACCCGCGCAACTTCGTCTGCGTCACATGAGAGAGAGAGAGAGAGAGGTTTAGAGAGAGTGTGAGTTAACCTTAAAAGATAGACATATTGCTATCGCGGATTTTTTTTAGAACGTTTTAAGAGGAACAATTCCCTCATACATGATTTTTGCGTAACTTTAACCGTTAATGCAGCGCCTCCAACGGAAGCTCTCAAAAGAAATAAATTTTCCCTGTTTTTACAACATTTATTGATTTATCATTGATGCTTCGCTGCTTTTAGTTGTAGCGTGATGTTAAATAACCAATAGCCTTCCTCGATAAATGGACTATCCAACACTAAAATATTTTTTTTTAATTCGTTCCTATAATTAGCGCGTTCAACCAACCAAACAAAAAAACAAACAAACTCTTGACCTTTATAATATTATTCAAGATTCAAGTGGATAGCAATTTAATTTCTCCGATATATTTACATTTATCGCTAAAATAATCTACTTATGTTTTTTCCAAATAAGGGCTTCCTTCGACAGCCTTACCTACGTCTTCATCCTTAGACACTCGATGACAGTCATACTCTAGCTAGGTCGAAAGTTCTCATCAAAGATGCAGAAAATCAGCCCAAACACGATTTTTCCATTTTAAATGGGTCCATCTTTGAGATATACCTACGCTTTTAACAAAAAAGGACCACATGTATCCGTGTATCAGACTTTTCTGTAAAAAGTAATGCGGGGTCATACATAAAAAAATATACACTTCCTTCTTTTTGTTTCGTCGGTTAAAAAACCAAAGTTGGGCAACTTAACACCGCGGTTCAGAATATGGAGTGAAATTAACAACGCCATCTATCGACAAAGATGTTAAACTGCTAAAATAGAATGAACGGAAATCATGTTGTGTAAATTTTCAAAACAGCATCATGTAGACTAATCTAGAGTACCATAAGATATAACTTTTTTCAAAGCCGGTCAATCGATTTAAATGTTAGCACATTTTTAGTTATTTGTACCATATTCCGCTAATAGATGTCGCTGTATGTTACATTTGATGATTAGTTCTTCCTAAACACTTTAAATTCATATATCTTTTGATAGAATTAACCGATTACGATGAAACAAAAACTAAATAATACCTCAAAATGCGCACATTTTTAATGTATAAAAGTTATCTACATTGGTTTCGTAAATTTTACGTGATGCTTGATCATCGAAACAGACAAACAGACAAAAATTCAAAAAATGCTGGAAATGAGTTCTGTTGGTTGTCCTTTCACACCTTGGCATTTTTTTTTTCAAAATATTTTCGATGTACAGTCAAAGGTCAAAATTCCACTTCCACCGCAATGCACATTATCGTTTGCGCTATACGGGCGGCGGCGGCGGCGGCGCCTATACACACATACGCATATTTATCCGTGTGAGTGATGTTCCAACGCTAACAAATTAACATGTCGTGTAGCATCGCTACGAGTAATAATATAGATGTGGTCAATGTTAGACAAGGATGACAATATCAGTAACTTCTTTTTATCACCGTCTGATTATTTTTTTTATAGTAATGCAAAATTTTGACAAGTTTGCGTAAGTTAACATTAGCTAGATCGGTAACGAGGCTAGTGTGATCGGGATAGATGTGAGTTCGAATCCAAGATGGACCGGTTTTTTATGTTTTATTTAATTATGTTTAATAATTTATTTTTGTAAGTTATTTTGAACAAATAGATATTATCTTCTATATCTATACATATAATAAAACAGTAGAAAAACTGTGTCTGTACATTGAATATATTAAAAAAGTAATAATTTAGGGGGGTTAAGAAACAGTAATAGAGCACGAATCCAAAAAAAAAAAATTGTCTGTTTGTCTGTGTGTCTGTTTGTCTGTTTGTTTGTACACGCTAATCTTCGGAACTACTGGACGGATTTGAATGATTTTTTTGTTGTTGTATAGGTATTAAGTCTCGGCAAGATATAGGCTATAATTTATCTTGGAAACTTAAACACCTGATGCAGAACTACAACAGACCAGCTGAACTATAAGAGATACAAAAATGGTACCATAGCAAAAATTGTTCCACGTGATGGGCATTTTCTGCTGAGAGAATAAATTTGAAGATCTGGAACACCTGATGTGGAACTCCGAGAGCCCAGCTACACCATCTTCTATATGTATTATCTATATACATATAATAAAACAGTAGAAAAACTGTGTCTGTACATTGAATATATTAAAAAAGTAATAATTGAGGGGGGTTAAGAAACAGTAATAGAGCACGAATCAAAAAAAAAAAAATTGTCTTTTTGTCTGTGTGTCTGTTTGTTTGTACACGCTAATCTTCGGAACTACTGGACGGACTTGAATGATTTTTTTGTTGTTGTATAGGTATTAAGTCTCGGCAAGATATAGGCTATAATTTATCTTGGAAACTTAAACACCTGATGCAGAACCACAACAGACCAGCTGAACTATAAGAGATACAAAAATGGTACCATAGCAAAAATTGTACCACGTGATGGGCATTTTCTGCTGAGAGAATAAATTTGAAGATCTGGAACAGGGGTTCCAGATCTTCAAATTTATTCACACATTCATTTCAATTTATTTACATTAGGTGATGTGGAACTCCGAGAGCCCAGCTACACTATAACACATATAGGAATGACGTCTTAGCAAAAGTTGTTTGGTCTGATGGGCATTTCCTGTTGACTTATAAAAATTGAAGATCAGAAACATCTGATGTGGAAATCAAAGCTATCACTAATTTCAATGTATAATTATAAAATATCCACGCGGTCAGGGTGGTAACAGTTTAGGACTGATTTTCGATGATAATGGTGTATCATTGAAAATTTGACTCTACTGGCCAAAACTATGTCTTCCGGCTTATGTTATTTTATTGTTTAATATCCTTTTCCATTTATCTACGTGGCACGGTAGCCTACCCGGTAACGCAGCGGAGCAGTCACTTAGATTTTAATAAAACTATAACCATGCCTAGAAAAAGGTCAAATCTTTCCCAGTGTTCCAAAGGAGCTAAAAGATTGAGGATCATAAGATCCCAAGAATCTACCGAAGAGCGTCAGGAGAGACTTAATGCTGTTCGAGAACATCAGGCTTCAACTTGCTCCGTGGAAACCTCTTCGGATCGCGAAGCACACCTGCGTTCTCAGCGTATTTACGCATCTACATCCAGGTGTCTAGAGACCAGTGAAGAAAATGATGCGCGACTGACCGCTGATCGTGAACGTCTGCATTGTCTCGCGAGTTGGAGACATTCACGGAAAGAGAATTACGCTTGATTTTTCAGCGTATCTACACATCGACTTCTAGGTATCTAGAGACAAGTGGGGAACGTGATGCGCGACTGACTGCTGATCGTGAACGTCACGCATTGTCTCGCGAGTTGGAGACGTTCACAGATAGAGAATTGCGCTTCAACATCAGACGTATCAGATCTTCGATTTTGACGACCCCGTTGTCGCTGGCATAAGCAACAGGTTCCGCGTACGAAGTCGCGGGCAGAAGCTAGTAATAAATATAATAGAAAGGTAATTTATTATTACAATAATGATAATAAATGAAACAAACAAGTAATATTATTTATGTGAACTAGTAAAGTAGTTAAAATATGCAGGTAGATTTGAAACAAAGTGAACTTATCACTTTGTTTCAAATCTACCCTCATATTTTAATAACGACGCTAAGATTGAAAATTATTGTAAAACGAAAGAATCTTCGTTTAGTTGTGGAATATATTTTAACATTATATTTTGTTAACAACTCGGCATTTATATTTCACATGTAATACTTAAAAAATGTTTTTCATGTTTGATGTGAGACTCGAACCCGAACACTCGCCATGCGAGGCGCAGTGCTAACCAATTTGGCCACCGTATCACTTACACAACTCATTGAAATTTGTAATAACAATCTTAAGCGGGCAACAAGTTGCTAATGTGTAAGTGTTGTCAAACGTTCTTATAGAAGAAGGTCATAAGTACAACTAATATTGCTTTGCCATTGTGTTGCGAGATTGGCAGTCGACTTCTGACTGTTATAGTACAAAAACGATTTTCTACAGATTTATTATATGTATAGATAACCTTGTTAGATTTTGATGCCTATGTCCAGCAATTAAATCCAAAGAAGAAAGTGTGAATCTCCGAGATAAGTTTAGGAAGAAAGTACCTCCAAAAGTGAATCAAGTATGACTATGTTGGTTTATGAGTCACAATCACAACACAAAACGCAAAGCACGCCAATCGCTAATTAGTCGAAATTTGTCGCCAAGTCACAGATTTAATCAAGTCTTAGTTTAGAAGATATAATGAGTTCAATTAGTAAGGTATAGTCCAAGAACTAGATCGAATGAACTCTCTAAATTCTTACATCTATCTCTTGAAGTATACCATACTAATTGAACTCATTATATCTTCTAACCTTTTTTTTTTTTTTTTTTTGGATGGGAAATCATCAAATAACCCCTCCCGCTCTGGGCGGAGCAGGAGGGAGTGTCAGACTTTTACTGACTAAAACCCATCCATGTTCCTTCATCGCCCTTTGTGTTCCGGGGCCACGGTATCTCTTTCGAATAGTCCGGCAACCCCGGCAGGCATCGGTCCTTACGGACCCCTTCCTTTTTGCTGACTCTCTTTGAGGCGCGCGTGGAACACGAACGCGCCGTCAACACAGCCTGTCGTCATGAGACGGACGGACGGCGAGCTAGCCCATAGCTCACCGTCCACAGGCCCGCGCCTACGGTGGCCGGGGGCCACGTGGTGGTGGCCCCCGACGCCCGGGGCGTCTCCCGCGGCGGCCGGGACGTTGAGAGGTTCTCTCCCTCTCACGTTCCGCCACCTCCTTCTCTAGCATTACTGCTTCGCAGAAGGAGGTGACGGCGTCCCATTCCGTCTCGCTCCGGACCATGGCTTGCACCAGGGCCGGACGCGAGAGGTCGCCGCCGCCGATCGCCGCTTCGAGGACACGGCAGTGCTCCGCCCACGCGGGGCACACCTCCACCGTGTGCTGCACCGTGTCCTCCGGTCGATCCTCACAGTGGAAGCACCCGGACGTTTCCTCCCGCCCGATTCGGTGCAGGAACCTCCCGAACACCCCGTGTCCGGTGAGGACCTGCGTCAGGCGGAAGGTGAGGACGCCGTGGCGTCGCTCAAGCCACTCCTCAAAGAGGGGACTTATCGCCACTATCGTGGCGTGCCCTGCACGGGGTTGCGACAGTCGCTCTCTCCATGTCGCCATGAGATCCCGCCGGAAGTCTGTCCGCTGAGCGACAATTTGCCGCGGCAGCGGAGTTTCCCCCCGGCGTAGCGCCTCCGCGCGCCATTCATGTAGGCGCGCGAGGACTATTGCCTCCAGATCCCATGGCGGCAATCCGGCAAGGAGGCTCGCCGCCTCGCGGGAGATCGTGCGGTAGCCCCGGGCCAGCCTTACGGCTACTACCTTTTGGGGCGCGTTCAGGTAGTGGGCGGCTCGCCGCCTCAATGAACGCGCCCACACCGGGGCCCCGTAAAGGGCCATTGACCGCACGACTCCCGCGTAGAGCCTCCGGCAGGAGGCGTTTGGCCCCCCCAGATTGGGCAGGAGCCGCCTGAAGGCAGCCCCAGTCCGCTCCAGTTTGGGGGCCAAACGTCGGAAATGTTCCACGAAGTTCCACCGGCTGTCAAGGACAAGTCCCAGGTACTTTAACGTCGACTCGACGCCGATGGATACCCCTCCTACCGTCAGTGTGGATCCCGGAGGTGGCGCATTCCGAGGTCCATGAAAGCACATGGCCTCGGACTTGTGCAGTGCCACCTCGAGACCCAGTTGCCGGATCCTCTCAACGACTATCGCAACCCCGCGTGTCATCGCTTCGGCCGCCGCCTCGTGCGACCCCCCCTGTGCCAGCATCAGCGTGTCGTCTGCGTAGCAAACCACTCTGACACCGCTAGGGAGGTCGGCGCGCAGCACCCAGTCGTAACCGATGTTCCACAAGGACGGCCCCAGAACCGATCCCTGCGGAACACCGCACGACATCTCTCGCCGGTTCCATTCTCCGCTGCGACCGGGGTAGATGACGGCTCTGTCCGTCAGATAGTCCCCGACCACTCGACGGAGGTAGGTCGGCACCCGGTGATACCGGAGTGCCTCCCTAATGCAGCTCCAGGGCATGGAGTTGAAGGCGTTGGCGATGTCGAGAGACACCGCCAAGATAACCCCACCCCTGGACACCGCATCCCCCGTCGTGAGGGCTCTCACGCGCATGATGGCGTCCACCGTAGAGCGCCCCTTGCGAAAACCAAACTGGTGTTCGGCAAGGTCCGGCCCAGTCCCCGCAAGGTGCTCGGCGAGGCGGTTTGCAATTACTCTTTCAAAGAGCTTGCCCACCTCGTCGAGCAGCACCACGGGCCGGTATGCGGACGGAGAGTCCGCAGGGCGCCCCGGCTTCCGGATGAGGACCAGCTTCCCCGTCTTCCAACGAAGCGGGAACTGGCCTCTCTCCAAGCATGCGCTTAGGAGCCCCTCCAGTCGGGGCCCGAGAGCCTCTGAGGCCAGGACCCAGGCTTTGCCAGGCAAGCCATCGGGTCCCGGGGCGGTATTTTTGGCACTGAGCCTGCGTACCGCCACTCTCAGGTCTACCCCAGTCACCTCCGGAGTGTCGTCGTCGTCGTCCTGATGATCCGCTTCCAGCACCGCAGGCGGCGGAGCCATAGGCGGGGGTGGGTGTTCCCCTCGCGAAGGGAACAGAGTGCTCACCACGTCCTCCACGAGCTCAGGCCGGAGACTCTGCGTCAGTGGGGGGGCCCAGGGGCGGAGTTTGTCCCGCACCAACTTGTAAGGGCGCCCCCACGGATCTCTGTCGAAAGTCCCCAGCATCTCCTCGCGGGCCAGATCCCTGGCCCGCAGGACAGCCTCGCGGAGAGCGGTCTTCGCCGCTCTGTACCCCTCATATAGCTCCGCCTCAATGGCTGTCGCATCCGGTGGGCGGATGCGGAGCCTGCGATGCCTGGCGTACAGGTGCCGTGCAGCGACGCACGCTTTGCGCAGAGACGTTAGCTCTCGCGACCACCAGTACACCTGACGCCGGGCGCTTCTTGGCCGAACGCGGGGCATTGCCACGTCGCAGATGTCGGACATGGCCTCCTGGAACCACCCTGCCTCATTGTTTATGTCGGCAGGCCTGTCCGGTGATGTCACCCAGGCCTGCACGATCGAGGCTTCCAGGAGGAGCTCCCGGTCCAGCTGCTTCAGCGCCCAACGCGGACCACTCGGGGCCTGTTGGACCGGCGCGCTTGAGGTCTGGGTGGAGACGTCGAACCGGATGTACCGGTGGTCGGAATAGGTCTCCACCCCCTCCATGACACGCCAGTCAACGACACGCGGCGACAGAGCGGGGCTAGCGAACGAAATGTCCACCACCGACTCGCCCCGCATCCGCACACACGTGGGCACAGAACCCCGATTTAGGACGACCAGGCCCTTCTCCAGGGCCCAGTCTTCCAC
The DNA here is from genome assembly GCA_905147715.2 of Xestia xanthographa. Taxonomy (NCBI): domain Eukaryota; kingdom Metazoa; phylum Arthropoda; class Insecta; order Lepidoptera; family Noctuidae; genus Xestia; species Xestia xanthographa. The sequence continues at coordinate 21,149,321 of LR990652.1, forward strand.
CATCCTTCCCCGCACGTCTGTGCAACGAGAACCCCAAGCCAAGTTCTTGGCATTGAAGTCCCCGAGGACAAGCACAGGGAGGGAATGGTTTCCGACGACGACACTCAACTCTGCGAGAGAGTTGTGGAACTCGGCGAGAGTTCGGCTCGGGGAGAAGTAGACTCCCACCACGACGATCTCCCCGAACCGGGCTGCTACGCACCCCCGACCCCTCCTGACACCTTCAAGGGTCGGGGTACCGGCGGCGGCCGACGACACTATGGTCACTGAGCCGCTAAGGTCCGCCACCCAGTCTTCCCTGGGGAGGACAAAATACGGCTCAGCGACCACAGCAATGTTAATCAACCACTGCGCCATGCTCTGGAGCAACAGATCCTGAGCGCAGGCGCAGTGGTTGATGTTCGCTTGGAGGAAGCGTAATGGGGCCGTTATTGGCACTCCATTACCGCTTCCTCCCTAGCCCCCTGCGAGGGCCCCTCTGTGGCGGCGACAGTGGCAGCGGCAACGGTGGCAGTTGCGGCTGCGGCGGCGACGGTGGTGGTGGTGGCGGCGGAGGGCCTCCCCTTGCCTCTGGTGGCCTTGGTGGGTGCAGCGCAGGCCTTGCTTCCAGCCCGGTGGTCGGCTGGCTTGCCAGCCGCCGCACAGGCACCGCAGTGCGGCGTGGCACAGCAAGCCGCGGATACGTGACCGGGCTGGCTGCAACGGAAGCAGAGTCCGCTGCGGTCAACCTCCGAGGCGCACTGTACTGACACGTGGTGTCCCACTTGGCAGCGATAGCACCTCAGAGGTCTGGGCTCTAGCAGCTTCACCTGCGCTGAGACCCAGCCCACCAGTAGCCTTCGGCCCTCCGTTATGGCTTTAGCCGCCGTCACCGGGCAGCATACCGTAACGGTATGCATACCCGTGGAGTCCGGGCGAATGGCGCCTGCCCTGACCTGATCGGTAGGGCACCCTCCGGACCTGGCGACGGCGGCCACCACCTCCTCCTCGGTAACCGAGTCGTCCAGACCCAGGATGCGCAGGTCTGCGCATCTGACGGGCCTGGACACTCGGGCCTCGTCCGCGTTTAGGGACGCTCTGAGCTTTTCAGCCAGAGCGTCGGCGGACGAGCCGCTGGTTTCGCCGGGGATCTCCAGCAATCGAGCCCCTGTCGCGGTGACTTTAAGCCGGAGGCCCCCGGCAATCCCAAGCTCACCGAGGTTCACCGCCTCTTTCGCCTTCGCCAGAAGGTCGCGGTAGGTCACGCCCCTCTTTTCCGCGTCCGGCTGTAGTGTGATCACTACAGCCGCGGTCTTCGGGGCGCGCAACCTGGCCGCGATCTTTCGCGCCCTGAACTGGCGCTGCCGCTCCACATTTCGAGCCTTTTTGGCCGCCTTCCTCCCCTTCTTCTTCTCCCCGACCACCTGCCATCCGGCTTCAGCCGCAGGTGTCGGGGGCTGGGGGGGCGGTGGTGGCGGCGGCAGCTGGCCTGCCGCAGGCACTGGCCCGCTCGCCGCTGGCACTGGCGCCGGCGCTGTCACCGCCTGTGCAGCTGCCTTGCCCTTCCTCCTCCTTGGCGCCTTCTTAGCTGGCGCTGGTTTCGCCGGAGCTTGCTTTCCAGGGGGAGGCGCCACAGCCCTGCTGGAGGGCTGACTCGCTGGCCCCGGTCCGGGTGCCGCAGCCGCAGTGGCAGCCGCGTACGACACCGTGCTCGGGCCCGCGGCTGCCCTGTTTGCACCCAGGGGGGGGCGCAGGACCCTTCCCTCCAGGACGGAGAACCGCTGCTCGAAGGCAGCCAGCTCCTTTCGAACCAGATTTAGGATCTGGTTCTCCGCCGGTTCGGGCTGAGTAGGCCGCTGGGTCTGGCCCCCCTTTTGAGAGCCCGGCCCCCGCAGGCTGGCCAGATCTGCCCGGAGCTTCGCATTCTCCTGTTGGAGAAGCTCCGTGGTGGCCGTCAGGCGGGCCACCTCCTCCTGCAGTTTGGCCAGCTCCTCTCCGCCTACCGGAGGCGGAGGAGGGGAAGGCACCGCAAAATTGGCCTCCGCTGCCGCCAAGATGGAGGCGGAAGCCGCGGGTATGGCCTTCAGTTTCGTGCCTGTCTTCACCTTATAGGCCACGCCCCTTATCGCGGCTTCCACCGCCTTTGTGAACCTGGCCTTACGCTCCACCTCGGAGCCGCCAGTTTCACCCGCCTCGTCGCCAGGCCCGGGAACAGTAGTGCCCGGGAGGCGCACCTCCTCGGCCGGTCTCGCCAACCTCTCGGAGGCAACAGGCCCCCCCCTCTTGCCTCGGATCCCACCGCGCTTGCTAGTGGGGATCTTGCGGGCCGAGGCCATCTCTCCCTCGGATGACGAGACTTGGTCGCCATCCTTTCTAGACCGCTTGCGGAAGAACTTGGTGTTCTCCGCGAGCGTCCCACCCGTCACGCGCCGGGAGCTCTCTGAGCCTCCCGCGCTCACGTCGCTGGATGCAGCGTCGGACTCCGACTCCGCATCTCTCCTCTCCTCTCCTTTGCCGTTGCCGGCGGTGTTGTTTTTTGTTTTTTTGTTTAAAGTTTCCATATCTGAACCCACGAGTATGGGGGAAATAAGATACAATCTAGGCAGAGACCCCTGTACCTAGAAGGGCAGATTTAAGTATTTATTACTCGCCATGGGGGTCTGCAGGTACCCTGGCGAGGAGTGCACTAGCGACTGATTTGTTCCATGGAACACCCGTCAGCCATACATCCCCTCGCGGTGCGTCGCCACTTGGGATTCGGGGTAACTTTTTATAGAGGTTTTCTACCTCGCGGTCCGGGCGGTTAAGCCAAGACCCTCGGTCCCCTATCGAAACCGCGAGACCTGATCCACAGCGCTTCGATAGCCAGATTACGAGATTGGCGGTGACAGAGGAGGACGGATCCTTCTCTGTCTGCTCGGAGGCAGGGTGAGTGCACACCAAGCCCGCCCTCATTCCTCAGCTGTGCCCTCTGCTTTACAGAGGGTCACGCAGAGGAACGCACCGTTGGTCCTGAAAGGACCCTACCTTTGTCAGATTCATTAGCCGCGGCGGTCACGTTCCCCGGGGGATAAAAGAAAACTCTCATTTCCTCTCATTCCCCGGAGAAGGATACCGCCGCGTCCAGGGTGCACCGGCCCAGCAGCTGCTCTTCCCTCCAGACGTATCGAGAGGGACCAGCAGCCGCCAGACACACGTGGAGGACTTCTGACATCGCACCCCATATCTTCTAACCTAAGACCCAATTAAATCTGTTACTTGGCGGCGAATTTCGACTAATTGGCGACAAAATATGGGAGAAAACAGATCTTCGCTAGGTGCCCTAGTTTTTGGGATATAAATGTGGCCAAGCTGGGGAGACTCTCTCCGAATCGGCCCTTATAAACCCTTAAATCTCTTGAACCAGTGACTGACAAATTCTGATATTTGGCGACATATTTCGACTAAATACCGACAACATTTTCGTGTTATCAAAATTAAAATCCCTGATGGTGGCCAAGCCAGTGTCAGTCACACGATTTTTTGATTTGGGTACAGTGTCGGTTACAGACACATTGCAAAGGGCCCTAGTGCCTCCTAAAAATGCGACGGCTTCTGGAGAAACCTTGAAGCCATTTTATGGGGTATAAAACTGGCGAGATCTTCTCCAATGTTGCGACGTTTCCCACAGAAATTGCTGAAAAGAGCTTCGTATTACTAACCGAAAAAGCTGTGTGATGAGTTTTACTTTATTTATATTTTTATTTAGAAAAATCATTAATTTGGATAGATTTCATCTGAATCAACATTACGGTAGACTGCCGTTTTGTTTTGATGTCAGAGATAATAACCATGTGTTGAGATTCTTCGTCATTGACAGAATTGCTATCGAGCCATAACGCCACAATATCACTTATATTGCTGTCTAACTATAGAGAGAAGATTAAGGTAAGTAATATAAACAAGCTACAATGTTTCCTCAGAGACACACGATGCAATACTACCTGAAAATGGCTTCTTCTAAACTGTTTCATAAAAACTTCTCGCGTGAATGCTTAACATGTTATTTTGAGCACATCTGTGTCTGGGGAATTTTGTTGTTCAGCGTTTTAGAATAACAGCTTATTTACTCAAATACGTTGTGAGGTAAGTAGTTGCCAACCGAGTTTATAAAACAACTAAAACCAATCTAATAATTTACCGTAAAATATTTCACCCAAAAAAAAAGTCGTTTACCAGCAATCATTTTTTATTTTTGTATAAAGTTACTTGGTTTGATGTACAGAATGCTTGGTTGACGGCTTTGTGAAGGGTCTATTTACACCCTCTATAAGATTCATAATATTCAAACTTCACACGAAAATGAAATCAATAAACTAACAAGTTTATAAAAAGTATTATTGGAACCTTTGAATTATCTTGTCTTAATTGACGTTTGCCCTATCCGGAGGTGTGTTTGGCTACAATTACATTTGGCATGAGAAGAGGTCAAAGAATTAATAAGAATGGTGGTGTACCTGATGCTGGTATGGAATCTTTTCTCCTCTGCGGCTCAAATGGATAAGTAGCTCAATTTCAAACGACCAAGATGCTGCTTACACTGACAGGCTCACATAGTAAGGGTTTTCTACCTACACGATCCTAGAATTTGTATTCATGACACGAACACTAATAAAGGCCCAATAGCGATAGAAATTTAGTATCACAGTTTACGTCTTCTTTTTCCTTGCTGTAAGACAGAACGAATTTGTTGTACATAAATTCTGACTGTTTTTTCTTGCATCAACATTGCGTTTTGGAAAAAAAATAAGGCTTGTTTAAAGGTGTGTACATTTTTCATTTAAATATAGGTCAGGTGACATTTCTGTTATATGGTGAAAACGTGCTTTGATGTTTATTACAGATAAATGGCCAACAACGTGAAACGTCGACAGTATAACGAGCCCAAGAAGTTACCAAGCAACACAGACATTTCAGTAGTACTTAAATACAGATAAGCTTACTACTGCTGAGAGCAGCGGTGGCCCAGAGATGGCGGCCCCAACTTACGAACAATAAGTCGTGGGTTCGAACGCAGACAGACGCATTACTTTGTGTTATTTATTTCACCACCACTGCTCACAAAACGGTGAAGGAAAACATCGTGAGGAAACCGGCATGACCTAGAACCCAAAAATTCGAAGACATGTGACATCTACCAATCCGCACTGGGCCCACGTGGTGGATTACAGCCCATTCCCTCTCATAGAGAGGAGGCCTGTGTCCCAGCAGTCGGAACTTTAATAGGCTGATGATGATGGTGATGATTACTACTGCTGAGTGCACACGACATCATACGGCCGGTTTGTAGAATCATATTATTTAAGCTTTAATTCCTATCGATTCACTACAAGACTGTACTACTTTAGCGTTTTATTGTACGAACTATTATAATTCTGTAACAAGTAACGAAAAAAACCCTGTCGTTGTCTCTTAAATTGCATTATTGAAAGGTACATAATTACGAAGAAGTGTTTTAAGGGTATTTAATTTAGTTAGGTGACCCAAATCTTATTGAATTAATTCAGAGGCTTCTCGGGAACGAAATTTCCTCTTACTCGCCATCTGTTGATTACCGAAGCTCCGCGTATAATGGAAGGTTATTAATGAGTAGGTATTAATTAAGCAATTTCGACCCGTGCCCGCCAGAATTGTGAATGTTTTAGAGATGCGATATATTTTAAGAACAATACAGATTGGATGTTTCGATTGAATTTTAGACTTTTTATTTAAAACTAGCTGTACCCGCGGCTTCACTCTTTCGCAAGGAGCTCGTGGCTAAATAATAACAGTCGCTCGGGTTGATCTTTAGGTTAAGCCGTGTTTGGCTAGGTTGGTCAGTGGATGGGTGACCACCCATTACATACCAAGTTTTCTCCGTGCCTCGGAAAGCACGTTAAGCCGTTGGTCTCGGTTGTCAATCGTAGATCTTTGACAGTCGATACAGGTAGTCAGTGGCCTGAAAGTCTGACAACCAGTTTTACCAAGGGGTATCGTATTACCCAGTACTAACTGGGTTGTGGAGGTCAGATAGGCAGTCGCTCCATGTAAAGAATTCAGCTGCATCCAGTCAGATTGGAAGGTGACTCCAACATAACTGGGAAAAGGCTAGGCAAATGATGTACCAGCGGCTTCGCTCTCGTAACCGCGTTTTCTTTTGGCATTGGCCGGGAACATTACATGGGAAAGTAAAGTCGTAGTATATTGCTAACATCGTCATTATTCTCTTACCCTTGTCTCAATTCATTTGGGGTTGACGCAGTACTTCCATCCTTCTCTATTACTCGTCATCTCATAAGCCACTCCTTTTGTGCCATATCATCCTTCACAAAGTATCCAGGGTGCAATTTTTCAACGCCACCTGGACGCAAAGTACTTTAAACAGTGGAGATCGAAATATTTATAAAGCTCTAAATTGTACTCAAAGGAATTTCTTCCTTATTTGGTCATTCCTTTATTTTAAAAAGAAACAAATCTGCATTCAAAGATTTTCGAAAATTTGGTTCGGATAGACCTTTGAGTAAAAGTGCTTTACCTTTTACCCCATTGAATTTAAAACTTTAGATTTAATGGTTTTTCTTTCAATTAATTTATCATGTTTGTTAGAGAGATTTGATCCATATGACTGACCCTATCGATTGAGGTCATAAAAGTACAGGTTGTTATTTTTTTTCAAATTTTAGTCGGTTCGATTTTCGAGTGTGGCAAGCAAATTTTCGAAATATTTTGGTGTAGATTTGTTTCTTTTTAAAATTAAAGGAATGTTTGTTGTTTGTTAAAATTTGCTATCTCCAGTATATAGAGTACTTTCCCTCCAGGTGGCGGTGAAAAATTCCATCCTGTAGTATATTCGACTTTTAAGTTAATTTAAACTCAAACCTGTTAGTACATCTTTGTTTTAAGTATTAAAGGAACTCGTGAATTTCTGAGGGAATCAATTTAGATTGCTCGCTAAGAAGAAGTTTATGAACGAAAGGAAATAGATGCAATTTATGATCAATACTGGGTCCCGACAGTAAATGTAAAATCTTTTCACTCTTATAGCCTTATCAGCCGATGGAAAACCAAACTGGAAATGAAAATATGCAAAAAACGCTTTACTGAAAAATACTGTAAACGCTAAAATTTAATAAAAATAATAGAACCAGAAAGCGTATGCACTTCGGTAATTTTCGTGTTTTCGAATAAATGCAAAACGCCGCAATTTGACCGTCCACAGATGCAAAGTTTGATTTTTCAACACATTGTAGTGCATTAATTACGCACGAACTTATGCATCAGAGGCATCCAGTGAGCTGGAGATGGAGGTAGGAAGCGCGGGCCCGGCAAGCCCTACCTCACCAGCGCAGCGGCAACTCTCTCCCATCCGCTGCCACCCCGGGGCTTTGGCACGAACAATACGTGCCTACGTGCGCACAGTTAATAAAGACAATGTGTCTAAATAGTTATAGTAGGTAGTATTTATGAGACGTATTTAGTGTTTGTTGTTAAAATACTGTTAGGATATTTTCTGATAGTTATTAGTTCTGATTAATTAACATTTAATCCTAAGGGGGAAAAGGTATTATGCTTTTGTCATTTATTAATGTGGGTATACGCTAATATAAATTAGGTAACTAGTCAGCTATAATTCATCTCCATGTTTAATTGACGTCCCAGTGATAAGAAGTTTTGATGTGGGCGGGGTATCGATCGGCGCCGAGCGAGTGCGCGCACAGAAAGCATGCCGTACGCGGAGAATATTATCAGTCGGACGCTGACACGGGATGCACACGCACATCCTTCTGCTGCTGGTGGCCGCCGCGGCGTGCGCTTTACCTCGCCCTCTCGGTCTTTCAGCTGCGCCATCAATGTCGGAGTTGCCGCACCGAATGGGTCGTCAGCCAAGACCATTCCGCAGCGATTACATCATGCGTCGTATGCTGATGCCAAACCCATCGGACACCCTCGGATATGATGAAGATAGCCCCCGCGCGGTTGTGCTTATCAAACAAGACTGGCTGAACAAGGAAATCGATCGTATTAACCAAATGGAAGACGATGAGGACAAAACTCCATTCGAAGATGAATTTTCTCGTTGGATGTCTCGAGAACCTTACGTGCCCCGACCATTTGGGCCAACATGGGCGGGGCAATCAGCTTATGGACCTGAGACCGTAATTCCTGTGCCAGAATATGTACGAGTCCTGCCGCAACCAAAGGAGATCACTCCACCGGAGTCCGTATCAGCACCGGAGATGGCGATTCGGCAGTGGAAGACTTCTACTCCTACACCTTTGGCACCAACGAACAAAGAAGAAAAGAAAAGGACATTTGCACTGACGCCACTAGAAAAGGAATATTACAAACCCGAAGAAAAAATTGTGACGCAACAATCCGACGGGCCACATGAAAGCAGTGACTCGAAAACCCACCATATAGCGGTAAACGTTATGGCCTTCCAACGACCTCGCCAGACCCGACAGAATCCTAACTTAGGTGGGACGAAGAATTTGGTTGCCGAAAACTTGTACCGCTTCCGGACAGGACTCACTCAAGTAAACCCCGCGGGCACCGAAAAACCTCGCCACATCAATGTGCTGGAGTCTACGACCGACCCTGCAGACTCAATCTACGGTACAGCGCTCATCGCTGTAGTGGGCACGGCACTCGTCATGGCCATAATTGGATTCGCTTTCGGGTGGTATACGCTCAGTAAAAATGCTAAAGTCGCAGCAGACGTGGACTACCCTGCCTACGGAGTCACCGGACCTAACATAGACACTTCAGGCGACAAAAAACTGGCACATTCGGCCCAGATGTACCACTACCAGCATCAAAAACAACAAATTATAGCTATGGAAAGGAATGGTTGTGAGCATCGTAAGAGTTCCTCCATGTCTGACCTTGAATCTGAGGAGGAGAACGAGGAAGGAGATTACACCGTGTATGAATGCCCTGGTTTCGCCACGAAGGGAGAGATGGAAGTGAAGAACCCTCAGTTCTCCGAGGACCTGGCCCCGTCCACCCCCGGCAAGTGTGAGATAATGAAGCCCCAGCCCAAGGATTAAGTGACGTCCGCGTACCTGTCGATCGATACCCATACTTTGCAATTTCTGGTGTCAATCTTTATCTGTTCTCCATTCTCAAACCATGACAACACATGAGAATAATAAGATGAATGTATACGTAACTATGTTTAGTATTAATATGCTATCCTGTTAGTGCATTTATAAAGTGGTTGAAAATAATAGCTATCTCAGGTCACCCTGTAGATGGCAAAGAAAAAAGAAAAAATAATAATAAATAAAAAAATATTATAAATGCACAATCCGGGTTTAACCCATAAAGACTACAACGGTGTTTTTACACCCAGGTCATTTAATTTTATGTCTATAGATTTTTTTTAACTGACGTGGTCACCAACATCGTGAACACTGAAAACGGGATATTTACCAAGTTCTATTTGTTTTAAGTTCCCATTATTTCGGCGCTGTTGGAAGCACCATGATCACGGATAAATTGAAACCATTACGGGTGGGTGTTTATGAGCAGACAAATCGGTCTACCCTCTTTCTTGTTCGTTTTTTGCATTTGTTACCGCTATCCTGTTTTCAGTGTTGATAATATATAATTTGATAATATGTAATATATAAAGAGTGTTAAAGTAGTCGCGTGCCATAGCTTAGGGATAGGTTCAGTATCGTTAAAGGAACCCGGGAAAAATAAAAATAAAATCCTAAAAATTTTTTTTTTTTTTTTTTAATAAACATTAAAAATAAATATTGCAAGGTCAACCCAATTTAGTACGGTCTACTAACTGAAAATAGCAATCGTTTAGAATTAAAATTATTTTATTTGCTTAAATGCTCTTACCTTCTATTGAACATGTTCATTTGTTTAAGTATTTGTTTAAGTACACTCAATTTACGCGCAAGAAACAAACGGCTCGGCGCACAGCGCGCACTCCGACGCACGCTCGCTCTAGCGACAGCTGACTGCAGTGCGGTCGATGACCCCGAGTGCCTGCCCGTTCGGCGGTCAGCTGTTTCCGAGCACATTAGGGTGAAATCATCTTGAGGAAAATAGTGGATTTTCTTAAAAAAAAAAGGTTGCTGTTTTCAAAGGTTTTAGGTTCTACTAATGAAATCAAACCACTATTTCAAGAATAACGGTGTTCACACTAACACCCGAATTTTTGGTTTAAAAAAAAAATTAAACATGTTTTATTTTTATTTTTTACGGGTTCCTTTATCGATACTGAACTCACCCCTAAGCTATGGCACGCGACTACTTTAACACCCTGTACATATTTTTTATATTTTAACTTAACGCTTTGAGACTCTAAATATTCTTCCGAGTCGACCATAGCGCTCGAACACGTGAGGAGGGGGGTATTGCGTGAGCGCAGATTTGAAGATACACTCAAAACCTCTTCAATTCGATTTTGGTTATTCACAAGATAAATAAATGGTTTGTTCAAATTTCAATTTAGAAAAATCGACTTGACCTTTTTATGTATTAAGTAAATCTATACGCCAAAATAACGGCCTATCTGTATTAAATAGAATATAAAATCAGTGAATAAAATAAAACAATATTTTATTAATATTTTTCCCACAGTCCATCAAAATCATTGTTATCTGGCAAGCCCTTTTTTGTTTTTTATTAAAATATATACTTTTGTAAATAAAAAGTATATGGAATACTACATTACTTAGAAAGGGTTTAAATAACATGTACTTGAAAGATTTGTTTTACAGGTGTTATTATTAACTATTTCATGAATTAAAACCCGGGTGTTTTTAAACCCATAATTGTAGTCTTAATGGTATACAAATTCATTGTAGCCTTTAAGCGTTAACAAATATACTACCTGTAACATTTTCCACAGATTATCTATACTAATATTATAAAGAGGTAACATTTGTTTGTAAGTTTGTATGTAGGGGGTAATCTCCGGAAGTAATGAACCAATTTTAAAAATTGTTTCACTGGTAGAAAGCTACATTATTCATGAGTGCTATAGGCTATATTTTATTCCCGTACTCCCTCGGGAACGGGAACTTGTTGGAAGTATAACGCTGTCCATCTATGGAATTTGCTTCGGATTTAAATGTGGAAGCGTGTGTTCCTTCTGTTTCTGATTTGGCATCTATTTTTCATAAAGAAAACATGTCATGTGTAATTTTCTAATAATATTTATTAAATATTTCTCTTCTTTCACTCCACTCCGCTTTAAATGTAATAGGTTATGTGCTACATGTGTGAAGTGTAAATATTTTGTGAAAATATTATTATTTTACTCGAAATATGGATGAGTATACTAATTCGAAAGTTACGATGGAAAAGCTAAAAGGTACCATTAACTATCGCAATTGGGCATTTCAAATGCGAAATATACTAGTATTCGAGGATTTGTGGCAATGTATTACTGGAAAATACGAAACCTCAGGTGAGAACGCTAACAAATTAGCTCGTAGTGAGGAGAAAGCTTGAGCGAGGCTATGTTTGAGTGTTGAAAAATCGTGCTATTCTCACATTGTGCAGGCGAAAACTGCGAAGGATGTATGGGATGCCTTGCAGAAGGCTTACGATGACACCGGGTTTCAAACAAGATTGTCGTGTCTGCGAACTTTATGCTCGATTAAGCTAGAACAAGTTCGATAGCATGGAGATGTATGTCAACGAGATCTTGTCACTTGCTGAACAACTCAGTAGCATGAAGAAACCACTTGATGATGAATTTCTGGCTACTATTTTGCTCCAAGGGTTGCCTCAAGATTATGACCCAATGATAATGGCTCTGGAGCATTCTAGGATAGACTTAACTACAGATATGGTAAAAACAAAACTACTTCAAGATAAGAGATGGAAAGGGAGCGCCGCTGATAATGGCGATGGCTGCTTATTTACACGAAATCGTAGTAATGAAAAGGCTAGCTCTCGAGGCGAGAAGAAAAATGCCTCAAGTACATCAAAACACGCTAGTACCTCGTCAAGTACGAATAAGTTGTGGTGTTGGAAGTGTCGTTCTAAAGGACATGTCAAGAAGGATTGTCCTCAATTGGACCGTAATGGAGCGACGTCGACTTCTATGGTGTTGTCTGCACTTAACACTGACAGTTCGTGGATTATTGATTCTGGAGCGACAGACAATATGTCGGGACGCCAAGAATGGTTTCAAGCTCTTGATGAGTCGTCAACTAAGGAGGTTTGTGTTGCTAATGGAAAGAAGTTAGTTGTGAATGGGAAAGGTGAAGTACATTTTACGGTTAACTCTTGTGGACAAACGATAGATACTACTTTAAAAGATGTAATGCTCGTACCTGACCTTACTGTTAATTTAATATCTGTGTCTACCCTTGCTGAAAAGGGATTTAAATTTATTTTTGATAAAAATAGATGTAACATACTTAAAATGGTAAAGTAGTTTTACACGCCAGGAAAGTTGGGAGAGTTTACAGGCTTCATTCTGTGGGTAAAGTCAATCTGACCACGTCATCTACGTCTAAGGATATGATGTTATGGCATCAACGTTTAGCTCATATTAATTTTGAAAGCTTGGCATCACTTAGGAAGGTAGCTAATGACATTGACTTTCAGGTTACTACTCAGAAGAAAGTTTGTGATGTGTGTCTTAAGGGTAAGCAATCCCGCGCTCCCTTTGTGACCAATCATAACAAACAGGTGGCCGAGGCGCGGCTGGCGCTCATTCATAGTGACGTCATGGGGCCGATGCCGACTACTTCTCTCGGAGGCAAGCGCTACGTCCTCACGTTTCTAGACGACTACTCCAGGAAGGTGTTCGTCTATCCCATTGCAAAGAAGAGCGAAGTGTGTAAGTACACTAAAGATTTTATTAGACTGGTAGAGAATCAGTGTAGTGCTAAAGTCAAGGTACTGAGAACAGATAATGGCTCTGAGTACGTTAATGCTGAGTTGACGGATTTTCTTAAAAAGAAAGGCATTGTACATCAGCTGACGGTACCCTATTCTAGTCAACAGAATGGATCCGCGGAGCGCCTGAATCGTTCTTTACTTGACAAGGTCAGATGTCTACTGTATAACGCAAATCTTGATGACAAGATGTGGGCAGAGGCTGTAAACACTGCGGCGTTTCTGATCAACAGATCGCCAAGCTCGAGACTTTCTGGTAGATTACCAGAGGAGGTGTGGAGTGGTAAAAAAGTGAGCCTTAAAAATCTGCGTGTATTTGGTTGGTAAAAAGTTAGACCCCAAAAGTAGAAGGCTAATCTTTTTAGTTTACTGTGATAATGTCAAAGGATATCGTTTGTTCAACCCTAATGATAATAAGATCGTTGTATCACGTGATGTGGTGTTCAACGAATCTGTGTTTCCAGGGAGAAATTCTAAAATAGGGCAAAAATGTGTGTTTGAACCTATTTATCTTACAGGAGGTGATGATGAGAGGGAGATGCTGGAGACAACGTCGGTTGAGGCGGAGCCAGAGTACCTGTTGCCTGAGTCATCAGATCATTCACTTGAGGCGGAGCCAGATACAGTTCCTGCAGAATCACCAAATAATCCTGTTGAGTTGGAGTGTGAACGCGAGGCTAGTAAAGATTCGGTAACGGCGCCTGAATTGGCACCAGACTCTACTAGTACACGATATAACCTACGCCCACGTATGCCTAAGACAACCTGTAACATAACTAATGTGTGTAATGTGACAGAGCCCATAGAGCCACGTACTGTCAAAGAAGCTTTGAAATGTGAAGATAAAGAGTTATGGCAGAAGGCCATGAAACAGGAAATCGATTCTTTTGTCTTACACGGAGCTTGGAAGCTTACTGATAAACCGGTTGACAAGAACGTTGTTAAAAATAAGTGGATTTTTACCCTTAAACGAGACTCGGATGGGAACATAAGACAAGGCAAGGTTGGTAGCTAAAGGCTATACTCAAAGATATGGTGAAGATTTCCAAGAAACTTTTTCTCTGGTCGTTCGTCATTGTTCTATACGATTGTTGCTATCTCTGGCAGTAGAAATGAATCTTGAGATTGATCATTTAGACGTGCAGACAGCATTCCTGAATGGAAATTTGCAGGAGGAGATCTTTATGCAACAACCGGAAGGTTTCATATGCCCTGGGAGTGAGAACAAAGTCTATAGATTACGAAAGGCTGTTTATGGGTTGAAGCAAGCATCGCGATCCTGGTATCAAAAGGTAAAAGATGTCTTATTTTCTTTGGGATACAGACAGTGTAAACAAGAAGACTGTATCTTTACTAAGAGATCAGGTGAGTCGATTGTTTTTATCGCTCTGTATGTTGACGATTTTTTCGTGTTCTATAATGATAAACGTCTGGCTGAGACGTTAAAAAGTTCTTTGTTAAATGTTTTTTAAACTCAAAGACTTAGGCCAGGTACGAAACATGTTAGGTATAAAGGTAGAACGTGATGCAACTTCCATCAAACTTAGTCAGGAAAAGCGGATTGACAATATGTTAGATCGTTTTGGCATGACAGATTGTAAACCTGTAAAGTCTCCCATGATAACTAATGTTAGTTCGGTAATTGAGAGTTCTAATAATGCTACAAATAACGTTGTAACGAAGTTTCCGTATCAAGAGTTGATTGGTAGTCTTATGTATTTATGTGTAACTACGCGCCCTGACATTTCGTTTGCCGTGTCATATTTAAGTAAATTTAATAGTTGTTATACGGAATTCCATTAGAATCAAGCTAAGCGTGTACTACGATATCTTAAAGGTACTAAGCAAAAAGTTTTCGTATTTAAGAAGTCGAATGTAGATCCCGTTCTTGAGGGTTATTCTGATGCAGATTGGGCGGCAGATCCTGATCGTAAGTCGTACACGGGGTATGTGTTTAAATACGGCGGTAATTCGGTATCTTGGGGTAGTTATAAACAGTCCTGCATATCGCTTTCGTCCACCAAGGCGGAGTATTGCAGCTTGAGCGAAGCGAGTAGAGAAGCGGTGTTCCTACAAGCTTTAATTAAGGAATTGCTAATGACGACTAGTTGTAAAATAGTAATGTATTATGACAATCAATCTGCTATACAGCTTGCTATCAATCACACTCATCACAGACGGAGCAAGCATATAGAAATAAGATTTCATTACGTTAGAGATATGATAGATAGGTTTAACGTAGAAATTGTATACATCCCTACGGATGAGATGTTAGCAGATGTGTTCACTAAGCCCCTGGGCTGTGTCAAGCATGAGATGTTCACTCGTCAGCTTGGTGTGGCATGAAGCCATCATGATGCCCACGTGATGGGGGGTGTTGGAAGTATAACGCTGGCCATCTATGGAATTTGCTTCGGATTTAAATGTGGAAGCGTGTGTTCCTTCTGTTTCTGATTTGGCATCTATTTTTCATAAAGAAAACATGTCATGTGTAATTTTCTAATAATATTTATTAAATATTTCTCTTCTTTCACTCCACTCCGCTTTAAATGTAATAGAACTACGCAGGTGAAACCGCGGGACGTCAGCTAGTTATATCATAAAATAACAGTTTTTTACTGAAGGCATATGGAAGTATATACGTACAGGCTGTTTTTTTCATGTGTGCGTGGATGGCCGAATCCGAAACTATGAGAAATATTTAAAAATAAATAAATATCGGTAGACATTACACACAGCGCCATCTAATGCCACACTAAGCAACGAGGCTTGTGTCTTGATATAGAATAGAATAGTCATTTATTTGCTCAGAATGTAGGTAATTACAATAAGATGGTTACAATAATGTTGGAGAATCCTTGTACATTCTACCATTTTGGCAAACATTGATGCAGTTCATCATCAAACATACAAACATTGACACAAAACTAAAATTTATCAGCTAGGAAATCCGATACGGAGTAATAACATTTATTTTATAAAAGTTCAGTTAGCTTTTTCTTGAACATTATTACGGGTTCCTCATTTATGTTATTAGGAATGTGGTTAAAAATAGCTGGCGCTATACCAAAAATACTTTTCCTCAACAAAGCAGTCCTATAGCCACCTGTGCGTAACAAATTTTGGTATTGAGATCGCAAAGTTAGGTACATCTCGGTATCTGCTTTCCGATAAAGTTAAGAATAGCTGTCGATTACATTTAACAAAAAGAGCAATTTCTAAAATGTAAAGACAAGGAAATGTCAATAAATTATGAGTTTTAATGCAAACACCGGATAGTTGATGTACTACATAGATACTTTTTGTTTGTAAATATATACTTTTTATACATATATACATCAATGACTCAGAAACAAATGCTCATCACACAAACTTTTGCTCCTACCGAGATTCGAAACCAAAAAAAAAAAAAGCTCAAAGGAGTCTCGAGTCCGATTTCGATGAAAACTAAAACTGCGTTATTATAATATGCTACATTTAACGCTTTTTAATTAGGTTCCCTTTCGCGTATACGAGAGTTTATAATCAGGCTGTTTTATGAGCATAAATGAGATGAAAATTTAATGAACGCTCCACCTCACGTTATGTGTAATTTGTGGTGTGGCAGTTAATTAGCTTTACGCACTGTTCGCGCACATTATGTTCCAACTTTTGTGAATAATCTCATTGATTACAGTTTGTTTTGTGATTTTTCCAATAACACTCACTGTAGTGCTTGTAATAAATCTTGTTCTCACAGGATAATTAGTAGCAACTATACCGCAGTGCGGAACACGCCAGAGACCTTTTTGCTCAAGTTATAATAAACTAGTTATTTTCTCACTATATAAGCCGATAATGATTCACGATCGTCCGCTAAGCTGAAGCTCTTATTTTTTATCAGCTTTCAGCGCAATTATGAGATAACGGTTTTATTACTTTCTCTTTTCTTTTATAGATACCGCAAACGAAAAGGGACGCTAAATACAAATAAGTATAATTTAGATGCAACCAAACCTGAGTTCCACCCTAAATGACCAACTCAACAGTTCACTGTCTATTCAAAGCTTTTTCTACTTATTTATCTACGAGTACCAAAAGAGTGGCTTTTAATTTTTTAATGAATTTTAAATGATTTTCAAGGTTTTATAGGATGTTTTACTGTTTTTACTATGTTACTCGATTCAATTTATTATTTGTTGTTGTAAATAGGTATATTGCCTGAAATAACACACAATTTGTTTTTGACATTAGTTGACAATGCTCATGTTGGCTTAACGCTGCATGATCTGCTCCACCATTATAATTAGTTGTTGGCTATTAATACATTAACATGGCGTAATAATGAGTGGTTAACATTTATTGATGAGCCGTCAGACGGTTCTGAGTTTGAAGTTGACGTATAGAATTTCTCACAACTGAATTCAGATTCTGTAGTTCATAGCCAAGACTGTCATGGCTTCGCTTGCGATTAATTTATAATTCATGTACAGGTACTACCGAGTTCACTGACGGTCGCGGTCGGTCACTTTTCACCCTAATGCCCGTAATAATAAGGTTGAAAAGTTTTCGTAGTACATTGACGAAGAAAAATTTTGTGAAGTTTGTGTGTTTAGGTACAATGAAACTAGGTACGGTGACTTTGGTCAATGTAAAATAAAATAAAAAAACTGCGTACTCCAACAGTATCATAATTATATCAAAATCAATAAAAATCACGAGTCGACCGACGTAACCATAGGATTGGCAAAAGGTTATGCAGAAGTAAAACGTAACTGTTGTTTAAACAGGTACTCGAATATATTAAGAAATAATTGAAACTCAAGGAATAGTGATTCTGCTCGAGATTTAGTTAGTTCAGAGAACTGACCTTGACGCTTCAATGTGGTGAGGTGAGGTCGTGACCTCATTACTGTTCAAAGTTTTTCTTATATAAATTAGTCAAAATTTTGCAAAGTTTTCAGTTTTGGTTTTAAATAATATTCCACAAACGACTTGTAAAGCCTTGTAGATTTCAAAGTTTTCAAAGAAGTAATTTAAGTTATTATACGTTTTTTTGGTTGAAGTGAAGCCAGTGTAAGCAACTCTGAGTCACGCACACTTTCCACGGAACAGATTTAAACTTCAGATTCAGGAGTTCAGAGTAAAAGTAAGATATAATGTAGTCTCCTTCTCGACATAATCAGCAGGTTTCTGAATGGCCAATGCTCTTAACATATAACGTTTCACTTTACAACATACCTACTATTAAAGCAGTAGAAATAACAGAGGTACCCTCAGGGGAGTACACACAGGGTACTATGTATAACATAATAAAGGGAGAACATTTGAACCATTAAGTAATGAGCCGACGGGTTCAGTGACTAGTTAATAGTCTCAAGTGCTGCCTTAGTGTTACTGTTACTGTTATAAATTATAGTTAAAATGAGTAACTACTTACATCTGAGTACTAAACCGTTGCTACGCCGTAGCACAGTGGTGTGCTACGGCGTAGCAATGGCGTAGTGGGCGAGCTAGTTTAGTTTAGTTTATTTATTAATAATAATTAAAAATTACAGGTCGGATTTTGTACAAAGTAAAAACACAAATTATTATACAATAAATTAAATAGCATCAAATACAAATCATCATAAATTATCATCATATCAAATTATACAAAAAATTATAATAATTAAGAATATACAATATTAATAGAATACTAGAATTAAATACATAATATTACTACGAGTAAATAATTACTACTAACTACGAGTGCTACGTTGCCAAAGGTGACTCAGTATTGGACGAAAGTCAAGAATCCTTTTTTTTTCATCCAATTTGCTGGCTGTTATTATAAAATCTGAAAGTAAAATAGTCACAGAAAACATTTTACAAAAAGCTTTTAAATACTTGCGAACATTTTTCTATTCTATCTTGTCGTCCGAGAGTGCTGTGTCGTATTCCCAGAGCATTACTTGTTGGAAAATCCGGTTAAAAATCTCAGAATCTTAGGACATGCATTATGCAACAACAAGTTTATTTTAGCAAATAAATCACTTCAATCACTATGTCTTCCTGTTTCTTATAAAAAAGTTTTTATATATTAAAAGGCAAAGCTTTTTGGTAAGTTAGTTTATTGTAAATATTCAGACAATTACATAAATTTGTTTTGAACTAGTGTTTCATATACGATCATAGAGGGGAGCTTTAACATTGCGCAAAACATAATATAAACTTGAAAAAATAATAATCTCAGAAGTGTCATTCACACACTAAAGTTCAAAGAGAAATCCATTTTTTTAAACCCATTTGCTACAAAACGTTTCATGGAGCGGAACTAATCCCATTTGTAAGCAATTTTTAAATAAGGATATTAAAACTGCTTTCCTGGAGGCATCTTTCATTCTATGTTTATTTATAAAAGTAGAGAATGTTGCAAAACTCAAGTAACTGTCGAATTAACTGGAGTTAATTCCATCTAACATGTGACCGCAATTAACTATAACCTTGTTAATCAAAGACTATAACAGACTTAATTTTAGACGATTTGCATTCTGCATCATCCTTCTAAACTCCCATAAAATGTACCGCAAAAACAAATAAACGAAAAAATGTTAGTAACGAGTCCGTGGAAGCAAATATTACAAGCAAAGAGCCGGAGAGTCCTGCTGTAAGTTATGTCTCCCGGAAACAATTTATGTACCAGAAAGAAACAGAATTATTCATAGCGAGGTGTTAAAAGATGTGACGCAATGCTGACTTTTTATGTTTGTTTTAAGCTAAGTAGGGTGAATGGCTTATTTTTTATTTGGGCACATAATGAACTTGAGTGAATCTAAATTATAACTTGACTACTCTTATTACTCTCCATGTAATAACTCTATCCACACACGCTGCGGGTGAACTGAGCGTATAGGAAGTTAAAAAATATCCATTACTTTTTGTTTTAAAAGTTCAGCAACCTGTGTTTAGGTTTTTCGTTTATAATTCAACATCTGTACTCCCTAGAGATAAAGGGGAAGGGGGTGTAACGAGAAGGGAAGAGTTTAACCTACGAAGTTCAACTTATGGAAATTTGTTCCTTTCTTTCCAATTCGTAATGTTTCAAATACATACATGAACGCGAAGTTAACATAACGCTTTATGACGTCAAAACGAGTTTCAGCTTACCGATGTTTCGGTGAATTTAGTATTCATCGCTGGTTCTGAGGAAAATCGATATAGCGAACGGAAACAAATTTTATTCCTAACCGGATTTGTATCCAATCTAAGGTTTACTCGCTCGAAAAATTTCATGTTACCAATTCCGGTACTCCCTTATATCTCCTAAAAATTTTTGTCCGAAAATCATTATCCATAAAACGTTTGCTATAAACTTCAGTTACCATAATGTTCAAAATCCCGAAATTTTGTTTTACATAATTATCTTTATTTCTAAAACTGTTCTGTCATAATATCAAATACTATAATAATTGAATCTTCTAATTGTATATGCCATAAAGTCAAATATCCTAAGTATTATATTATTATAATGTGTATTATTCCTAATGTCCATATAAGTGTAATAAATTTTTTGGTCCTAAAACATTTGCTGAAAATTAGGTTTTAGTGACAGAAACGAATCGCTGTAAATCCGACCCCACGTAGTCTTGTCTGCCCTACCCCGAGAGTGTAATTTAAAATCGCGTAGGCGCGGAGGAGCGAGGCGGCCCGCGAGTTGAGGAGCAGGTGGTTGTAACACTCGCCGCCGCTGCTGAGGCTGTGGTGGTGAGCGTTAAACACATCTGCGACGATAAGCTCGCGTGGGACCGCCGGAGCTCCACAGCGCCGGAGCCGTGACAGAAACCATACCTGCTGCATGTTGCTTGCTCGCTTGCATGCTGCATGCTTGCTTGCATACTGTATGCGTGCTTGCATGGTTGCTGCAAGCTTGTTGCATGCTTGCTGCATGCTGCTTGCTCGCTTGCATGGTTGCTTGCATAGTGTATGCGTGCTTGCATGGTTGCTGCAAGCTTCTTGCATGCTTGCTGCATGCTTGCTGAATGCTTGCTGCATGCTTGCTGCATGTTTGTTTGCATGTTTGCATACTTATTACAGGGAAAAATAAAATCCACATAATTATGTTCACACTCAACTGTTTTATAATGACTGACGGTATGATTGATTTATTTTCTGCCTTTTAGTGACTACTTATATGAAATGTATGCCAAAACAAAAGAAGATTCTAACTATGAACTTTCTGCGATATGATGGTTCTACTTTTTAATTCTTACTAATTATTTTCATAAGAGCAATATTGTATAAAAATGTGTTGTGTTGAGAGAAGTTCATAGCATAGCAAAAGCTAAGTAATACTTACTTTACTGTAGGTACCCGGAATTACAGACACAATTAAAATAACAATGTTCTATTCCTTTTGGGAACGTCTGGGAACATACCGGTTTGTTTTAAAAATATTACTATGATCTAAACATTTTTTTTTTATTTAGGATTTATAACTATTATTGAAAACGATTTTAAGTGTTTTGTATATTATTGATTGTAATATTTATGACAAACGGGTTTAGAGCATATTGTATTTAGGGATTTCAATTTTATGGCATGTGATATTATGTGATATTAAGTTCGGGTAAGTTATCATTCGGACAAATGATGATTAGGACAAAAAAAGTTATGGCACTTTAAATTATGTGTAAAAAAGTTAGGTAATACAATAGAGAACCTACCAATTCCTCTTGATGTTTCATTTTGTTTTATTTTCTTGTCAAAGGCTGTAGAAAGATTATCATGGTTACTATATCACAAACATGTCAGTAAACGCTAAAGAAAATATCAAGACTACCAGCCGGAAAATTGGGAGGCTCGCCATTATAGTGAATTTTATTTCAACGTTTTCCCAGTTCTGACGAGGGCCATTCATTTGCTAGATAGTTACAAGTTATCCAGTTTAAAAAATGCATCGTCCGTTTAATGGTTAAAAGACTTGACTGCTCTATAATACTGGCTTAGCAACCATTACCGTACCAATAGTTTCAATGACAAATAAATAAAAGGAGTAACAATTGTTAGCTTTTATTATAATACTTACTTAAATATTACATAAACCTACCTATATTGTGTTATCTTTTGTTAAAATATCTAGATGAATATTATCCATACCTAACAATATTGTAATTAAATGTATGTGTTCGCATGTCATACGGGAGGTGTATTGACTTGTTTGTCATTCGATCCAACACTTCACTTTTCCGTTCATTCCGACATTCACCTACAAGCGTTGACAGTGCGAACACAGGCATTCGAGTCTGATGTCTCGTGCAGACAAGACGTGCAGTGTAAAAGTGTTGTAGAATAAAGTGATTATTTAAAGGAGGACTGCATTCTTATTTCTTGACCTTTTAAAAGGTCAGAAGTGGGATCACACCGGAACAGTAAAGGTTTTGGTGGAATACCCAACGCCCATATTTAAAGGTATTTAAAATTATTTTCTATTTTTCAATTTTCAATATTTGTTTAATCTCTTTTATATTTACCGATGCATGGCTAGTGTTGCTAAATCAAGAAACAAATTATTATTTTTCCTTGGTAAATACCGACAAAAATTTATTTCATTTTACGTTATAAACTTACTTCCACGATACTTAATAGATTTGAAATAAATTTGAACCTAAATAAACGTTCTTTAGTTTAACGGAAAAAAAACGCACCCTAGATCATTATTCGTTTCTTTTGAAAAGTTTTTTTCTTATACCTATCAATTTGTGTAGTTTATTTAGGCTATCATTATTTTTTATTTTTTAACAACAAAGTAATGAAATGGATTATCGCTGTATTTCGCTTTTTGAGCTGTTATTACCCCTAGTGATTTTTAACGATGTGTAAAGCAACAACATAATACCTACCTGTACAAATAAATTTACAACAATACAGTATCTAAATTTGGCGCACAGAAGCTTGCCCCTTACCTCTATTGTCCGATTAATATATAAAAGCAACATTTACTTGTGTTAATTATTTTCAGCTGCGCAAGTAATATGCCAAAGCATCGGTCTCGAAAGCGGGTGCGAAAATCTGAGGACTCCAGCAGTGAGTCAGAATTATCCTCGGAGTGCATCAGTCGCAGATCATCACTGCATAAGCATTCACGACAAAAGCGTACACGGCGTGTGGCGAAGTCGAGGCAGCGCCGTTGCCGGATGCCAGATACGCCGGCGCCGCCAGAGGAACCAGCAGTACGAACGAGTGCTGGGACTAGCAACAGCGCATCATCACCATTACCAAGTAATCAATCCACTGTTTTAAACCCACAAAATTTTGTTAATGTGTTCCAAGAGCTCGTTAAGTCTTTACGTTCAGACTGCAATGCAGAACGTTACCCTGTTTTGAATGTTGTGCCTGAATTCGACCCAACAAAGCGAAATCAGAGTATAGACGTTTGGATTACAAAAGTAAATGAATGTGCAAAGATTTATAATTGGACAGAACGACAGATAGTTCACTACGCTTTGCCTAAGTTAGTAGGGTTGGCCCAGAAATGGTACCAGGGTCTACCCACTTTGTTATTTACATGGACGGAGTGGCAACAGAAATTGAAGTCTGCATTCCCCAGTGACGATAACTATGGTCGGTTGCTGATGGAGATGCTCGCCTGTAGGGCACGTTTTGGGGATAGTTTAGAAGATTACTATTGCGAAAAGATAGTTCTTCTTAATAGATGTAACATTTCAGGTAAAAACGCTTTCGATTGTATATTATTTAGTATTGAAGATAGATCGGTAAGAACTAGTGCTGAGGCTGTGCAATTTAGCGAGCCTGATAAGTTATTAATTTTCCTTCGCAATGTTAAAATAACTAAAAACGTGACTGTGCAGCCGAGCGTTTTCGACAGCAAGCGTTTTAAAACCTCTAAAGACAATGCATATGCATCTGCGGATACTAGGTCATCAAAATGTTATAACTGTGGAGAGGAAGGGCATTCTTTCTACAAATGTAAACATCCAATCAAAAGATGCAATCACTGTCATAAAGTAGGCCATTTGGTTAGCGATTGTCCTACTAAACGTGAGCATGAAAGTAATAAGACTGTTTTAAGCATTTCAAAGGAGTAGGATAATGATGCGAATTATTTTAAAGTCGCGGTAGTTAACGGTCAGAATATGAATTGTTTTATTGACTTCGGTAGTAAAATTCTTGTGCTCCGAGAATCGGATGCAAAAGTATTAAACCAAATTCTATCTTACAGTGACTTGCCAATTTTAAGAGTGTTCGGAAATTTAATTATTTAGTGTTTAGGGGAATGCGATGTTGAAATTGAAATAGACTTGGTTAAAACCCGCGTTGAAGTACTCATAGTCCCTGATCATTATTTAAAAGTATCACTACTTGTAAGCCAAACGTTTACGGAACAAAGTCATGTCGTAGTTCTCATAACAGAAGACAAACTGAGTAAAACTATAAACGTCCCTGGAAGTGTTAAACTTTGTTAGTAATCACCATATGACCGTGAGGTAGTCGTGGAACCTGGTTTATGCTCTCAACCTCAAATGATGTACGGTATAATGCCTTGTATTTTAGAGCTAGTTTGTGGCAACTCTTCAGTTGGACGGTTTGGTAAAATCGGGGTTCAATTTAAATAAAGGTACCCTTCGGTCTCGGGCTCTGCCGTTAGCACAAATTAACTGTCCAAGCGTAATAGAATTGATTAAAGGCCCGGATAACTCTTCTAAAATTATTATTATTAATCATAAAACATTGTCAATGAGTGACGAAATCAGTGAAAGAAATCCTTTGCAGTTGACTCGTTTGTCCCACGTAGATGCATTAAGTCGGAACCCGATAGAAGTAAATTCTGTCGAAGCAAGATGTATTGAAATTAATTGAATAGCAACGGTACAACAGAGCGATCTCGAGCTTCAACGGATTATTTCTATTATAAAGGATCAGGAAACAGATGGTATTATTTAAATTAAAAATAATTGTATAATCAAAAGAGGTCTATTATATCGAAAAAGGCAGGGGATCGCTTGGTTGTACCAAAAGGTGTTAGGTGGCAGGTATTGAAGGCCCATCATGATGATTCTGGCCACTATAGCTTTGACAAAACTTTTTATAAAATTAAGTAGTTTCTGGTTTGCCAAAACGAGACGATTCGTGAAAAAGTATGTCGATTCGTGCCTAGAATGCGATCATTCGAAAGTCCCTGCTGGTAAGAAGGCAGGTAAACTTCATCCGATTTCTAAGGTTGATCGCCCCTTTCATACGTTGCATATAGATCATCTGGGTCCTTTTGTGAGAAGCAGAAAAACGCGTACTCTTAATAATTGATGCTTTCACAAAATATGTTATATTGGCTCCTGTCAAAAGTACGAAATCGTTACATTCTGTATCCGCTTTAAAAAGCTACTTCTATACTTTTGGTGTTCCTAAACGAATCATTTCCGAGCTCATGGTACATCTTTCACGTCCAAGCGCTTTCAAGAATATTTAAGTACGTTAGGCATTAAAAACGTTATGAACGCGGTAGCGACACCACGTGCCAATGGGCAAGTGGAACGCTACAACCGCGTCTTAGCTGCCCTAACTGCAATAAACCTAATTAAACCGAACATAAATGGGAAGAATGTATTTCTGAAATACAATGGGGTTTAAATAATACCTTTAATAAGGGAATCGGAGACACCAGCTCAGGCATTATTTGGCATTGACTTGGTTGGTACGCCTAACTCCCTATTAAACCTTAAATATTATAGACGATACGGAGGACGTAGGGAACAATGTAGAAAACATTAGAGAGGAAATATCACAACATATAGAAAAGAATCAAGTAGTTTGATAAATCTAGAAAGATAATTACATTCAAAATCGGGGATTTAGTCAGGGTAGAGCGAGAAATTCCTTCCAAGGGGGAAAATGTCCTTACCGTATTGTAGAGATCTTTGACAATGACTGATATAAAATAGAAGATACCCCATTGTCACGCAAGAGCAATAGAAACTTCACTAGAGGTTTTCCCGTGGATAAAATTCATCAGTGGTTAGTTTTTAAACGAAATAGTGTTAGTGACAGTTATACACAGTCTGAAAATATTAATGATTAGATTGATTAGTAATTGGCACTACTTTTGATTGGGTGTACGCTTTGATTAATCGTAAATAATTAAGATAAGGCATGTAACAGTAATAACAGCAGAATTTTGTCCATGTTACAATTAATGTGAATAATTGAGCAAATTTACATCGTTTTTTAATTTTAAACAGTTATTTTTGTGTGTTTTTATATTATACAGATAATATTACGATGAATTAATTTTACACTGACATTATCTTGTACAAGAAATTTAGAGCTCATTGTATACAGAGGCTACAGTGTGTCAGATAAATGTTTAATATGGATATGAAGAGGCCATAATAACTTGTCTAGTCGGTGTGTTGTGATTTGTGGACATGCAGGGGCCACATCATGCCGGAATTGCCGTAGATATGTAGAGGTTACGGTAGTTCCACCCATGTTGTGGTTATACTCGAAGTTGTGGTATTATCGCTAGTGTGTTGTGGACATGAAGGGGCCACAACATGCTTGAGTTGTTGTGGATATGTAGAGGCCACTGCAACTCCTTCAATGCTGCCGCAAGTGTAAATAATATTTGAGTAATTTTGATATGTGTGGAGGCAACGGTAGTTCCACCAATGATATGTTTGTATTAGTAGTTGTGGTATTGTCGCTAGTGTGTTGAGGACATGAAGGGGCCACAGCATGCTTGAGTTGTTGTGGATATGTAGAGGCCACCGCAACTCCTTCAATGCTGACGCGAGTGTGTGGTATTGTCGCTAGTGTGTTGTGGACATGAAGGGGCCACAGCATGCTTGAGTTGTTGTGGATATGTAGAGGCCACCGCAACTCCTTCAGTGCTGCCGCGAGTGTGTTGTGGACATGTAGGGGCCACAGCATGCTTGAGTTGTTGTGGATATGTAGAGGCCACCACAACTCCTTCAATGCTGCCGAGTGCAATTATATCTGAGTTACGCCTGTTTTTGTGTCGAAATTATCATTAAGATAAATTTAATTATTATGATGAAGAGATCAATATGATATCTATGTAGCTATATTTGTGTCATGAGTTGTTGTTTTGTTATTGTGATTAATTGTTAGGTTTATTTTGTTTACCTTGCATAATCTTTCCACGGGACGTGTAAACGTCAGGAAAGGCCGACTGTTAGCTTTTATTATAATACTTACCTAAATATTACATAAACCTACCTATATTGTGTTATCTTTTGTTAAAATATCTAGATGAATATTATCCATACCTAACAATATTGTAATTAAATGTATGTGTTCGCATGTCATACGGGAGGTGTATTGACTTGTTTGTCATTCGATCCAACACTTCACTTTGCCGTTCATTCCGACATTCACCTACAAGCGTTGACAGTGCGAACACAGGCATTCGAGTCTGGTCTCGTGCAGACAAGACGTGCAGTGTAAAAGTGTGGTAGAATAAAGTGATTATTTAAAGGAGGACTGCATTCTTATTTCTTGACCTTTTAAAACAATAAATACGACGAGTTCAATAAATCATAATATATTTCTTGTATATTTTTCTTGATGGAAGCCAAGGAATTTAAAGTCAAATATTTCCTGACTCACATATTTTTCGACACTCAAAAATCAAATGCCAAGCTAATATTTAATTTTAAATTATGCATGATAATAAAAGCTGACATAATTCCGACAAGGAAAAGAAAAGCAAAGTTATGAATAACGAAATAAAAATTTTACATTCAAAGTGACAAAGGGAGACGTCGAGGTGTCAAATAATAAAAACGTTATTCTTAAAATCGTCTCTTGAAGATTGTTTTTAAAGCATCATTTGCTTTAATAATAGAATGTACAGGTACAAGAAGCCACAAATTTTTATTATGATTTTACTTTTAGAGAAAAAATTACAAGCGAGTGTTCTGCGTCAGATTTCCA
The DNA here is from genome assembly GCA_905147715.2 of Xestia xanthographa. Lineage (NCBI taxonomy): Eukaryota > Metazoa > Arthropoda > Insecta > Lepidoptera > Noctuidae > Xestia > Xestia xanthographa. The sequence continues at coordinate 21,177,128 of LR990652.1, forward strand.
TTGTAGTTACAGCGGTATATGATCCAGGAAAACAAAGCAATCTAAAAATAAATAACGCTTTAACCAAGCAGTTTGCTTGGAGCAAGAAATTATTGACCAAAAAATATATAACCATAATGAAATCTTGAAAAATTAACCTAATTGAACTTTTTGCACGTAGCTGGTATTCATAGCAAAGATCTTTCTATCGATACCTATAATCTTACTAGATATTGTTTGAAAACACAGTAAGCACACATAGACTTATGAAACTACAATAGTCACACGTTTCTTAGCTAATCGCCACGAATTCGCGTATAGACGAAATTACTTAAACTAATTCACTGAAGTAGTGTTTTTGTTACATTTGTGCTGAAATTCCACGTCATTACTTTTTAATTCGGAGTACTTAAAATGTCAAATAGAGCAACCTAGACAAAGTAGATTTGAAGATTTAAACTCCTAAACAATTTCGAAGGCCATTATAATAGGAAAATACTTTCGAAAAAAAAATTGTATTTACTAAACAGCTTTGTCTTCAATAACTTATTAGGGCTAAATAGTAACGTAATTATCATGTTCTTGTTTACAAATGGAGGTAAAGTTAGGGTAAGTATCGAATGTTATGCCAAGAGTCTTTCCCTTGGCATTAACCGTGAAATTTAGACCTTCCTAACTCTGTTGACCTGGACGAGCTTAATCGGCATTTTTCTGCCGTTTCCTCCATGGATCGCTTAACCAAGCAACAAACTTTAACCTTAATTTCTGGTCTAACGCGTCCTAATATTAACCACTTTTGCTTTGTTCCAGCTGAACCGCGAGAGATCAAAAAGATCATTCTGTCCATTAAATCGAAAGCAGTGGGTTGTGATAATATCACTAGTGGTATGATCATAACTCTTCTGGATGATCTTCTACCAGCTATTACCCATATTGTGAATTTTTCCCTGTTTTCCGGAGTATTTCCTTCCCTGTGGCGCAAAGCTTATGTTTGTCCGCTACCCAAGGTCCCTAATCCCTCTCTTCTTACTCATTTCCGTCCCATTTCGATCCTTCCCTTTCTTTCCAAAGTGCTTGAGGCCTGTGTCCACAAACAATTCTCCAATTTTGTTCATCGGAACTCACTTATCAGCCCACTTCAATCTGGATTCAGGCCCGGGCAAAGCACTGTTTCCGCCCTACTTAAAGTGACTGGCGATATAAGGGCAGGGCTGGAAGACACCAAGGTAACGGTACTGGTGCTGGTCGATTTCTCGAATGCCTTTAATACCGTCAGTCACGACATCCTTTTGGCAATTTTATCCCATGTTATGGTCTCTCCCGGAGCACTGGAATGGTTCTCCTCTTACCTTCAGGAACGCCAGCAGTCAGTTCATGTTGGGGATTCCTCGTCATGTTGGTGTTATTTGGAAACTGGTGTTCCTCAAGGCGGTATTCTTTCTCCTCTTCTGTTTTGCATTTTCATTAATCTCCTTACTTCTGAGCTTCAGTGTGCGTATCATCTGTATGCCGATGACTTGCAGTTGTACTGTCAGGGGAGGGTTGATGAAATGCAAGATCTAATCGACAAGCTAAATAGGGACCTGATGGCCATAAAAACCTGGTCCGGTAAATTTGGTGTGGCAGTTAATCCGAATAAATGTCAGGCTATCATCGTTGGGAGTTCTCGCAGTCTGAGCAAGTTGGATGGCACTACTTTGCCACCAGTTCTTTTTGACGGTACGGTTGTTCCATTTAGCTCTGATGTAAAGGACCTTGGCTTGCACATCGACAACATAATGAAATGGCATACTCAAGTCGCTCGTGTCAGCCAGAAGGTTATTGGTTCGTTGCGGGCTCTGTATCGTTTGAAAAACTTTTTACCCTCAAATACGAAAACAATGCTTGTACAGTCCTTAATTTTTCCTATCATCGATTATGGTGATGTGTGCTACTTTGACCTGAATGCAGATCTCCTCGACAAACTTGACCGTCTTCTAAATAACTGCGTTCGATTCGTTTTCAATCTGCGTAAATATGATCATGTGTCCGAGTACCGGTCTCTTCTTAAATGGTTGCCCATACGTCAGCGTAGGGAGCAAAGGGCGCTAACCACCTTGTTTTCTTTTCTTGTTTCTCCCACTTCCCCTAGTTACCTTGCTCCCCACTTTCAGTACATTTGTGCCAACCATAATAGGAGTCTGCGATCATCGCAAAACCGTGTTCTTCACTGTCCCTCTCACCGCACTGACTTCATTCACCGTTCATTCTTTGTGCAATCTATTTCACTGTGGAATGCGCTTCCCCAGGAAATCAGGATGGCAACCAATCGTTTAGCTTTCAAAATTAAAGTTCGAGAGTACATTCGCAAGAAGCTGGCAGTTTCATCACAGTGGTAATGTTTTCTCTATTGTTTGTCTTTTTATTCCGTTATCCGTGTAAATATCTATTTACAGTAATAAATAGTTTGATATATATTTATAGTATTTATATTATATTTATAGTATTTTATATATCCTTCTATTTTACCTTAGTATTAATTAATTATTTTCAGATGTACACCTACCACTGCTTGTCTCTGCATCACCCAAAGGTTGACTGGTAGAAAATGCCTATGGCATTAAGTCCGCCTCTGTACTTTGTGCTTGAAGTGTTAAATAAATAAATATTGATGTCAACAAATATGTAACTCTAACATTGATAATGCCCTTTCCAATAAAACATTTTGCAAGGACAAAACATTTTATATTACACGATTAAGATATCCTAAAGAAGCCGAAAGAACCCGGTTGAAGTAATGACGTAATTCAAGTGCTCGGCAATATCAGAAAACCTGTCACGTACCGCAATTTGAAGAATACGCCCATTTAGTAGGTTCAACTGCTGGTGGTGTCAGTGTGGTAACAGCGCATGCCGTGCCGTGCGAGCAATATTAATACATCATACCACTTCCAATGTAAGGAAGCACGGGATCCCGGAATACGTTACACGGGTCATCGCTCTATTACATCGTCGATCATATTGCAAGTGATTTATATGTATTTCAGGTGGATTTTATTCATGTTTCTTAACATCCTTTCCCGAATAGAATTGATTGATAATCTGGATTAGGACATAATACTTCCTGTCATATTCATTCCAAAAAGCTCGCTGATTCAAATCAGCATAAAATACAAGTAGCTGCAGTGCTGGTATAATTTCAGCGTCCCTCTTAAGTGAGACAAGCATAATGTTTACAAAACTAGGTAATTAGCATTGCAACAGTGATTTAAGCAAATGCTTGTAATGCGGAAATTATACAGGTGTTCAAACAACGTTAGTTAGGAAACTCAGTATGTCTATGGTCTCGCTATAAACATTCTGAAGCTTGTTGCAAGAACTGTGTGCACATACGAGGGGATTAGCTTTTGTTAGACGGATAAGTATTCTCTTTAAGTCTTATAATTATTACAAACTAATACGGAAATTACACGGAGCAGCTCTAAGCCGTTTCTGAACGGCAGGAGCACCTGAACTTCTGTTCTAACAGAAGCTTTGTGTTGTGTGGAAATAAAACTAAACAGACGATAGCTGCAGCTGAACCCGCTGAACAATCAATTGCTCTGATGACATCTATTGCATTGCAAACGTAGGCTTTACACTGACGCGCTGTTTATGAATGGTTTCGAATAACTGCCAGAGTAATTGGTAGAATGCATTTATGAAAGTACCTATGATGTGTTAATAAGATGATTGATTGACAATGTCTCTACCTATCGTTTTAACTCAACCTAAGTTTTAAGTATTGCACATTTGATTAAATGAGACTGAAGTTGTAGTGGGATTTACAACATTTACTGCCAAGTTATTATGGTCTTATTGCGATTTAAATAACTGATAGCCTCTGTACTGTTCATCGATTGCTTATCCCCATTAAAATTATAACAAGCATTCTCCTGCGAAACCGAATTGAGGATAATCGAAATCTAGGGTGAACTGATTTAATTATGGAACGTTCACAGTTTTATGCATTTTAGGATTAGCTTAGGATTTGAGGGTTTTGTTGACAACATTTAAAATGTAGGTTTTTGTAAAACGAAGTAGAATATTCTAAGAGCAAGATAATTGTATCTGAGTTTGGTTTATAAACTTCAAATAGTTACTTTTGAGTTTCAGCTGTTTTCTCTTTTTCCCTCGTTGGTCTAGTGGTCGCAAATACAACTGCTGAGTAAGAGGTCTTCGGTTAAAACCCCGTGTCGGGCAAAGAGACATTGGTTTTTCCATCAGAAATTTTCTAAGTAGTAGCCACGGAGCCTGGAATTGCGCCCGATTGATGGCAATAGGCTCACCCCTATTCGCCCTATATAAGTCACACAGGCTTGATGTTAACAATAAATTCTTTATACGTAACCATGGAACATAACCGTGGTTTTGTACAAGGAAAAATAATTCCTTCATCGAAACTAGTTACGAAACTACGGTTTTGTAGACGGCCAAAGGGGTTTTCTCTTTTTTTTTTTTGTTAATTCACATGAGAACCTGAAATAAACTTGATTTCACACAATCATTCGTTTCCACATTCTCTTTCACCGCTAGATTTGCGAGAGTATTAATTGTAAATGTATGTGCTCACGCTTGCTCCGGCGCCCCGAGGGAGTCGACTAAGTGGAAAGGTTGGCGATGCGTCACACACCAGATAATGATTGAAATATACGCTCCATTACATTTTTTTTAGAGTTTCTTTAGATAACTGTGATTCATTTCTTTCAGTTCTTAGTATGTTTAAGACAATACATTAGTTGTGATTTACATAAAAATTGTGAATTTACTTAAGTATTGTTCAGATATCTAAAGGTTTTAGTAACCGCAAATAATGTGCCTAATTAATTGTTTGATTTAAATACTTTAATGTTGACAATTCAATTATTTCCTTTGTGTATTAGGGTACTCAGCATTGCTGTTAATGTTTAAATAGCTAAGTTACGACATACTAAGACCATAATGGGGCGAACAATGATTATTATTCAGCCCACTGACCAAATTAGAGCAAAACCACTGCAACTCGCGATTTATATTTGAAGTCTTTGTTATTACCCTCTAAAGATGTACCTGCTACCTATTTATTTTACAAAGTTGATTTAGGCACCAAAACACAGACTTCATTAAAACATTTAAGTCATTCAATCGCAATAACTCTACTCTCTGTTGAACTAATCAGGCGTGAACAAAGCGTGTCAAAGCCCTTAACTTACTTTCAGTTGAACTTCTTAACAATTACTTAAAGAGATACATTAGCGAAATACTAAATTGATATTAAGAGGGTAAATGGGGTTTGAGTTCTGTGTTTAATATTATTCCCAAAGTAGAACGTAGAAACCCCGAAGGCATCAAAATTAATATCACTAGACAACCCAATTCTGTCTGCAATTATAAGAGCTTAGAAATAGAGGACTTTTGTGCCTAAGAATTGCTGAAATAATATCGTCTAATTAGAGTAAAAGGGACCGCTTTCTTTGCTCAGTTGGGGTATTCAGTATTGGCTCTAAGATCTGGATTCTGAAAGCCGTCTTAAGATTAATGAGCACAGTAGTTCAGACAAATCTAATTAGAGCAAAAGGAGGGATTTTTTTCCTTATATAACCTTTTACTTAACAAAACTAGAAACGGGAAGTTTAATAGGTATAATTTAGGTAACTTATTAAGTTTATCTACGTTTTCAGTCGTATAATGAATATGTAGGCACTACCGAGTTTACTGATGGTCAATCACATTTCAACCGAGACCGTCAGTACACTCGTTAAGTACGTATGTGAGCAACACTAAAACCTGAATTTCTGTCGCGCTGACGTCGGTCGCGTGCGTCGGTCGTGCGTTCGAATATACATTGGTGCCGATTCCCTTGTTCACAAACTAAACTAAATTTAAGTTGAATGCATCTTTTTCTTTCTATTTCATTATGAAAAGGACAGAAGATAAATATTAGTTTAATCCTGTCAAATTAGTCAGCACAGACGTAATTTGATGTAATTTCAGTAGTCAACTTTTTAATCGCGTCTAAAACTTGTATGGCGCTGATTAATTTGACAGAACATAACTAAAATTGATCTTCTGTCCTTTTCTTCATAAAATAGAAAGAAAAAGATGCACCGAACTTAAATTTGGTTTAGTTTGTAAACAAGGGAATCGGCACCATTGTGTTCTTTATAGCACCATACTGCGACGCTCTCGTCAGCGGTGACTGACAGCCGTATTTTGTTCTGTCTCTATGACGTCACTGCCGACCGTACGCGACTGACCGTCAGCATGACAGGAATTCAGGCCTAAACAGCACAGCTTTTTATTTTCTTTTCCATTCCATCTAGTAATCTAATCACATTAATCACGTGAGGAAAACCTTGTATATTTTCATTATTCAATCTTTTAATAACACAATGGTTGCTGTCCAGTCAATTATACCATGAATAAAGCACGGTCGTGGCTTCCATGACGAGGATACATGTCGATGGTCGCGGTCCACTCATTAAGTAACGTAGGTAATTAGGTAATAAGAGGGAAAATGTGGTTTGTGCTTAATATTCTAAATAAATATTACATTTCGGAGTAGGCAGCTCGATATTCTGGGTAAAGCGATTTAAGTTTTAGGTTCTCTGAATAGTTATATGAAATGGTTTTGGTGCTAAGCTCAAAAGTTGAGATTTAAGTACTCTTGATCAAAGTTAAACATAATTACGGAGAATGATACTACTCTGAGAATTCTTGAAGAAACATTATTTCAACCCACGCATTTAATTACGATAACTTTATGTGCATGAAACCCAGTGTATTATGTTCGGGCTTGTTTGAACATAATTTGTAACAATTCATTGAAACAGACCAAAGAAACGAAATATAATGATTCATCGTATCCTATTTTATTACATAAAACCTCTCCACTTCAGCAAATAGTATGCTTAAAATAAACCTTGGTACTGTTCAGCGGTCACAGGTCCTTCTTTGATAACTCAGGCAATCCTTTTACCAGAAACTTTAATCGAAGAAGATCCATATTAATATGGATATATTATTTAACATTGTAACATTTTGTCAGTGTATAAGTAATAAGAGAGAGCAAACTATAATGTGCCCTATGTCTTGAAAAAAGTTGTAAAGAACTACGAGAACGGTTAAGTTGGATGTAAGCACTATACAGACCATTACTTTTATATAGTTTTTATAAGATTCTTTGTTTTAAAAATATTCTCACAAGTTTTATAGTGAACGTTGGATCCTTAAGATATCAAGTCTATGACTTGATATCTTAAGGTTCCAACGAAAGTGCTATGGCACTTTTTTAAGTTACTGGCAGCTAAAAGACTAATCTCAATGGCATTTCCTCGTAATATAATTTCAATCTTAAACATTTTGACCCCATTTTAGTTCGTCAACTGCTTCTTTTACGGTCGGTACCTCACCAGTCAGCTGACGAAGGTCTCAGTCGCTTGACCTCTGTCACAACCACACCGCAATATAAAAATCAGAAACGGATAACTTAGTAATAAAATATCTCGTTTGGAAAAAGAACGTATTGTATTTCGGGGGCAATTTAATTTGTAAAAGATTGTGGTATTATGGTTGTAAGCTCCTTGTTTGAGACAAAAGAAAGAAATCGCTTCGAAGAAAGCATAATTAGGTTTCTAGAGTTGGCTTGAAGAGCGGTATTCGAAAGCCTAGCATGTAATTAAAGCTAATTATATTGTTTTATTTACAGTAGGTTAATTTCTTTAAGAAATGGCAAAAACGATAGAAATATTATGAAAACCGGTTTTGTTACGCACAAAAGCAGATTTACTCTCTGAAACGAAAGAAAATCTGGCTCGAACAGCTTCACGTATAAAAAGGAGGAACCGATTTGTAACACTCTTCTTGTTCGAAACCATATTATTTTACTTTCGCCGAAGTTTGAAGGTAGAGTGACACCAAATTGAAACTTTTGGCGAACAACTTACTACCTTTATAAATGAAGCATCTCTAGTATTGGGAATCACAAGACAAACTTTTAACAAATATTGTATCTAATATACCTATTGTGGCTTCTTTCTTTATTATATTTGTAACTGATAACGTTTCTTTTATTAAAGTACCTACTTTTTATCCTATTTTTCTTCCTATCTGAGCTAAGTTTCTTAAACTCCTGTATTATCCGACTACATTCGAAAATAATAGTTACTCTATTCTTTATTACTACAATAATTTACATGAACAAACCTACATAATTCGTAACACAACCGACCAAATGACCCTATCACATAAAAATACAAAGTACCTAACACATAAACATCGGGATATCATCACAGTTAAGAGACGCACACGTCGCCTCCACATTTACACGTTTACTCACATTCGTCCTGCAAATGGTATGAACAAGGACGCGTGAAAGTGTTAGATGTGGCGAGATGTTACTGACGTGAGAGCTCTGGAGAAGATAAGAGTGATTTTACATTCCCTTTGACAAAAACAATTTCAATGGGATGGATCGTTCGTCACTTTGAAGTCTTGTAGCATTCTCGTTTAAAGGTCCACACTTTTAGGCCTGAATTCTTGTCGCGCTGACGGTCGGTTGCGTACATTCGGTCGCGTACGAGTATACATTATATTCTTTACAGCACCATACTACGACGCTGACGTCAGCGGCAACCAACAGCCGTATTTTTTCGCTGACGTCACAACCGACCGTACGCGACCGACCGTCAGTGCGACAAGAATTCGGGCCCTAAGGGAACGAAGCTCTGGAAATAAATTTGGTGTATCTGCATCGGCTCCCTTAGTTTTTACAAAATAGTAAATCGGAATTATTGACAGCTAAGCTATTTTTTTGTATTAAAATGCAGTGGAGAAACTACGCTATACGGTTTAATATAAGTAATGTGCTTTAGTGTGCCTTTGCCATAACAATACCAGTTGAACTACGTAAGATTATGGTTTTAAATGCATTTCGGTAGACCGTTTCAAAACAAGAAATTTATTAAGGACTATAATAGCTTCTTAATAATATATTCTTTACATTCCCTCTCATAGAGAGGGACCTGTGTCCCAGCAGTGGGTACATTAATAGGCTGATGATGATGATGATGATTTACATAATACCATCACGCCTGTTATCCCGGAAGGGTCAGGCAGATGTATACCTAATAGTACCCCCACATTTCGCCAGTTATGTTTAGGTAAGTCCCATGTAATATGGGGCGAGCTTATTGCCATCAACTGGGCACATAAATATCCAGACTCCGTGGCTGCTACTGAGAAATTCCTGAAAACTCCAATAACACTTTACCCGACCTGGGAATCGAACACAGGAACTCATGCTTAGCAGTCACGTTTGCAACCTCTCGACCTTTGGCCTCTGGACCTTTGGTATATGGGCTGCCCCTTTGGGCAGCCCATTTACACGGTTGCGAGGTAGTTGTAATTTACTGTGGCGTATATTCTTACTTAAACTTCAATATATTGCTCTCTCATGTTCACCCCGTTCTTGCTTCTTCGTACATTTACCTGCAAGTTTTATGGAGACATCTTATTTTATGGCAACCCTTCGCGACTTTCCGCGGTTAACGTTTATCTCCTAAACTCAGGTACAATTCAACTCTAACCTGGAGCCATTCGTTTGTAGGAAGCTATTTTGTATTTTTGAGAATGATATTAATAATTCTTGGAAATACGTAACCACTGCGGGCACTAGCTGCTCGGCAGTTTGCTGAACTGGGCCTATTTGGCGCAGCCATGAGACAAGACACACATTTTTTTTTTTGTGTGTACTTGTGGCATGTGCCAACTTTCAAAACAACGCTTAATAACATTCCTAACTGGACTTGCTTTTGTACGTAATACTCTTTAAAAAAACATCTAACTTACTTATAAGTACACCACGCAAATTAGAGTAGAATTTACAAACTCCCAAATATTGTTACAACTACTTTCGGAACAAAGCTAAAATAAAAAGAAAACTTCTGCGGATGGTGCCACTTAAAATACGTTCTTTGCTCCAAACAGATTTTCTCTCGAATAGTCCGAGTTTTTTCGGGTAACGTCGCTGAGACAAATGTTCGCAAGTTTCAGCATCGAATTACGGCAGAATGCGTCTGTACAACTCAGAATGTTCCTGAATGTTGATAAAATATTTAAAAATACCCGAAAGGCAAACCCTTTCGTTATTAGGGTTTTTACATTTTCATAAACCTGTCCTTAGAGATTTGAGATGTCTTTTATGTTTGTTTTCTTCGAACTCGTAGCATTTTACAGATCTGATTTTTCTTTTTAGTGTTCCGTTACCAAACAGCAAACATAAAAACCTTATATAGACCCATATAAATCTATGCCAGCCGTTCAATACAAAGGCAAGAACAACATCAGTTTGAATATCTTCATCATGCGACGGATACTATCAAAATTCCTGTAACATAACATAGAAACACAGCTTCCAGGAACTAAAATCACAGTCTGAAGCTGACTGTAGTAGAAAATATTTTATGTTTAACGCAACGCTGTCATCTATCACGGACGTGCTTCAGAAACTGCGCATGTTTACATCTCTACCGCACATATTATGGTTTTTAATTACTGCTAGGTATTGTTCAGAAAATAGCACTCTAGAATAACGATGCAGCGTGACGATTTTTTGTTTCGCAGGAATGTAACAACGGATTTGTGTTTCAGGTTTAAAAATAATTTAGTATAAAAATATAATTTTGCCACAACAGGGTAGACGACAAAAAAATCGAATTAGTCGGTCAGTTAGATTATCAAAAAAAAATTGACCCGTGTTTTTTCTTTTGTTACGTAAACCAAAATTGACGAAGATAATATGACGCTTATAAAATTCTCAATACGTCACGCCTTGGTATAATTTTTAGCTAGTTCTGACGTCACGAGCCCCCACTCCCGAGTTTTCATGCGTTTTATCTTTGTACTTTTTTTTTTTTTTGTATTCATTAATTTACAAAAACAAAAAATACGTGTCCATTAATTTCTAATACTCTAACTGACAGACTAAATAGATTTGCAATTTTTTGATACTGTCGTCATGCCTATTTGCTAACTTTCCTAAAAAAAATAAGGACAATCTCACAAAAGGCAAAAAATTTCAGCGTGAGTCTCTAACACAATATTGTACATGAAATAATAAAGTTATGAAGGTAAAAAACCCTCATAAAACTTGTACTGTTTCGTTTTCAGTCAATCTCTCACGGACCCCACTGAACTTCGTCACGTTGCCAAATTATTTTGATACGAAAACTCTGATACCGCTCAGCTGAAGTTTATATCTTGAAAAAAGACGATCCAAATGACGATCCTACTAAACTTGACACCTTAGAACAATGACGAGGGTCAATGGAGGATTAAAGGACTTTAAAAATACAAATGAGGCGGACGTTTATCACGAGTAACGCAAGGGACATCTTCTAGATGGCTTCATTTTCGTCTTTGTCTGTCATGTCTTCTTACCATTATTTTTTCTACAATGCTTTGTTGATTGAAAACGTTAATTAACGGGTAATTGTCTGCCTTGTTACAGGCTGCTCGGCATCCGTGCTTAGCGTCAAAAAATATTGCATTAATAAGGCTTCTAAAAGTACACACATCAAAAGTATCTAGGGATCAACATATATTTTTGCAATAACTTTTCTCCTGATTGATATTAATTAAAATTTTCTTTAAGGATTCATCAAATAAAGTGTTTTCGTTTGTCACAGTAACGATAAACCAAGTCACCTTTGCATTAATAAAGAAATTTGCCATTTTCCTAATAAAGGGATTTTTGACATTTGAACCACTAACATTAAAGTTCGAAAAAATGACTGAAAACACAGTTTTCTTTAAAATTTTATTGGGTAACTTAAACAATTAATAATCCGTGTTTCTACCGCGAACACTAACAACACAAGAACATCGGTTTGGCATACTCAAAATGAGTTCATCCAAATCACGCTGTGGAATGGCCGCCCATGTTCGTTGCAACAACAAAAAAAGGTCTTCTTGCGACTGGATACCCTCCATATTCGGCAGAGCTCTTCTCTGTAGCATATCCCATGCATGCTCAATCGGGTTCAAGTCTGGCGACTGAGCAGGCCAGGGCAGGACATTGATGTTAGCTGCGGCGAGAGTCTGTCTTACAACTCTTGCGGTGTGCGGTCGTGCATTATCATGCATTAACTGAAATAAGGGACCGATTTGCACTTGTAGAGGAACGATGACGTCTGATACAATCGTCTCAGCATAAATTTGAGCGTTGAGGTTGCCTCTGATCCAAATCAACTCAGTTCTTCCGCCGATCCAAATACCCGCCCATACCATGATGGTTCCACCACTATAAGGATGGACTTCCTGGCAGGATTTTAATCGCTGTTGGCGTCCAGGGGTTCTCCAGTGTCGTATACGTCTTGTATCCGGTCTCATACCAAAACGGGACTCATCAGAAAAGCACACGAAACGCCATTGTTCTTCTGCCCAATTTCTCTGTTCAAGAGCCCATTGATATCGAATCCTACGATTGTGCATTGCTATAGGTGGTACCCGTAGCGGTCTTCGGGAATGAAGGTTCACTTCATGCAAGCGGTTTCTGACTGTTTGGTCGCTAATTAAGTTCCCTGAAGAGTGATGAAGCCTCACGGCTAACATCATGGCGGTTATTGTTGGAGCTCTTCGAGTTAAGATTTGAATGTATCGGTCTTGTCTCCGTGTGGTGCAGCGATACCGTCCTCCATGGCGCTCAGCCACGGTACCAGTGCTTCGGTAACGTGTCCAAAGTCGACTGATAACACTCTGACTTGTATTCAGAGCTAAAGCTACAGTACGTTGCCGGGAACCAGCTTCTATCATTCCCACGGCTCTGAGCATTTCTTCCCTGCTTAAATGACGTCGCCGCTCCATAATAACGTTGGTTTTAATCAGTAGTAGGGAAACAGTAGCACTAATAATGTCTTCAATGCGTTGTATGTTTTTATAGGGAAAATATTGACAGCTTATTTTCATCTTTTACTCGAATTTGATTGAGAGTTCCTGATTCAAATTATGAAATGCACCAAAAAGGATCCATATAAATTTATAAAATCATAAATTTATTACAAAGCCACATCTCAATCTCAAGAAATCCGCATAAAAATGCTTGATCCCTAGACACTTTTGATGTGTGTATTAGTTTTGACCACGTAACACACAATCAAACATAGTCATTTATTCATAAACAAGTAATTTGTATCTGAATTTAAACACAAAATTTACACAATTACAATAGACACACAAAAATATATAACATTTTAATTTCACAGATCCAAACAAAACAAAAAAACAACAATTAAAAAAAAATCATCTTCAATTTAAAAATAATAAGTTCACATTTTCATCAATATTTCGACATGTAAATGAAACAATCAATGAATAACTTCCGTACATATACTTTTATTTGTAACAAAAACAATGTGAATGCGATTCTTTTAAAAGTTTCATGAGCAGGGTAAGTAAGAGTTCCTAAGTAAGAGTAGTGTCTCCAGCTTGCGGACATCAACCAGCCGAGGTGGCTCGCTTCCACGAAACCGGAACATAAATATATCCCACAGTTTTACCTACCGGTTAAACTTTGTACCTCATTCCACCTTTCTTGACGTTTTCTTCTATCCAGTTTTCTGGACTTGGTTAATCAGAATTTGTTACCCTAGTTTTACTTATGACAGGAACTTATTTATGGAACAAGATAGTTCTGCATTCAGTAAAATTATATAGTTTACTTTTCCGTGATTTGGAGCTCCAGAGTTACCTATATTTTAACAGCGATGAAACGAACAATTTTGAAGAGTATACAATAGTGTGCATGTAATTTATAGTAAAGTCAGTGTTTTAAATGTTGAAAGCAGCGGTGGTCCGGTGGGTTCGAACCCAGGCAGGCCCATTACTTTGTGTAATTTATTTCATCACCACTACTCTCAAAACGGTAAACGAAAACATCGTGAGGAAACCAAAAATTCGAAGAAATGTGACATCTACCAACCCGCACTGGGCCCGCGTGGTCGATTATATCTCATTCCCTCTCATAGAGGAGGCCTGTGTCCCGGCAGTGAGAACATTAATAGGCTGATGAGGCATGACAAAATTCTTTAAACTGACATGTTCACTAACATTATCATTAGCACTGAAAACGGGATATTTACCATGTTTAATACCATTTGTTTTGAGTTCCCAACATTTTTGCGCTGTTGCAAGCACCATGATCACTGATATGTCATTTTACACCAATCTGTGTTCGATCGAACTCGTGGTTAAATAGCAGCCATACTGATCGATCTTCAAAGCCAAAAAGTGCTTGCCAAGCTCAGACCGTGGTTAGGTGTCTACTACGTATCGAGTTTCCTCCATGACTCGGAAAGTACGCTAAGCCGTTGGTCTTGGCTGTAATTTGTAGATCTTTGACTTGATCGACCGTCAGAGATCTACAAATTACAGCCAAGACCAACGGCTTAGCGTACTTTCAGCCCTTTGATAAGACTGGTTGACGGCCTTTTGGCCCAAAAAGTCCGTAAACCAGTCTTATCAAAGGGCTATCATATTACTCAGTGCTAACTGGGCTGTGGAGATCAGATAGGCTTTAAAGTCATCATCATCATCATCAATCAGCCCGGAATCACCCACTGCTGGGTATAGGCCTCCCCTTTCTTCTGCCACACTTCACGGCTCCATGCGTCCCTGATCCAGGTGTTTCCTGTGACATTGACGATATAGTCAACCTAAAGAGCTTTAGGACGGCCCTGGTTTCTTTATAGTCGCAGCATGGAACAAACTGGTATTCAAATACATTTGGTTAGACTGGGTACGCACCCCCGCAGAGTTGGAAAAAAACTAGGTAATTGTGTAGGTGCACAAACCTATGTAATCAGCGCACCAACTGTGCAGTGTCAGAATATAATGTTTTTCAAAGACCGGTCGATTTATAATGATAGATTTGGGTACGTCCCATCTAGTAACTTTCCGATTTCGACAACTAAACAAAATACCATCACAAAAGTCAATTGTTGTTATCTATTTTTGAAGTCCATAGAAAGAAAACGAAAATAAAATATTTCTCGCCACGACTGAACGAGAATTTTCATTATAAAATCACTGTTGTATCGTTGTTGTCAGCAGATTTTCCCTTCAAGTAGGTATAATGTTTTCCCCCATTATTCAGTTTTGTTATTTTTACCTATACCTATTTACGGTGAAGGAAAACATCGTGAGGAAACTACAACCAATAAACCTAGAACCAATATTTCGAAGACATGTGACATCTACCAATCCGCACTGGGCCCGCGTGTTGGATTATAGCCCATTCCCTCTATAGAGAGGAGGCCTGTGTCCCAGCAGAGGGAACATTAATATATATTTTTACCTATAATGGGTTTTGTGTCCCAGAGACGGGACGGGAATAATACTCACCTCTAACAGACTCTCAAAATTCATTGTGCTTATTTGCTTAAACTTGGCCACAAATATGCGTTCTTGATTTTTATTATGTGACGCATCACTTCTTGAAACCATACCTTAAAATATCTTTGATAGCATGTTATACTCAGCAGTATTCAATACAGAAATTTTCATGAAATATTTATAAGTAGTACCTAGTTAAAAAAAGTTGGCAGGAACACTTTACTTCGAACCGAACGTTCACGTAATAAAATGTTCCCTACTGATATTTATTGTAACAACGTGATACCAAACAACGAGAGAGTAACAATTTGTTGCTTATTTTTATAAGTGTGTTCCAGAAAGTAATTCCTGTTTTTGTACGTAACAAAAGCGGTTTTCATAATGTTTTTACTGTTTTCGGCAATTATATTTTAAAAAAGTACCTTAGAAATAATTTGTAACTAGAAATGCCGAAATGCTGAAATGCCAGTAGAATAGTAAGAAGTAAAATGTCTTGTCTCATCTTACTTATTACTATTAGAATAGGTATTATATTTATTGGTAGCATAGTAAGAAGTAAAATGTCTTGTCTCATCTTACTTCTTACTATTAGAATATTATATTTATTGGTAGCATAGTAAGAAGTAAAATGTCTTGTCTCATCTTACTTCTTACTACAACAGCCCATAACGTCCACTGCTGGACATAAGCCTCTCCCATGATGAGAGGAATTTACCGTAATCTCCACGCTTGGCAGGCGGATTGGAGATCGCAGTGATGAAAGACTAACAGAAAACGCTGCTGCCCATTCTCTGGTCTACGGAGGCGCAAGGTGTTCTGCCTCAGACATTAGTCGCCTTATAAGACACCCGTGAGTGTATTGGGTTGGTTCTATTCTACTCTGCCGGATACCACACGGCTATATCTTACTTCTTACTATTAGAATATTATATTTATTGGTAGCATAGTAAGAAGTAAAATGTCTTGTCTCATCTTACTTCTTACTATTAGAATATTATATTTATTGGTAGCATAGTAAGAAGTAAAATGTCTTGTCTTATCTTACTTCTTACTATTAGAATATTATATTTATTGGTAGCATAGTAAGAAGTAAAATGTCTTGTCTCATCTTACTTCTTACTATTTGAATATTATATTTATTGGTAGCATAGTAAGAAGTAAAATGTCTTGTCTCATCTTACTTCGTACTATTAGAATATTATATTTATTGGTAGCATAGTAAGAAGTAAAATGTCTTGTCTCATCTTACTTCTTACTATTAGAATATTATATTTATTGGTAGCATAGTAAGAAGTAAGATGTCTTGTCTCATCTTACTTCTTACTATTCTACTAATATTATAAATGCGAAAGTTTGTGAAGAGATTTGGTTCATAAACAGAAATTAAGAACCGTAGAGTAAAGATGATAATAATAAAATAAAATGCATTAAGTTTAGTTTATCACAAAAAGAATCTCAGGTGAAGGCACTATATGAAGTAGGTACAATGCTATTCTCCAATTTACTTGTCTCAATTAATCATCAAGTATAATAACAAAAGGTATAGCTAATTTCCCTCAGTCGAAGTCCAGGTCATGTGTTCTAGGCCTCACAGTAAAAATCATCGCTTGTATTTATTCAATCATTCCATTTATCTGTGCCGAGCGTAAGAGGACGTAATGGATAATTTGTGCGCACATAACATTTAACAGCCGCGCTGGTCGACAGTTTTACTGGAATATTCTATTTCACAGAATCAGGATTTGTAATTCTACTGAAAAAGTACATTAAAAATCACTTTTGTGTGGAAAACTGTATTATTCACAAGCCAACCATGGATTGTTTATCGAAATTAAAGTTATTCGGGATTATGATGTTTATGTAAGTCAACATTAGCCATAATAAAGCAGGTAAATATTTACGTAAAAAGCATTTCCGTGAGTCGAGACATAACAAAACATCACGCCTGTAATCCCCGAAGGGAGAGGCAGAGATGTACGTAATTGTACATCTAAATTTCGGCAGTATGTTTAAGTCGTATGGACTAAGGGGCAAGCCTATTTCTATCAATCGGGCGCAAATCTAGGCTCCGGCTGCTACTGAGAAATTCCTGATCCGAAAACCCAAAAATACTGCCCGACCTGGGAATCGAACCCAGGACCTCATGTCCAGCAGTCACGCTTGCGACTGCTGGACCAACGAGGCGGTCAAACATTACAACTCAAATAGATTGTTGGCCATTTGACTGACTCTGCATATCCCATAAAACACGTATGGATACGTTTACAGTACCTCAACTATAACCATGACGTGAATTATCAATAGCTCGTTCAAAAAATTAAACCTTCATTTTATTCAAAAAGAATACTGAAAAAAATATTTAACCCGCAGTTTGTAATAGTGAATATCAGTTCAATTACTCTTCTGAAAGTTAATTAAAATAATCATCAATTTGAAAAATGATTTCCGTATGAGCGTATAAAATTAAGTATTTTACAAATGAATGGTCAAGCTCGTGGCACCACATAAAAACCGTACACATTATTAGCTCGGTTCGTAATTTATAACGTACGTTGCATAAAGCATGGAAAATGTTTATAACGGATGACATTTTATCACTTTCCAAAAAAATGGCTATATTAGAAAAACGGAGTAGAAGCTTATGGCATACCTAGTTTTTTTCGTTTTTCAACCACCTTATAAAAAAATTGATGTATCATCAAAAAACTCTACAAAGTTCAAGTAAACTTTTCATATTAGAACAAAGAGAAATTTTGAAAAAAGAAAAATATTGAATTTCAAATCATACGCAATACGCGTATGGCCATTTGCTTCTACTCAGTTCACCTATTATACCCATCTTTTTTGAAAAGTGATAAAAATGTCATCCTGTATTATTATGAACGTGTGATAGGTTAATAGATCATAAATAGGTGAATAGATAGATAAGGTGAGTAGATCATTATTACTTAATTTTAATAGTATAAAAACTATAAGTTATGCTGTTTAGTTAATCTGAGTTTAATAAATCTTTAACCTTTCATAAAAAAGAGACTCATTAAACCCCATTTAATTCAAAACGAACCGCATTATTTCTACTTGAAAAGGGTTTTACTGAATAAACTAACATTTCTGCTATCGTGGAAACAATTTAAATTACTTCATCGCCCACAAAGCCGGCGGCACTGGTACATAATAAAGCGGACATAGATTAGTCCGTGTACTCCGTATAACTCCTGCTGGTGTGCTAAGAACTACAAAGGCCTAGGACGAGTGACAAACACTTTAAACGCCAAGCAAACCACATGACAAGTTGTCGTAAGTGCCTAAGATAAAATATATGACACATAATATACCATCAACAGTAACAAGTAAAGTCGTACAACCAGCCTTAAAACTAGTCAGTAAAAGTCCACTCCCTCCTGCTCCGCCCAGAGCGGGAGGAGTCATTTGATGATTTCCCACCCGAAAAAAAAAGGGAAAAAAAGGCGTATTGGATTACCTAGTAATAACTGGGTTGTGGAGGTCAGATAGGCAGTCGCTCCATGTAAAGTACCGGTATTGATTAGACGCATTCGATTAGACTGGAAGTTGTAGCCTCCACTCGTCTGGTTTCCCCACCTTAGTAGGATGCAAGAATAAAAACAACGAGTGTGTACTATTAAACTTATAATTTACAAATAATAACGTTACAAAAAAAACGTTATAACGATATAAACTAAAAAAATACTGAAATTATACGTTGAGAAAAAGACAAAACCGGATAGTCTACCGTCGGAGGCACACGAAATTTGTAAGGTCATGGGTTGCTATTTTGTCTGTCGTTACTACTGCAGGGAAAAACACCTCCCTGTAACTGCAGGCGAGTCCCCGCAGCTGGCCGAGGATGGAAGGAGGCCGACGAGCTGAGCAGCGCGGTACGGTGATGTCACACGTAGGTTGATGTGAGAGCGCGGGCGACCGCCGCCGAACCTTCTCGATAGCACGGGCGGGTGGCCCGGTGAGTCAGCGTCCCGGTGCGTAATAGCCCGGGGCGTGGAACCGTTGCGGGAAACCGCAACGCAAAATGAAGAGCAGGAAGACCCGCAGTGCGGAGTCTCTCTGGAAGCCTCAGCGTAGATCCCTCAATCGGGATCTGCACTGTTCACAATTAATTTACTTTGCACTCTTGAACAAGGGGTTATAATCCCTAAGAGAACTTAAAAAATGATTTAATAAAGTTGTCGTGTCCGCTAGGGCGCTAGACACGACGCGAAGTAAGTACGTGTGTTCTCTGGGGACGGTTTAATGACCACTCGCCGCTTGACGTCTACATGTCCCACGGCACGTAGGCGAGACGCTACTCCCCGCGTGCCACACTTGCCCCCGCGCATTCTCAGCCGCAATCGTTCTAGACTAAACTTCTAACTTACTCTATGGCAATAATTATTATTTGTCGTTGATTGACGTAATGTTCCGTTACAAAGTCGATCCCAACATAGTTGGGAAAAGGCAAGGCAGATGTTGACTGTCAACAATTCAACAGTCATCATCATCTGCCTATCTGACCTCCACAACCCAGTTAGTACCGGTTAACAGTATGACTATCAACAGTATTGAGACTAATTACTTGATTCACTGACTAGAGATCTACGCTAGGGAATGGGCAACTACAGTACTTTCACAGTTTTTATGTCTTGTGACTGGGACTGTAGCTACATTTAATTTTCATCTTTGTTTCGACAATTCAAAAGTGCCTGTAACTGGCCTACTTGAAATAAATGCTTTGATTTGATTTGATTTGATTTGAATACACATCAATTAATGTAATATTAATTATTATTAACAATTATCCCACCCACCGTTGGCTCATCGCTCATTAACATAATGTACTACGTATTCTGAGGGAAAGTGGTAATGAATTGATCAAACCATAACTGAAAAATATCTAAACTGCAGAGATGAAACCTCCGCAATCAATTCATAACGTTACTGGCATAATAGAAGACACAAACTGATTTATATTTACGCGTGTTTATTGTTTAAACTACGATCTTTTCCTTAAGCTTTTACCAAACTAATACTCATTTGTGATTCCTAACCTAACCTAATTCTAGCCACTAGTGGTTCCCCCAAACTAATAAGATAAAGAAGTTACACAATTATACAAACCTGCTATCTACACACGGAGCCCTCAGCAAGAGAGGAAATTCAGAAACTTTATTCCACGATCTTCCGAAATCTTTTAATTAAATGTAATGTCAGCGCGAGGAACAGGGTCGCTCTGTTTGTACCGACTCACTGTCGCTGTGTTTGACTTCTGTTATTTTTGTTTTTTATTTAAGTGCAAACATGTTTTGTAAGCAGATTAACTTAATTTATATTTCTTTATCCTTTTGTATGAAAAATATTTGGGTAAAGTATAAAATTTCAGGACCCTTTCAAAAGAGTATTTTTTTTACCAGATACAATGCTGAAAAATGTGATGTCTGAAAGGGTGCGGAAAAGCCTGTCAGTGTGGTAAATCTTTTCACTCGTAAAAGCAGGCTAAGCAGCAGGTTAAGTGCTCAGCCGTGTGCCGTCAACTAAAGATTTTACCATCAATCAGAATAATGTAACAATAAAAAAACTGTACTTACTACAAACAGCGAAAGAATCCCAGTATGAAATATCATTAGAAATCACTATTTACTTTGGAAGTTAATTGTTATCTTTAGGTTATGGGTGACCACCCATTACATACCAAGTTTCCTCCGTGCCTTGAAAAGCACGTTAAGCCGTTGGTTCTGGCTGCCATTTGAAGATCTGTGACAGTCGTTACAGGTAGACAGTGCAAGTGGCTCGAAAGTCTGACAACCAGTCTTACCAATGCGTATTGTATTACCCAGTACTAACTTGATTGTGGAAGTCGAATAGTGAGATAGGGAGTAGCTCCATGTAAAATGCTGGTATAAACTGGAACTGGAAGCCGAACCCAATATAGTTGCGAAAAAGCTAATTAGATGATGTTGATTTTGTATCAACACATAACGGTATGGAAATTACTGAACACAACACGTATTTTGAGAGTGGGCTCATAATAAGTTGATATCTATGTTTTTCGCTTTGGAATCTGATTTATATCTGAAAGAAATGATAAATATTATTTTCTACAGCTTACTCGTGAACACAGAGTAACCACATTTGCACTAATTTCTAAGATCAAACTCGAACTTAACATTATTGAAGCAAAGTTTAAACCCATAAGTGTGTAACTCAGTAGAGAAGTACATACATTAAACACATTACTATGTAGAACGTATGCCAAAGTCATTTAAGTTTAGTTCACAAATGTCGTTTAATCTTACATTTAGACCCAGAATTACCATAATGTGATAACTTAAGTACTAAACCATTGCACACTCCAAGACGGATTGCTAACCTACTTTACTTTGTAAAGAAGCATTATCTAAACATAGAGAGCAGGTACTCACATACTCATACATAATTATCTAATGAAGTAATGAATTCTTGTTGTTTTTAGGGTTCCGTACCCGAAAGGTATCCAACGGGACCCTATTACTAAGCCTCCGCTGTCCGTCCGTCCGTCTGTCTGTCAGCGGGTTGAATGACATAATAGGCAGACAGTTGATATTTTCACTGAATGTGTATTTTTGTTACCGTCTATTGAAATTTAAAAAAAGTAACTTGGTTACCATAATATACTTGTTTGTACTTTAAATATTCGTTCTATGCTACCCAACCAAGGAGCTTGTGGTTAAATAATATCAGCCGCTAAAAGACGTGCTTGCCTGGGTTGGTCAAACCGGGTATGTTATGATGTTTACCCACCCATAGGTGGGTAAACATCATAACATACCCGGTTTCCTCCGTGCTACGGAAAGCACGTTACACCGTTGGTGCCAGCTATTATTTTTTGATCTTTGACAGTCGATGAGTCAATACAGGTAGTCAGTGGCTCGAAAGTCTGATAACCGGTCCTCCAAGGAATACCATATTACCCAGTACTAACTGGCTATGGAGGTCAGATAGGCAGACACTCCATGTTAAATACTGGCATTCAGTTGCATCTGGTTAGACTGGAAGCCAACCCAACGTGTTTAGGAAGAGGCTAGACAGATGATGCTACCACACACACACACACACACACACACACACACACACACCACCCACACACACACACACACTCACACTCGCGCATGATCCGTAACCACTAAACGTACATAATTTATGTTTCGCAAGTATCAAGATTTCTCCTGACGAAAGGATCAGGCGAAGATTAAAACTAATAGGATTAATACGGTTTAATGTTTCTGAAGTTTGCAGCTTGGTATATTACGAAGACAAAACTTTTGATTTGTAAGGGTTCTTTATAAATAGGCTTATCTGTTTATGCGGTAGGAGCTAAAACAGA
Source organism: Xestia xanthographa (assembly GCA_905147715.2). Classification (NCBI taxonomy): domain Eukaryota; kingdom Metazoa; phylum Arthropoda; class Insecta; order Lepidoptera; family Noctuidae; genus Xestia; species Xestia xanthographa. The sequence goes on from LR990652.1 coordinate 21,199,866, forward strand.
CCTTATCTACAAACGCCATCACATCAAGCCACCTGAAACTGTAAAATTTTCCCAATCAACTTTGAACCTAATGCTTTAGCGATAAAGTTGATAATCTATTAAAGAAATTTGACTGATTGTAGTAGCTTGATGTGCCATCTGTACATTGATGTAGTGTTATTCGCATTCAAATCTAACCTTGAATGCTTCATGTAATCTGGCTAATCCAAATAGAACACATCATCTCTATGAGAGGGAATGGGCTATAATCAACCACGCGGGCCCAGTGTGGATTGGTGAGATATCACATGTCTTCAATTTTTTGGGTTTAGAACATACCGGTTTCCTCACGATGTTTTCCTTCACCGTTTTGAGAGTAGTGGTGATGAAATAAATTACACAAAGTAATGCGCCTACCTGGGATCAAAACCACGACTTTATTGTCTGTCGCCACAACCCTTGAGACACTAAACGGTATACCTAGATTGGTATTGTGAGCTTAGAAAATAAAACCCATGAAATTAAACTTATACTGTTACTCACGGAATTTCTACCGTGATTGTTCATTATTGGCGGGGCCGCCACCATTGGGCAAACGCTGCTCATGGAATGGAACACATTTGAACTCAATACACCATTAAGGGGGTGGTACCTGCTAATGAGAGGTTTTCTCCATGTAACTCCTCTTTGATGAGTGAATATAAATGTCCAAAAAAATATATGTTGCTTGTTAGACTCTAAACTTTAATTGGTACAATTGAAATAATTCTAACTTTATTATTACTATAAAAAAAAAAAACTTCAAAGTGAAGCATATTTTCTTTGAAATTTCGTAACTACTCCTAAACGGCATTAAGTTTTAATATTTTTTTTTCACACAAATATTTGTCACGTTTTTCTTCACAAAGCGTACAGTTGGAATTTTGATCTAATGATTTATTAGGCTACAATTAAATAAAAACCACTCATTTCGCACTAATAGGCCCGCAGTGACGGACGTAACAACCGCTTTGTAGTGCAAGCTGATTAGAACTTTATTCTAACAGTATTTCAAACGAAGTTTGAACCACCGCAAACAGAGTTGCTAATTTAGCAGATACCCCAGCCTTAACCTGTGAGAAGGCGCGCTATGAGCAATTTACTCACATAAAAATTTAAAGCAAAATTTTTTGGCGATACCGACGCCCTAACGTCTCGAGCGCCTAGGTACCTTCCTAACTATTCATCCCCTCCCCCGTGACGCAACTCTCGTGCCGGTCAGTTCTTTTGCGACCGCGCAGCTAAGTGTTTGTGGAGGCCGCGTACCATCGTGCGGCAATTTGCTCATCACGCGCTCTGCACCGAACATATTACATATTTATGTGTTTAATGTGTTTCGAGAGGCACACTTGTCCAGATCTCATGGAAGAGTAATTTTTTAAAGTTTTTGTTATGTAAGATTTTTTATTGTGATTTATATGAAGACTGTCATAACTAGAAAATAAAAATTTGTTGATTTGTTATTTGTTTTAGAAGTTGCATTTATGTTTCATATTTTTAATAAAAAATACTTATTTTCTTACTTATTAAACCTTGTTTTATTCATATAAATCCATTATAAGTCAATAAGTACTATAAAAGTAGAAATATGAGCATTTAAAGTAGTGTGAGTAATTTGCTCGCGCGCGCCTCTCCATGTAACAAACAGAGGCGCGCCTTCTCACGGGTTAATCATAGCTGAAGCGTTTGATTGATCTCCATCTACGACGTATTGATTGCCTGTCTAATCAAGGTTCATACTGCTTTTAACTTAATTAGAGGTTTCAGTTGAATCCTAAATACTATTAATCTGAACTGATTCCTTGCCTCAGCCTCTAAAAAAGCTCTTTTCAGATTAAGAGTGATCCATGTGTTACTACTGTCTACATCCACAAAGACCCTTTTTAAGGAGACTATTTTTCTTTAATAAGGAAATTCTGTATCGGAATATATGGGTAATATATTCGGTTGCATCATTTCCCCGAGGATATGACCGCAAAACGAATTTATATTTTCAGCTGTTAGGCCCTGTAGGATGAGCATTTTTACACAGGGTAGCATTATGTAATCACATGGCTTTACCAAAGGACGTTTAAAATAAACTCATGATATTTTAGAAGTTATTTTCGTACGTGGGTAATAAAAATAAAGAAGATAATCCTAATGTAGCCCACATTAGGATTATCTTCTTTTAATCCCAAGCATCGACAATGTGTGTCCCAGTTGTCAAAATTTGAATACGCTTGCTCTCAAATAGTCAAATATTATGGAGAGACGGACGACAATTCGTTGATGAAGAACGTGCAGTCGATCACTTGAATGCACTACAAACATTCCGGATTGTATTTTGTGTAAATTATATTGCCACGTCAAATTCGTCATAAGACTCGTATGACTCGTACGATACGAGTGATGTTCTAAATGTAGGTACTGTAAGAAGCTTCGGAAATTGATTGTGGATCTCTGAGTACATTAAGTTATTCACCCTCCATAATAATGTTACAGTATAGATAATTTACTACGTTCCAACGGTGTCCAGCTTTGATCAACAGGTCGGTAGAAAGATAAATATTACAGTCGTGATGAGGCTTTATGTTCTACGTGAAACGTAACAGTGGTTAATTTAGTAAATTCTAGCTGTTGCCCGCGATCTTCGTCCGCGTGAAATTATTATAAATTTGAATCGGATTTTTTTTTACAATTTCAAGGGTCCAAACACTGTTTTGAGCTTTTACGGTTTAAAACAAAACTTATACTGTCACGGGATCGGGAGCTCAAAATAATGAACAATCACGGTAGAAATCCCGTGAGTAACAGTATAAGTTTGATTTCATGGGTTTTTTTTTTAAGCTCACAATACCAAACTATAGCGTTAGTGGCTCTAGTGTTGAGGCGACAGATAACAGATTGTAGCTCACGATCTCTAATCTGAATGCCAAAACAGTACCATGGAGTACACTAGACTAGATCAAAACAGGATCGAGTCACAAACGATTATGTACTGAATACGAGAGTGGAATTTCAAATCGAGAGCAAAAGAAAAGAGCGCGGTAAGAGCCATGTTCAATGTCCGTATCAAGTGACGTTATTTGTGAGCTCAATAGAACAACATGCATGCGGCTCAACGGATGGGATGGTATTGATAAATGATTTGATTTGTACTGCATACAATCGTGCAGATTTGCGTTGCATGCCTTCTACCGTACGATTATTCGGTACTATTGATAGTCAACATGTCGCGATGGATAATAAAATATACCAACCAGATTCTGCGGAGCCTGCAGCACAAAATTACATCTAATACCACATCATTGACTTGACAGAAAATTGGAAGCTGATGTTAGCAGCAACTACAACAACGGAAATTCATTCTCTCGTTACTTTAATGAAATAAGTTTTTTCATCCATCATACAGCAATATTTTATGCAAACTCCTTTTTATGTAACAGTTGACAGCCAATATAGAAAGAAAGAAAAAATATTTATTTGACGTCAGTTATAACATAGTTGTTGCATATTACATGATTCACTCAATCGACCACAAATAGCACTTTATTAAAACATTGACTGCGGCAAGAGCCTGGGCTTAATCCCTCGGAATATCGGCATTCGGAACCGTGAATTACTGAAAATAAACACGACGAATTTAAACCTTTCAAAAACTACTTTTGTATTTCGAGGGTGCTTTTTGTCAGAGATAAACAGTTCAATACGTAGATTTTATTTCGAATAGTTCGAGTGATTGATAACATACATAATTATATTATCTTGTGTTTCTCTTCCACGACAATTCATGTTTTATTACCTGTCTCGGTTCCAATATAACCTACAAATACAACCCATGTAACGCTCCCGACTGGGACACATTCATTACGAGGATTTGGGCAGAACCGCAAATGCGTAACTTTGATACATGGAGAAAGTTTTCTGCCAAAAAAGCTTTGGTCACCTGAGGCCAAAGCTACTTTCCATTTAAGTATTTATAAGACCTGTATGTTTACTGCATACGTTCACGCATGTTTTTACAAAATTAATATATATTAATCTTTATCTTCATTAAAACCCACCAATTTATGTCTAATTCTTCTGCTAACATTACCAAAAAAAGACTCCATGAATCACTGAGCGTTAATTGAAAGGGGTGCAGACAGCAAGCGTGAAAAGGGATAAAGTGTTAAGTGAGGAAACACGGAGGATTAGACAGGGAAGATTTTTAATGTGTGTGGTATTACTGAGGATCACATTGGATCTATGGAAATGAAGTGGTAGAATAATGCTATCTTCATGGTCAATCCAAACCACTTGAATATCATTTATAGTGGTGTTGAAGAGGTTAGAAAATAACAACAAAAGTCGTAATACGAATAGTTAAAAACAAAAGTGTCTAAAATAATCGATTCACTCAAAAAAAATCAAAAAGATGTAGTACCTACAGTCTCTCATAAAATATAGGATGGATGCGAACTAGAAAAGATAACACAAACATTAGTTTCTTTGCTAAAAAGAAGAATGTTCGCTTTAGCAGCTGTTGGCGAGGAATACAAACAAATGGAGAACATTGTGAGAGATGTGAGACAAGGGGCACTGATCGATGATCAACCTTTTTTGTGAAATAAATGAAAAGAAAAGTTTTGTGCTTTTACCACACAATACATTCTTACGAGTGTTCCCTCACTTTTACCTAATATTATTGTTTCAGGTAAATGTCGTCATATTATACGATTACGCATACAATTGAGGTAACAAGCAACCAACACAATGAAATTGTTATAACCAATGCAAGTAAAGAAAACTTTGCTATTCGTCTCGAAAATATTTTTAGACAGTACGGTCTACTACATCACATGTAAGTCTTTATTATTGTGAACTGTTTCACGTACACGTACATGTCCACTTCCGTTATTTAGTCTGCGGTCTGTTACTATATTCATAGTATTTCATAGATACCCAAATGAAATATGTTTGATTTATTGCGTACACATCTGTAATGAAATGCGTGAGTTCGAGTTCATCACTAAATACACAGAATAGCAATTTGGATAAACAGAGTTTTAATGCTAAAGTTAGTTCCGAATCAGAAACATTTTTTACCGTGTTATTGTAGATATTCATAGAAGTCAAATGTAACACGTTTGATTTATTAAATATCTCTATGTAATCTTGGATTGAGTTTGAAGTTATAGAGAGGAGGCCCTTACCTTTGCAAAACAAAAAACCATTTTGTATTCAATTACAAACACAAAGCACTTTTAATATAACTTTTAGTACTCTCCTAGAAATAACCCGTTTACCATTTTTCCCTCTATTACCCATACCTACGTCTTATAGTGAGTGGAGCGACATGACCTGTGCCCTCGTCATGGAAGCCACAACCGCGCTTTATTTATGGTGTAATTGACCAGACACCAGCCGTTTTGTGATTAACACTTTGAATACTGGAAATAAACGAGGTATTCCTCACGCAATTAATCTAATTAGATTACTGAAGAGTAAGAAAAATAAGGTAGTAGGATGGGTGTAATATTTTCTCTATAATTTGCCCAAATTTTACGTCATGCTTATTAATTTAGGATGACTAAAAAGTTTTTAAGAAAGTTAAAATAGGTTCCTTGATTAATAAAAACTTGAATTTTCTTATTTTATTCAACTTTTTATTTCTTTTCTCATAACAGAAAAGTGAAAAAGGCATTACATGGCCCCAATTAGATTTCACTACCCTATAAGTAAAGACCAATCTACGGCAGTAGGCAGAATCTAGATCTCAGACCCAACACTGAATACTACACCTAAAACAGCAAATAAAGCGGTCTCTTTTATTTATTTAATTACACGATATTATTTCAACAATACTTAGGCACAAAAGTCCTCTATTTCTGAGGTCTATGATCGCTTTTATTATTGCAGACAGAATGGGATTGTCTAATGATATTAATTTCTAAATTAGCCAAACCTGGCAAGGTTTAATATGGTAGACTCTGCTCCACCCTAAGCTCGCATCATCGAATGCAAACCTATTTAGTGTAATAAAAATTATACAGGGTACAAAAAAATCTACTGTTTCATACATTTTGACCTTTTGTGTAAGTATTACAGTATGTAGTGCAGTAAACAGTTTTTTCTCAAACATGCTTGGAAATTTGAACATTATTTAGACAACCTTCTTCGAGATTAATCGAAATTGCTGTACTGGCCAGATACATGCGACCAGCGGTCGGCAAAAGTTGTACGAAAATCCATATTTGTCGTGTTTAGCGGCCAAATAAATTACATAGTAAACTCTTATCTGTCGTATTATTTAAAAATGGAATGATCTTTTACTCTGAAACATGGCAACCAAGGAGGTAACTTATCAAAAGTTTTATTTAAATTTCGAAATGGCTTGTAAATAGAAAGCGGTTCATTGAAAAAAAAATCAAATGAACTCTCCAACGCGAGAAAAAATATTGTTTTTTGTGTGTATCATTGATTTTGAAAAGTAATTGTATGAATTTCCTCACATTATTTGAGAAAAGTTTTATACAAGCCTTGGCCACAGCTAGGCTTTGATGGATTTACGTATGTGCGCCTCGGCTTCGCCTCGGCCCACATTTTTTCGTTCGTCTATCAATGCCTCTATTGCTGGCCGCTGTAGTAATGTACTATTTATAAATACCAGTGAAAAATTCCTATGTGATGGGGGTGAGGTGGGGGTTGCAATGATATACGGAACACGTCGTAGTAATCGTTTGTGCGTCAATATCCCTTCCACCCTGTATACGTATAGTGTATAGCCACCTAGAACCCAAAGTCTATTCATATACAGGGTGTAAACAACCTCATCACGAAGCCTTCAACCAAGCATTCTGTCATTAACTTCAACTAAGTAACTTTACGCAAAAATGATTGCTGGAAAACGACTTTTTTTTTGGGGTGAAAAATCATGTTTTGTGGTAGAACTCAATGTAACGCACTTATAACATTGTGCTCATGGATGGATTTAATAGTACGGGGGTCGTGGAGGTGTTTAAAGTAAAAAAAAAAACATTAAAAACTTATATTTAAAAAAAAAAAACTTGTCAAAAGTTGGAACTTTGACCCATATCTCCGTAACTGGGAACCTCCAGATACGGGTGTAGAACAAAAAAAAAAATATCGCAATGACGGGGAGAACAAGTGCCTTTCAATCGAAAGACACTTGTTCTCCCCGTCATTGCGATCATTTTCTTTAAACTTTATGTCACTAAGTGAGGTTTATCATCGAAACTCAGAGTTAATTAAATCGTTATGACTCTTAGTTCTCTATCTCTTGAATTTAACGAGACCATCAGCGTTTCAAAGCTTAAAACGTCCCTATTGATTAACCTACTTTCAAAAGAACTTCTAAACAATTACAGATAAACAAAAGCGAATTACATAATGGGTGCAAAAAACCTCTTAACGAAGCCTCGTTAAATTCAAGAGAGAGAGAGAACCTAGAGTTATAACGATTTAATTAACTCAGAGTTTCTATGACAACTCAAAATTCTCTTTTATATTCCCATCGCTACAGACTCTCGCACTTCTTTTGTTTTCTTAAGATCTAGATCTTAGGTATACACTTGTCATCGCTTGTCCACTGTACGCATCAGAACAATTAATCAAACGCGAGTTTCACTTTCATTGCCCTGAAGTGTCGGCATCGAGGACGCGTCCCGAATAAATGTGAAATTTATTCAAGAGGAAGCCACTGTTCATTGATATAAGGTCTCTTGTTGTGTGTTGGGGATTTTCTCTTGTAATTTTTAATAAAAGACGTGCGTATTCGACTGGAGTTTTAATGCTACTAATTACCATAGATAAAATATATTTTTGACGTTGACAGATAGGGTTGAACTATACTCATAGTGTTGGACATTCCGCCCACCAAGAACTATGTTCTTAACTCTATTTATTACAAATCTAAAGGATAAACATAATATCAAACTTAAATTCTCTTTAATTCTAAGTAGGTAGGTACAAACATTAGATTCTTAACAACACTAAGCGGACTGTAAATTTAATAGGTAATGTAAAATTACTGAAAGTCTATAAACACTATAATAGTTTTAAAACAGTTTTCGTTTCCTACCTAGAGCTTGTAGTTCACATAGAACACAGTTCTGAACTTACACAACAAAGTTTATTAGGATACTAAACCTTGAACAAGTACATATTAAAATGAAAGAAACTATACTAGGTATATCATTCCAATAGTTTAACAACATAAAGTTATTAAATTACCGCCCACCATGGCAACTTAAATGAAATTACACTTTCAGGTTTGGTTAAGGCAGGTAAGTATGTAAAACAAAATATTGGCGCAAGTATTACAACCAATTAATTAAACTTAAGTACTATTTATGTATGTAACTATTACAAATTAAGAATTATTACAAATACTTTAGGAAGACTTACATAATATACATATTTTATTCAGGGCTCTCTTAAATGTTCCAGATTTACATTTGACTGTAACAACCCGGGTCAAGTTATCAGGACCGGGATGTTTATCTATAATCCTCCCCAACAGCCATTTTGCTGGAGGAAGATTATCTTCCTTTAATAGTACAACATCATTAATATTAGGCTCATCTTTAGGAGAACACCATTTGTATCGCTGATTTAAGGTAACTAAATATTCTCTAGACCACCTATTCCAGAAATCTCTAACAATTTTTTGTGTTAATTTCCACCTATCTAGGTTATTTAAGTGTCGGTCATTACGGTTATCATCAGCTAAACTGACTAAAGGTTCTCCAACCAGAAAATGACCTGGTGTCAGGGGAAGTGGGTCGTCAGGATTATCACTTAGAACACCTATCGGTCTAGAATTTAAGCATGCTTCTATCTGAGCAAGAACAGTTGATAGCTCCTCATATGTGAGTGTATTAGTACCTATAACTCTATGCAAGTGATTTTTAGTACTGCGCACGCCAGCCTCCCACAATCCTCCGAAGTTCGGGGCGTAAGGGGGAATAAAATGCCAGGATGTCCCTTCTAGCGCTAAAGCCTCAGCTATCTCTGTGGGAAAAGATGATTTACAAGTGTTAAGCATGTCCTGAAGTAACTTGTACGCACCAACGAAATTACTGCCATTATCGCTGTACATGTCTTGACAACGACCTCTTCTGGCCACAAATCGTCTGAATGCTGCAATGAATCCCTTCGCTGTCATGTCCGTCACAGCCTCGAGATGTACTGCGCGAGTCACCATACAAACGAATAGGCATATGTAGCCTTTATATGATTTTGGTCCTCGACCTGGTGAAAAACGTATATTAATTGGACCCGCGTAGTCGACTCCTGTAGATTTGAAGGGTTTGCTCGGCTTTAGTCTAACTTCTGGAATTTGACCCATCAGTTGGTTGGTGGGTTTTGCAGAATACCTTTTGCATTTCACACATTCTTGAAATATTTTCTTCACTTCAGACTTGCCTCGTACAATCCAGAATTTAGTTCTTAAAAAGTTAAACATGACTTGTGGACCACCATGGAGTGTTCTGTAATGAGCATCTAGGATTACAAGTCGAGTAAAATGACATTTAGCTGGCAGAATCATGGGATGTCTCATGTCATACAGGGCATTGGACTGAGCAATACGGCCGCCCACTCTTAATATTCCATTCTCGTCGCAAATAGGATGAAGAGTTCGGAGACTGCTTTTCTTAGATACAACTCCTCGGGTCTTCAGTTGAGCGATTTCTTCAGAAAAGTATTTCTCTTGTATTTGCTTGACACAAAATGAAAGTGCTTGTTTTATTTCACCTGCTGAAATAAATTTTGGGTAATGTGGACGTTTTTCTTTGGGTACTTTCTGGCTAAAACGTTTACAATAAGCAATTATTCTTAAGGTGGAATATAAATTAGAAAATTTCGCCCAGACAAATTCCTCGTCACCTTCAGACTGAACAGTAAAAACTTTAGCCTTTTCTTCTTCTCTTGTATCTTCAACATCAACTTCTGAACAAAACTTTCCTTCTATCAGCCAATGTGGTCCTCTCCACCATAAATAGTTGTTTGTTAAATCTTTTGAAGTCAAGCCTCTAGAAGCATGATCAGCTGGATTAGTTTCAGATGTAACATGACCCCATTGTTCATACTCTAAGATGTTTAAAATTGCCGTTACTCTATTACTTACAAATGTAGCCCATCGACTTGGACCACCCTTAAGCCAAGCAAGTACTATCGTGGAATCTGTCCACCCAAATAAGTTTTCTTTGGGCACCTTTAATACTTGAGACACCTCCCACACAAGTTTTGCCGCTAGCACAGCTCCACAAAGCTCAAGCCTAGGTATCGAAATCTCTTTCAATGGAGCGACTTTAGTTTTTGCTGTAAGCAAATGAACAAATACCTGGCCATTCTTGTCTGTTATGCGTATGTAAACTGCAGCAGCGAAAGCTGTCTTCGAAGCATCTGAAAAAGCATGTAATTGAATCTTGCAATGTTCGGTTGTTTCAACCCACCTGTGGATTTGAATCTCCTTTAACTCTAGTAAACTGCTTCGAAATGACAACCATTCCCTCATTAGATTCTCTGATAGTTTGTCGTCCCAACCAAGGCTGGATTTCCATAGCTGCTGTATAAATACCTTTGCGACGATGACCACGGGTGCAATCCAACCTAGAGGGTCGTATAATCGTGCTACGTCTGAAACAACTTGTATTTTAGTGAATTCTTTCTCTTCAGGTAAGTTAAGAATGTAAACAAAGCTGTCTGTCTCTCTATTCCATCCTATGCCAAGGACTTTCATCACATTGTTGATTTTAACTTCTTTAGTGTCTTGTTTTTGATCTTCAGTTATCCCAATATGATTTAAAAATTCCTTACTATTACTGTTCCATTTTTGCATAGAAAAGCCTCCTGCTTTCATGAGTTTGTTCATCTCCTCATATAGTCTTATAGCTTCTTCGGAAGATTGAAAACCGGTCATTAAATCATCCATGTAGTAATCTAACTTTGCGATTTGTGCAGCTAATGGGTACTTATCTTGTTCATCATCAGCCAGGCGTTGTAAACATTTAACCGCCAAGTAGGGAGCACAGGCAGTACCAAAGGTAAGGCGTAGTAGTTTGAAATGTCTGACTGGCCCTGATGCATGTTCCCGCCAGAGTATTCTCTGAAAGTCAGTATCCTCGTCTGCTACCCACACCATCCTGTACATTTTTTCAATGTCTGCAATAACCACCACCTGATGAATCCTCCACCTCATAAGAATATGTCGCAGATCTTGTTGTAGTTTCGGACCTACTAGCAGGTCATCATTCAGCGAGTTGTTGTTATCACCCTTGCAAGATGCGTCAAACACAACCCGGACCTTTGTAGTTGTTTTATCTGCTCTCACTACAGCATGGTGGGGAAGATAAACTGACTTCTTACTGGCTATGGCATTCTCCGGAACTTCTGAAATGTGATTTAAAGATAAGTACTCACTTATGACATTATTGTATTCTTTTCCTAATTCAACATTTTTTAATAACCTTTTCTCTAGAAATGTTAATCTTTTCAATGCAATTTCCATGGAATTGTTGTATAAACACTGAGGATCATCTGTAGCAAAGGGTAATCTGACTACATACCTTCCCTCTTCATCTCTTACTGTAGTCTTATCAAAATACTCTTCACATTGCTTCTCACTCTTTGTTAATTCTCGCTCTAGCTGTTGAGGTTCATTCTCCATCTCCCAGAATTGTTTGAGAATATCCTCTTCTGTCATACTACTAATATGCAAGCTAATAATACTGTTGGTTGAAGCAGGTAGTTTACGTGACAGTCCACCGGACAGAATCCACCCGAACACTGTATTCTGTGCCACTACATTGCTAGTAGGATGCTTGAGCACTCCATCCAGTAAAATCTGACCATAAACATCTGCTCCTAATACTATATCCACTTTGCTAGAATGACCAAATGCAACATCCGCTAACGGTAGCTCCTCAATTTCTGACCACTCCAGAGGATTGAGGTCAGCTGACGGCAGAAATGTAGTAAGTGGTTTTAAAACAAATGCAGTGACTTTTACAACATTATTCCGGTTATGACATGAAGTTAAGAACAGTGACACCATGTATTTAATGTTAATACGACCACCTCCTAAACCTGACATCCAGCCATTGACTGGTTGTCTGACCAGGCCTAACAGTTGAGCAAGAGATTCTGATATGAAAGATGCCTGGGAGCCTTGATCTATTAAACTTCTAATTACAATATTATCATTACACTGGTTATACTTAGACACTTTGACTTGAGCAGTAGCTAATAGAACAATATTACCTGGACTTCCTCTTGAATGATTTGCAACCACATTTACCTCTTCACCCGCCGGCTGTGAATGGCTCGCTGACCCCGCTGACTCAGTGACTGGTGCAGTTGGCTTCTCAATGTGTAGTAATGTGTGATGCCTTCTCCCACATTTCTTGCAATTCACTTTAGCACGGCATTTTGCTACAGCATGTGATGACCCAAGGCAATTAAAACAAAGTTTATTTTTCTGGACATAGTCTTGCCTCTCTGGTTGTGCCATTGATGTAAATTGTTTGCACCCAAATAGAAAATGCTCTTCCTGGCATAGTGCACACTTAGGCTTTGCTTTCTCACTTGTATTAGACACATGGAACGCCTTGGCCTTAGCAGATTTAGTCTGTTGTGCTGCTTGCGATGTGGTTGCATCAACCATTTCCATGGATCTATATCTTCCTTCTAGAAATTGTCGCAACTCTGCCCAGGTTAGTAGATCATCTCTTGTACTGTTCTTCATTTCCCACAATTTCACAGATTCTGTGTCTAATTTAGATAACACAATATACACAATGATGACGTCCCAGGTCTCAATATTTATTCCCATATTTTTCAATGCTGCTAGGCATGCTGTTGTGTTATCTAACAGTTGTTTAACTGCACTTGGTGATTCAGAAACTTTCTTTTGAGCAAACCATTTCTTTAGCACTGAATTGCAAATTATTCTGATGTTATTGTATCGCCGCACCAGCTGCCTCCAGGCCTCCTCATAGTTGGCCTCTGTGGTAGTATATTGTTCGATGAGAAGTAGAGGCTCACCGGAAAGGTTAGCTTTTAAATACTGCAATTTCTGGACAAATGATATGCTGTTATTATTGTCAATAAGTGTTGTAAACATATCATAAAATGTTTGCCATTCCTCATATTTTCCAGAGAATTTGGGCAATTGAATTTGCGGCAACTTAACTTCACTGTGATCGCAGTTGATTTTCGACCTTTCCTCTTTGGTATTTTCTTTCGAACTATTTGACGGCACGGTGAGCTGTTTTGATTCAAATGTATGCAGAGCTTCACGAAGTGTAGTTTTATATTGTATGTATAACTCTTCAGCGGTGTCGTACATGTTTTCACTAAAATATTCATGTGACATGTCTGCGGTTGTACTCGATCCGATTATTTCTCGATGTCCATCTCGAAATTCTTTCCACATTTGTTCGAGTAGCTCCAGCCGTGTTTCTACATAAGCTTTCTTATTTCTCTCCTTAGGTGTCTTTTTGTAGTTGATTCCGGCTTTTTCCATGTTTTCTATAAGATCTTTTTGATTTGAGTAAACTGCCATTGTGATGTTGTACTTGTATGTAATGTTCTACTCTCAAACTCAACACTGTTTCCCAACAAATAATAGTGCTCGTAATCTCAACTCGCTCAAATAACACTGATTATATTGTTAGAAGTCGTAATAGATGCGTAAATCCACAAATGTTCTCAAAACTCAATGGATGCACTTTGGAAAACCGGCCGGTTCACACGCCATTTTTGTCGCGCACGTGCGACACTCGAGATTCACTATCCGGTCGTAATGGACCATATGTTCATTGATATAAGGTCTCTTGTTGTGTGTTGGGGATTTTCTCTTGTAATTTTTAATAAAAGACGTGCGTATTCGACTGGAGTTTTAATGCTACTAATTACCATAGATAAAATATATTTTTGACGTTGACAGATAGGGTTGAACTATACTCATAGTGTTGGACAGCCACTGCTGCTACTAAGTTTAGCAATGTATTGCTCAAATACGTGCATGGTCCCAGTATTTGTGTACTTGTTATGAAATTATATTAGTTTTGCTTGAGATTTCATCCTCAGTATTTTAAATAACTTTAAAGATTGAATTTACACTGTATACAGAAACTATTAATAAAATTGCTGCTTGCGTCTAGTCTCGTTTTATTTTATCTCGACGACTATATACAATTCCACATAGTCGCGGTTACCTAATCTAGAAATATAACACAGCGTAAATAAAAACAAACAAACATTGAAATTAACAATCAAACGGTACCTGTTAATTGTTTCAGCTTTTATTTATTTTCTCTTACGTTTATTGTCATGCCACATCAATTTAGTTACTTATCCTCCGGTGACCACCGTGAATAAGCTTTATTTCCTGACTCGGAAAGTGAATCTAAATAACGAACATTTTTTTATTCACTGATATCCAATGATCAACCTTAAAACAATAGCGTTACAGGTGATAATGATGGTCATAAATGTAACGTAATTTAGTAAAAGAATCTAAATTGTGGCTATCACGTCTATTATCGGTTATGATGCGTATTTTACTGATTTACACGAGGCTTGTGTTATACTATTGTATTGAATGTAGCAACTATTGGTGAAAAAACAAAGTGCCTACCTGTATCCACACACTAAAACATTTTCAACTTGAATTAGAATGCTAATATTGTTACTTCCACGTTAACACCGCTCATTAACGTACATTCCCTCGTATTTACGCGAAATTTTCTCGTGTTTATCCAAAATTACTTCAATTAATTATATTTACACTTAACGCTCCTTTCTTAGTACAAAATTCCCTTATTAGAATTAACGTTAATTTGATTAAATAATTAACAACGTACACACATCACAAAAAGTTTGCGATCACTTTAAAAAATTGAGATCTTTTTGTTACGGTAAATTATATTATGATTACTTGTGTTTTAGATTCTTTATTTAAAATATAGATTTAGAATATAAAACAATACAAAAAACTCACAAAAAAGATTTTTTTCTTGATAAAGTTCAATTTAAAAAATTATATCAGCTTATGCTAGTGATCACAAACTTTTTTTGATGTGTGTGTACTGACTTTCACATTACAGTAAATATTTTGTATTTTTTTTGACGTGGTCGCTCACATTTGATCTCATCAGAAGACTTAAAGTCACCCAAAGGGCAATGGAGAGGGCTATGCTCGGAGTTTCCTTGCGCGATTGAATCAGAAATTAAGACATCTGCTAGCGAACCAAGGTTGCCGACGTAGCCCGAAGAATTAAGTGGCAGTGAGCAGGGCACATTGCTCGCAGAACGGATGGCCGATGGGGCCGAAAAGTTCTGGAGTGGCGACCGCGAACCGGAAGACGTTACGTTGGAAGGCCTCCCACTAGGTCGACAGATGACCTGGTGATGGTTGCGGGAATCCGCTCGATGCAAATCGCACGGGACCGGTTAATATGGTGACACTTGGGGGAGGCCTATGTCCAGCAGTGGACTTCTCGGCTAAAATGATGATGAATGATGATGAAATATTTTGTATTCAGTGTAGATGTACTAAAATGTTAAACCGTTGAACGAACGAACTCCTATCATTAAAAACTCAATGTTTACTGAACGCTTTGATAAAAGTGAATGCTCTTAAACATTTCAGAGCAAAAATATACCATAATTGCTGGACAGCGGAACAGCTAACATTTCATTATGTGTACAGCTAACTTACTGAAACACAAAGCTGAACCCAAAACTCGTTATTCACACAATAGACTTTCAGGACACAATACAAAACGTTGCTGAAAGTGTTCGTTATAAACCACACAATTACAAAACAACATCACAGCGTAGCGTCGCGTCGGCGAGTAAGTTATGACATCATAAATTAGTCGAATGTCAGCGTTGTCCGAGCATACCGTCAGTATAATCCTACCATTGCAGGCTATTGTGGTATCTACAATTAGATGGAGGTCGGAGATTAGAAGCGAGAGCTTGATAAATTGCTAGCACTTGATTGTGAAACAATTTATGAGGTGGCGATGAGACAGCGTATGTATACTCTGTGGAAATCGACGGAAAGAATGTGTGTGTGAATGAAAACGAAAATGTTAATTATGGTCTTCTCCGCGATTTGAAATAAATATTAGCTCTCCTTTTTTGTACAATTACACATATCTGTTGAGATGCATGAAACCTTTACATTTTAATGTCGTTTTTAAACATTATAAATCGTATGAAGTAGGTATTTAATCTTAGAATTTTGAAACCACGTATCACAATGTAATGCCTGAGGCAACAACATAAATATATTTACATAATTGGATACGAAAACATTATCATAGATCATAATATATGAATGTTGATTATGTTGAGAAAATTAATGCATAATATTATACTGTGTTTGAATAAGTGATTGTAACTTTGAATTTTCATATCAACTTCAGTTACAAAGTTAGTTGATGTTTAAAACGTGCAGTACCAATGAATGGTATTAAATTAACGAAATAACAGTATTTAATTTTACTTAATTTTTCATATTTAAAGCTCGGTAACTGACTCTGAATCGAGAGAAGTCGCCATTATAAGAAATGTTCTTTTTAAAGAGGTATCCATATAACTTAACGCTGTTAGACGCTGGGGCAATTGTGCCCATTCTCCTTTCGTTCCTTTGTTTTGACTATGATTTTGAAGATAACAGTCAGTTCTGTAATAATTATTAGTTAGTAAATTACAACAACGATTCGTGGGAAAGGCTGTGTACCTGTAGTATTTCCCTCTATATTATCGGCTCTCAGACTCGCGCACGTCCGTCCACTTTCGCAGTTCAAAGGTAACTAACTGTACGCGCCGAGAGACAACACAATGCTTCCCTCTCTTTCACTCACAGACACTACATCCCTTCCTTATTTTATTATTTTTGTTTGATGAGATAATTTTCACTTCATCCATCTAATCGTCACCCAAAGCCGGGATCTCATTCGTGGCCTACGGCCAACATTTAGGCCATCCAATAAACCCCTGTTTGTTTTACTACGTTTCCTAAGAACGCCGAGTCCCACCAGACTCCATAGTCTCTACCAGACCCGACCTCCACTAGAGCCACCCACGCACCGCGCTTCCTTAGACTGCTACAAGCAGACACCGACTTCTAACGGACTACGGCTATGAAATGGTTACTGGTACGCTCCTACCAACTAAACTAAGTTTCCCCACTATCTCTGACTCTAAATTTCTCTATTTCAAACGGTATTTGGCCCTCGGGCATTCTCCTTTACCTATGATTCGCGTACTTGTAAGTACGCATAGAGGTTAATGCTCTCAATGTGTAGCGATCCCCTCTAACACTTTTACAACTGTGAAAGGTCCTTTATATTTGGGGTCCAATTTAGTCTTTTACAGTCGTGCCTTAGTGCTCTCCACCCTTTTTTTTTTATATAGCGCCGACTTTCCGATTAAACGAGCTGAGAGAACTAACTTGTTTGAGATCTGCGACAGTATCATCGTCGTAAGCTATAAGACTAAGAAGGCGCGCGACTACCGACTAGTAATTCGAGCAGGCTTACTTTTGCCACCCTATTGACCGTACAGTTTAGTGCCCCCTGCACATCTCCTAACGCACCCTGACACGACTTATCTTCGTTTACTTCAACTGCGGTAAGCATATATTTTAACGTACTCATTGTGCGCTCAACTTGACCGTTAACTCGCGATGATCCCGTAGCTATTAAATGAAGCCTAATGCTTTACTCTCACAAAATTCCCTAAACTCGTGACTTGTGAAACAACGACCTTGACCGGCAATAATCCGTACCGGTGCTCCAAACAATGATACGCTCCTTGTCACAGCTTTTATACTATGGGCGGGGTGGCAATACGCATCGTATGATGTAAAAGGACAAACTGTAAACGTATCAATGAGTACGAAATACTCCTTGTTAGCTCGTTTTCCACTGAGCTCACTTGTCGCATCGATGTGTACTGTGTGCCAAAGTACCACAACCTTTGTAGTAGGGTGCAACTCTGCCTGTACCTTGCATGAATTACACTTTGCTTCTTTACATGTAACGCAATCTTGTTACGAGGAGACTTAAAAGAGTTATAGTCGCTTACCACAACAAACTTCCTTCCATGGAAAGATAAACGAAAACATGTAACGCGATCTTGTTACTAGAAGACTTTAAAGAGTTGCAGTCGCTTACCACAACAAACTTCCTTCCATGTAAATACAAACGAAAACATGTAACGCAATCTTGTTACGAGAAAACTTAAAAGAGTTGCAGTCGCTTACCACAACAAACTTCCTTCCATGTAATTATAACGAAATTGTTTTACACCATTTACTACGCCCAACCTCTCAAGCTCATATGAGTGATGCCTCGTTTCGACCCGAATTGAAGGATGGCGAACGGATGCTGGCAAGCATGTTATTCTCCAACATAAACAAATCACTTTCCACAATCACACCCGAACCTTTTCCCTGAAAACAATGGACACGATGTTCGCCTTCACCAAAATTCGAAGGGCCTTGATCAGCATCTGGGACAACACATGTCATCAGACTACCGTTGGTCCACCCAAAAGACATCGACACAAATCACAACTAAAACCAGCGTAACTTTTGCAACCTGTAACACCGTTAATGCATGGTTACGTTAAAACTTTAAAATTCAAATTTAAATATTTCGAAAGCTGGACGTCCCATTCCCTATCTGACCTCAGAATCAAATTAAGTATCAAATCTTCTATCCAAACACATGACCTCCATCTCGAGAACAAAACGCTGTAAACTAGTGTAATTAGCTCAATTAAATCGCGAAATCTGAACCGAAATCAACTGTACCGGGTATCTATCCGGTTTTGTTTAACTCACGATAATTTATACACATACGTTTCCAACAGTCAGATTTTTCAACAACAAAAATGTGAATTGCTAGGTCTTGTTATTTTGGCATCTTAATAATTCATTCACTCGTTCGCGCATTACTTTTCTTTGTACCGGCGAGCAACGATAAGACCGTCTTCGTACCGTCTCGTTTGGATCTATTAAACGGAATTCTAGTATATAAGTGATAACGTGGGTATTTGGAAAACCTTAGATAACAAATCAATATTCTGTTTTAATTTTTATAAACTGACAAGTCATTGCTTAGGTTCTCATGAAATATCCATGTGTACAGTGTACATCATGCAAATTCTATATAACTTGCTGAGAACTTATTGTGGCACAGGAAGAATAGCATTGCTCTTTGTTATTGTAAACAATATCAATATCTTCTTTTCCAACGTTCCCATCTAGCTCCAATAGATCCTGCTTCACCATCGTACTCAATTTTTCAAAAGTAAAACTTGCCATCATATTTTAATTTGTGGACATTGAAACAAATTAAGAATGTCTAATTTAGGTCACCAAATGGTGATGACCATTTGGTGACCTAAATTAGACATTCTTCCTTTTATCAAACTGACACATGAATTATTTATTTCATGCAGTATTTATTCACACCATTGTCCAAATTAAACTAACAATGTTGTATGAATTGTCTTCAAAATTCAATAAACGGGCGTTATCTCTACACAAAACTTCATATTACGGGCATCACCCGTTTGTATTATAAATGTACTATGCCACTATTGTTTGACTTTATTTTAACTGCAAACCATAATTTTATTTTATTTTCAATATTCGTTACTTAACAATTCCATTAATGTTTGCATGTCTAACATAAGGTATATTATACAAGACTCACCCATCTTATTCCAACATCTTATTTTATGTACCTGCAATCTATGCAAATAAATTTTACTGCACTTCACTGTACTTCGTTTTACTTCACTTTACTTTATTCCACTTTACTTACTTTACTTTCCTTTACTTCACTTTACTTTACCTTACTTCACATTATTTTACTTTTCTTCACTTCCCTTTACTTCATTTCGCTTTACTTCACTTTACTCTATTTCACTTTACTTCACTTTCCTTTGCTTCACTTTCCTTTACTTCATTTTCCTTTACTTCGCTGTACTTCACTTCACTTTACTTCCCTTTACTTCACTTTCTTCCACTTACACTCTGACATACCTACGTCAGTATGTATTTACAGGCATCACCTGTACTAAATTACATTAGTAAGTCCTTACAGGCGCCACATGTTCCCGGACTACCAGGCATCATCTGGTAACATCATGTACTAACAGGTATTATCTGTTATCATCATGTGCATACAGGCATCACCTGTAGTAAATTAAATTACGAAGTCCTTACAGGCGTCACCTGTTTCCGGACTACCAGGCATCATCTGGTAACATCATGTACTAACAGGTATTATCTGTTATCGTCATGTGCATACAGGAATCACCTGTAGTAAATTAAATTACGAAGTCCTTACAGGCGTCACCTGTTTCCGGACTACCAGGCATCATCTGGTAACATCATGTACTAACAGGTATCATCTGTTATCATCATGTACATACAGGCATCACCTGTAGTAAATTAAATTACGAAGTCCTAACAGGCGTTACCTGTTTCCGGACTACCAGGCATTATCTGGTAACATCATGTACTAACAGGCATCATCTGTTATTTAGTCCATACAGAAGGAGACCAATACCTGGGCAATACTATACCCATTGGTAAGACTGGATGTCAAACCCCTTGGCTTCTGACTACATAATATAACGACTGTCAAAGATCCACAAATGACAGCCGGGACCAACGGCTTAACGTGCTTTCCGAGGCACGAAGGAAACTCGGTATGTAATGATGGACACCCATCCATGGACCAACCTCGGCAAGCATAGCTTAACCTTGGTCGACCCGTGCGGCTGTTATTATTTAGTCACGAGCTCCTCCATCATTACTTGATACAATAATCTTATATTGATGGAAAGCGACGCAAACAAGCAGTTTGTCCTACTACTCATTTCCACACCGCTTTCTCCCGTCATTTTGGTTTTCTTTGCCAACTATTTGTACTACTAAAATTGATAAAAGTTTGTCAATTTCTTCATTACCAAATAATCATTGCAAGATTAAAGTCACAAAGTTGCAAAAACTAGACTATAGAGCAGTTACTTCTCATACCCTTGATAATCATTTTGTACGGACTCATCACCGTTCATTTTTCTGTTTACTCGGTAACCCTTTATAGGCCAACGATGCGCGTCATAATTTAGCATATTATAACAACATGCGTCGAATTAAAATATAGTGAACTTACAAGTGGGTAGCCATCAACAACTGAGAAGAAATAATCATTTTTACTCTAGTACTGTAACTTACTCATACTTTAAACAAACTTAACTACTCAGTGCATCTTAGTGGAACGTGTTTCTCTAAACGTATAAACCTTCACGACAAATTGGTATACGGGGTAAATTACTACAACGCGTACACATTTAATAGTTTGTGACTGTGTCACCCGACACATCCACCCCCACACCATCATTTTATTTATTATTTATTTTGGTCAGTGGGTAGTCTCATATTTATTTATTTAAAATAGGTGCACCAGCAGTAGGTACAATACTATTACATTTATCGATAAGAGTACACATGTTACATTTCTAATGTATGTATCAATATGTGTACACATCATTCTTAGTACATTAAAGAGATCAAATAAGTGACTTACAGTAATAAGGTGGTCATCATCCTACCTTTCCTCACACACTTCAGTTGCACACATTGACTATTCACCTCACTTGCACATTTCACTGGACAGTTTACTTCACATCCATTAGACTACACTTTACCATTTTTTTTTTTTTTTTACAAATTCCTATTTTTTTTGCAAATCATTTAACTAAGTTTTCGAATTAGCCATTGCATTGTATGTAAGCTATATTTCATTCGAGGTGAGAGTTATTCTTACAATTATGTTTATTATAACTACGTGAACCTTTGTGAATAGAGAAAATAAAGAAATTGTAATATTGTACTTCACGGGGCCTCACTGTAATTTGTACTGTGATTTTAATTATTTTGAGCAATCATAACTTCAATCTTAAAACACCGTACACCGTCTTTTTTTTTTTCATGTAATTAATTTAATAATAATAGCACACAGTAGTCCTGTTAATCCTCGTCGCCAAAATGTGGTATTTCCCTCTATATTATTGGCTCTCAGACGCGCGCACGTCCGTCCACTTTCGCAGTTCAGAGGTAACTAACTGTACGCGCCGAGAGACGACACAATGCTTCCCTCTCTTTCACTCACAGACACTACAGTACCTACATACAAGATGAGTGTATTCCACGAATACCTCACAGGTCACAACCTACAGGGTGTTGGTAATCTTGGAATGAAAAGGTAGTTAGATAGTTTTCTACGTTACTGAACCTATTATTTCAAACTGTAGTATTTCACACAACAATCCTGTGCCCCAAACGACACTATAGTGGATATGGCTGAAACATTTCCAGATTGTGAACATTTTGAAAAGATGTCGAACACTACGCGTTGTATTATTTATTTATTTCTTTAACACTTCAAGCACAAAGTACAGAGGCGGACTTAATGCTATAGGCATATTATAGTGTGGTGAGTACAATGGCAGCCGGCAGTGAGTAAAGGAAGTGAGGCTGCAGTGCAGCAGTGCAGTGTGTGTCGTGACTCGGGGGTGAACATAAACACAGATGAATATGAACAGACTGTCTCTATAATAATTATTTAACCATTTATTTCGCAGGCCGATACAGGGCCGATTAAAAAAAAATTGTTTCTTGATTTTCATGATATTGTTAATAACATACGGACCTTAAAAACGGAATCACCGTGTGCTTAAATGAAACACCGTAATGAGATTACGTTTCATTTGTAATCAAAATCGCATTTGATAACATGAAAACGATAGCAGACCAATGCGAACCAAGAACTGTACAAAACACTAATCTAACTTGTAAAGATACAGACCACATGGAACCGTACACAAACAAATAATTGTTAAAGTTTCACACACCCCCTTCGCTTCACCCACCACCAATAATTATCAAGTTATTTACTCCGCATCCG
This sequence comes from Xestia xanthographa, assembly GCA_905147715.2. Lineage (NCBI taxonomy): Eukaryota > Metazoa > Arthropoda > Insecta > Lepidoptera > Noctuidae > Xestia > Xestia xanthographa. Next base: position 21,222,878 of record LR990652.1, read on the forward strand.
TTCTTCACAAAACAAAAAGCAAAATGTGAAGACCTCGACTCTGCTTTGTGAAATAAAATATTTCAGGAGTGTAACAAAGAAATGTTGAATTAGAACGAAAGAATTAGTATTCAAGAACTTACTGTTCAACGCCAATGGGTGAATCGTTTAAAATCAATGGAGGATGAAAACACCAACTGAGGATGTTTTTTGAAATACTGAAGGATTTTTTTGGTTTAAAACTAATTTCTCGTTACCTGTAATAACGAACAAAATCTTTTGATAAATTAATAAAACATTGTTTTCTCTCAAACATATTTTGTTTCGAAATTAAAGATGCTTATTTATTTAAAAAAAATCAAGTATCCTGGCTGTATGGTAATCCAGTTTGTTCACCAGCTATTTTGCATAATGTCCGGCTAATCACCGCCGGATATTCCGGTACACCTTCGCCCCACCCGGCTGCTACTGACATAACTTATTCAGGATTTAGTTACAATCCTCAGGATTATTCTCTTTGTAATTTGGCTTATTTATACAAAATGAACAATACATTTTGACGAACTACCTTTAGGTTTTAAAATTAAGCTAGTACCCGTATGTACAGGAGGTAACATTTAGCAAAAAACATTCATCCCTAATTACAGTTAACATTATCAGATGAAATAATTCGTTATCTTAATTGTCACAAGTATGCAAGTTCAAGTGAAATTTCATAGCTCTGCCTAAAAAAGGTTCCATACGAATGCATGCTACGTTCTCGTTTTCAAAGAAAATCTTATAATTTAAATAAATAAATATAGAAATAAAATTCATAATTCTCTACAATATACTTATTTTATTACTTTGAACTACTTTAGAAAATAAGACAAGTACTGTATAAATAAAATAGAAACATTACTACGACATTCTACATAATGCTCACTCTCGTCTTGTAGCAAACTGCAGAATGTAGCGTCGTATCATAAACAAAGTTGTAAAATATTACTTCGTAATGTTTATCTTTTACTCTTCTAATACAGGGTGTAAACTGACCCTTCACGAAGCTGTCAACCAAGCAACCTGTACATCAAACTAAGCAACTTTACACAAAAATTATTGCTGGGAAACGACTTTCTTTTTTTGGGTGAAAAATCACGTTTTACGGTAAAACTCAATGTAACGCACTCAAAAAATTGTACTGATGGACGCATTTAATAGTAAACGGGTTACGGAGGTATTTAAAGTAAAGTAGTAAAAGCTAGTATCTGTAAAAAAACTTGTGAAAAAGTAAAACTTTTACCTCCAATATCTTCTTAAGTAGGTTCCCAGGTAAGGTCCAGAAATGAAAATCAATGACGGGGAAAACAAGAAGTGCCTTTCGACGTCATTAAGGGTCTTTTTACACCCTTTATAAATAAAACACTGTCCTTTGTAACACGGATCCTAAACTAAAATGTTCAAGGGTGAGACAAAAACACTAAACTTAACATTAAACTTAACATGTTACCGCGAGAATGTCTAAAAAAAACGTTACAATACATAAATGCGGGTTTAACGTTACACTGCACGTTACAGGCGTGACGTCACATGACATATGACGTCGTACAGATGTCGGCTCCACGCTGATTAGTAAGAGATATATAAGAATATTTGCGACGACAAAACTTTTGGAAATACTGTTTTACTGGCAAAGGTTGTAAATTATTGTAAACTGCAGACAAATCCAATTGCAATATTATTTATTTTCAAATATGTCTGCACCAGTTTTCGCGTAATCTATTATTAATATTTTTGTCTAAACTCGCTCTTTATAATGATTTACTGCAAATAGTATTTATACGACGCAATTCATTTGATTACTTTTCTTTTTTCTGTGTCATTATTTATACACACAACGGCCTGTTTCATTTTAAAAAGAATTACGACAAGAATATTTTGCGTCATACTCTGCTTCATGGCCCAGTTCATTGTAACCAATAGGGATCTAAGTGTTTTGACTGTTTTTAACACAACATTGAAACAAAATAACACCCTATCTTAAAATACACACATCAAAAGTGTCTAGGGATATTTTGTTATTCACGTATTTAAACAAAACTATAAAGAATCTCTCTTATATCAAAGTGCGCAGAATTTTGTAGTCATAAGGAAAATTTCATAAAAAAAGACCTGTCATCTTTACGTCATTTAAACGTTGAACGTTGTTCGTACGAGTATGCAGTGTATCATAATACGTGAACAAAATTATTTATTACAAAGAATATTTTTTCTCCAAAATACGAGTACCTAGTCAAAGAACTGAACGAAATGCATGTAAGTTTTCAGAAACTTCAGATTTAATCTAATAGAGCGTATTATATTTCAATCATTATCTGGTATGACGCATGACCAACCTTTCCACTCAGTCGACGCTAGTGGGAACGTAGATTTATGAGTGATACTCTCAGCTAATCTAGCGGCGTAAGAAAATGTGGAAACGAATGATCGTATGAGCTCAAGTTTTTACAGTTTTCATGTGAAAATTTTATAAACGAAACTCAGTACCACTGTCTTACTCTTATAATTCTATTTCGTTTTTCAACAACGTTTTAGTTTTTCGTTTGCTACGTTTTATATGTTTACAACAAAACCCTTGAACACACGCACTTTCCTTTCCTGACAACTTCTTCGTCTGTGTGCAATTAGACAAAAAATACCCAAAAGGATGAACGACGTTTATAGTGGTTGGATTCTCATGGCACTTTTTTATAAATGTTATACTATTATAGGTGTCAGAAAAAAACTGAAACAAGTCGTCTAATTGCACTTGACTAATCCCTAAATGCATGAAACCGCTTTCGTTAGTAAATTATGTCAGTCTCATGCAACAGTTGAGGCTTTTACACACGAGTACATGAAAAACCAGCCCAGATCGAAGTATAAAATTTAAGTTAAAAAAGATGTAACCAGCAAGGCATATGATAATTTATTAAGGTAGACATTGAAATGGTAAAAGGATCCCATTTGAAACAATCGTAAATGAAAGGAAATGTGAGTTATTAAATAACATGTGGCGGTAGCGATTTCTCGAGGCGTTCCATTACAACTTCACTAAACACTAAGTTAGAGCTTTAATGGCCAAGTTCCGGCCTAGTTAATGGTAAGTTATCGCCGTCAGGCTACAAGCCATAAAATATAATTTTTATGGATTTGTAAGTGGCAGATGTCGTGAGTTTGTTTTAAAATAAGAATCAAGTCTAAGATATTTGCTGATTAATTAAGGGTACGTGATAGGTAGTCACAATAGTCTTAACACAAATACAAAACAGTTTATTTGGCACAATAAAAACAGTGCCTGTATCAGGAGACTCCGCGCTTGCATATCGGTTTCATAATACGTATACATATAAAGGGTGTAAAGCACCTCTTAACGAAGCCGAAAGGCACTTGTTCTCCCCGTCATTTTTTATTGTTCTACACCATACCTGGGAACCTTCTAGTTACGGAGATATTGGGGGTCAAAGTTCAAACTTTTTGACAAGTTTTTTTGTTAAATCAAGTTTGTAATGTAAGATTTTTACTTTCACACCTCCACGACCCCCGTACTATTCAATCCATCCATCAGCACGATTGAGTGAGTGCGTTACATTGAGTTCTACCACAAAACATGATTTCACCCCCAAAAAAAAGTCATTTCACAGCAATAATTTTTGCGTAAAGCTACTTAGTTTGTTGTACAGAATGCTTGGTTGACGGCTTCGTGATGAGGTCTCTTACACCCTGTATACTAACACAAATGTATAGTAAGTAAATTTATCTATATCTACTATTATTTACTACATAAACACTAAGGCAGCACGTGTGCCTATTACCTCGACAGTCTGGCCCGTCGGCTGCTTACTTAAGTTTCAATATTCTCCCTTTAATTATGTACATAGTAATTTGTGTACTCCCTTATGGGTACCTCTGTTATTAAAACATTTCAACTGCTTTAGTGATTATGTTGTTACGTGATACATTATTTAATATTTTAAGAGCATTGGCCGGTCTGAAACTTACCCACCTTAACTCGCTATGTCGGGCGGAACTCGGTTTGGGCTGTCTAAGGACACAAACACTCCATCTCCCCTGGCGTTGACCTCAAGTGCTTATAAACAGGCATTTATGTTTACCATGCTTAAGTATCTCAAAGTTAAAACCATAAATCTACTTATAAACGCTAATCCGTGGCTCTTTGATCTCCGACTGCTTCAGAGCCTCTTCTCACACTCGATTCACAAGCACAGACCACAAACGATATCTGCTGGTTTGCAAGCTTTAATCAAAATAACTTCTTTAAAAACTTTGAATTCTACAAGGCTTCAAGTCCCTAGGGAAATATTTAGTAGCTACACTTGAAAACTTTGCAAAATTCTGACGTTAAGCCGCATCTCGTTATACTAAATGCTAATTTTAACTTAGATGAGAAAAAGTGGAGCAGTACATAATGAGGCCACGACCTCGCTCCGTATTGTAGCGTCAAGGTCAGTTCTCTGACTTAACAAGACCTCGGACAATACAGTTTCTTTAGGCACATTCAGTGCGCTTTTAAAGAACAGTTTAGTTATAACTAAACTGTTACGCTCTACAGTCCGTATACGTCAGCGTATAATTTTGCCAGTTACAGCCAGCCATACATCGCTAAACTGAACAGAGCAATAATAAAGTCATACATTTAGCAGATTCTCAATTAGAGGCTTGAATAAACGATGAATTAGACCTGATTAGTGACTCATTAGGTAAAACCTTAGGTTTGGTTACGTCTGAATATAGCTAGCTATTTAGCTTCCCTTTTTGTTTACCTCACATACTTGTAAATGAAAAAAGACGAATTTCCACTCGGAAATAAAAGCACTATACGTCGTATCTACTTATTACGCTAAAAGCAAATAAAAATAAGTGCTTCAGATTAGCGAAAGATCCTGAATCATAATACCGGCTTATATAAGTTGTAAGAAAATAACTAGTATATTACAGCTTTAACATCTGCCATGCGATGTAGGGAAGAGGACGGGTTAAGTAAACAACAAGATGTGTGCTACTCCGAGAGTCCACTGTAGAACTACCCCTTCTCCTTTAATTGGTTGCATATACATAGATAGTACGTGACACTATGCTAAGACTAAAGCTACAAACACAGCTTATTTACCTTAACTTAAACTATGTACTATACGTAATGTTCCGCACTGCGGTATGAGTTGGAACATAATTATTCTGTCAGAACACAATTATTTACAGGCAACTATTACAATGCACTAAGGATGATCACGACTGCAAAAACATGAAACGCGCCGGCCGCGCCGTCTCACGAAATATTTGCACGTAATTTGACACGTTATACAAAAACACTTGACGATCGCAAACTACAAAAGGCATGAATTCACGTATTCGCGTCAAAAATCTAACTAAAAAGTAAAACTATCATAAAATACGGTTTTTTAGTAAACATACTGTTCTACTGTTACTCTTACATAGTTTCGCATTGTGTTTCGCACAAAACACAAAGAGAACTGCTTATGTAATTAATTAACTATCAATTATTTTATTTTATTCCTTTTTTTATTGTATTTTTATTCATTCGTAGACTTCATTTTCATTATTAGGATACCACTTATGGGAAGAGCGAGACAGCCCCGACACAAGTACTATTGTAACTTACTGGGGCTGCCTCAATTTATGTATGACACTATGTTTGAGAAGTAATAAAATTTTTTTGTATTTTTTTTTTGTATTTTTGTATTTTTTTTTTTGCATTCACATAGAGACATTAGTTTCCATTCTCAGTCATATTTTTCGCATGCAAGTAACTCTTTTCAACATTTCACGACATTAAACAAACATAACCTCAACTATAGAACAGCATCTGCTTTAAGTTTTACGGCCGAAAATAAATTCTGAAATGTGCGAAGCAAATGTCTCGACATACACTTGCTCGAGACGATAAATGTATAATATTGTCATTTTCCTTATAAACTCCACTATAGATGCTATTTCCAGTATGTCACGCAATGTGATGATGTAAAACACTGTTTTAAGCTATCACGGTTTATAACTCAACTTACACTGTCACTTTCGGGAAACCAAGTCAGAGGTCGTTGAGTGGCATTAAAAAAACTATGACACCAGGTTAGACCACACGAAAAATAATCACTGAAGATATCCCGTTAATGACAGTGTAAGTTTTGATAATGTTAGTTTCACAATGTTACGTTTTTTGAATGACTATAATATGGCTTGTGAAGAAATAATTATTATACGCGAAGCTTCGGTAATCAACAGATGGAGAGTAAGTGAAAATCCCGGGTTGCCTGTGAATTAATTCAATAGCATTTGGGTCACCCAACTAAATTAAATACCCTTAAAATACTTCCTTATAATTAGGTTCCTTACTATAATGCGATTTAAAAGACAACGGAAATAGAATAGGTTGTCCAATAAAAACGCTAAGTTGAGTACAGAATCGCAATGAATCGGTAGGAATTATGGTTTAAATGTTATTGTTCTACAACAAACCGGCCGCATGATGTCGTGTGCACTCAGCAGTAGTAAGCTTATATGTAATTACTACGAAGATGTCTGTGTTGCTAAGTAATCTTGTGTCCCATCTCAGGTCATTAGGAGCTCGCTGTTCGCAGGATCGTTATCTACAGCCAACGTTGCATACTGTAGGCCATTTACTTGTAATTAACATGAAAGGATGTATAAATGAAAAATCTACACAACTTCAAACAAAACTCCTATTTTTTCGCGTGGGAAATCATCAAATGATTCCTCCCGCTCTGGGCCGGAGCAGGAGGGAGTGTCAGACTTTTACTGACTAAAACCCATCCATGTTCCTTCATCGCCTTTTGTGTTCCGGGACCACGGTATCTCTTTCGAACAGTCCCGCAACCCCGGCAGGCATCGGCCCTTGCGGAACCCTTCCTATTGCTGACTCTCTTTGAGGCGCGCGTGGAACACGAACGCGCCGTCGATACGGCCTGTCGTCATGAGATGGATGGAGGGCGAGCTACCCCATAGCCCACCGTCCACAGGCCCGCGAAACAAAACACCTACTTTCTAAAACGTGATGCTGGTGCAAGAAAAACTTAATCAGAATTTATATGACATCCTAACCAACAATTCTGTCTTACAGCAGGGAGAAAAAGGACGTAACCTGTGATACTAAAATCTTATCGCTTTTGGGCCTTTCTTAGTGTTCGTCTCATGAACACAAATCCTAAGATCGTGTAGGTACAGATCCTAAGATCGTGTAGGTAGAACCCTGTACTATGTAAGCCTGCAGTTAGTGTAAGCAGTATCTTGGCGGTTTAAAAATGAGCCTCTCATCTATTTGAGCCGCAAAGGAAAAAGACTTCTATACCAGCACCTGGTACACCACCATTATTATTATTCATGGAGCTCTTCTCATACCAAATGGAAACTTAGCCAAACAAACCTCCGGATAGGATGAACCTCAATTACGAAACACTTTTAATAAACTTGTAACATCAGGTACACCACCATTATTATTATTCATGGAGCTCTTCTCATGCCAAATGGAAACATAGCCAAACAAACCTCCGGATAGGATGAACCTCAACTACGAAATACTTTTAATAAACTTGTAACATCAGTTATACCACCATTCTTATTATTCATGGACCTCTTCTGATGCCAAATGGAACCGTAGCCAAACAAACCTCCGGATAGGATGAACCTCAATTACGAAATACTTATAATAAACTTGTAACTTTTATTGAAGCCGTGTTCGTGTGAGGAGTGAATGAAACTGTAGATAACAACCAATAATAATTTAGAAACTCGAATAGCTACTACTTACTTTGCAATGTATTTGAGTAAATAAGCTGATACTCTACGCTGAACAACAAAACTCCCCAGACACAGATATGCTCAAAATAACATGTTGGAAATTCACGAGAGAAGTTTTATGAAACAGTTTAGAAGAAGCAATTTTCAGATAGTATTGCATCGAGTGTCCCTGAGGCAACATTGTAGCTTTACTATACTTTACCCAAATCTTTTTCCCACACACTGTTTCACGCTTTCACAGTTTATAACTAAACTTACACTGTCACTTACGGAATGTCATGCGGGATGACTCATCCCGCGATCGTGGAGCTTGCAACAGCGTCGAAATATCGGGCGCTCACAATAATTGAAGCAGTGAAAGCTTTTCTCCACAGTCAAGCAGCTACACTGACGGTCATCACCTGCCTAGCCTTTTCCCAACTATATAGGGGGCGGCTTCCAGTTTTACTGGATGCAGCTGAATACCAGTATTTTACATGGAGCGACTGCCTATCTGACCTCCACAACCCAGTTAGTACCGGGTAATACGATACCCTTTGGTAAGACTGGTTGTTAGACTTAGGGCCTCTGACTACCTAACGACTGTCAAAGATCTACGAATGACAGCCGGGACCAACTGCTTAACGTGCTTTCCGAGGCACGGAGGAAACTCGGTATGTAATGGGTGGTCACCCATCCACAGACCACCCTAGGCAAGCACGGCTTAACCTAACGATCGACCCGAGCGGCTGTTATTATTTAGCCACAAGCTCGTCAGCAGCAGCAGCTACATTGACGGTATAGTGGTCAAAATGTAACGACTCGATACCACTTTTGTTAATGACAAAGAAATAAAACACACGGTTACTATCTCATAAATCAAAGCAAAACAACAGTCAATTATTTGCGACGCTAAAAAAAATATCAAAATTACTTAATTACTTTTCGCAACGAAATGAAAATAAAGTAAAACTATCTTTACTGTAGGTAGTTAGGTACCCTACTCATAAACGGTGCATTGCGTTTTAAGCGTTGTGATCGTGTGTCTTCTTCTTAGTGTGTCTATGGCAATGTATCACTAAGTATATTTGGATATAAATTACTGATATTAATTTTTTTATTAAAAATGTGTCTGATTCATAAATTAAACCCACATTTCATTATTCACTTTTAGAAATAGTTTTATGGCAAGGTGTGTCATCTATGGATTCAGTTGCATTTTACTAAAGTGTTAAAAAGGTTACAATCATAATATTATGTTTAAAAAAATAAACTATGTTGGAAAAAACCCTAATTGCTTCAACATGTTTTGAGAAAAATAGTGACGACTATCAAAATGCATCAAACTCTGAAAAGGTTGCACAATATTTTTTTATTAAATTTTTCAAACATGCTTGGAATTTTGAGCATTATTTTGACAACCTTCTTTGAGATAAATTCGAAATTGCTGTAGGTACTGGCCAGATACTGCATGCGACCAGCGCGGCCGGCAAAAGTTTTATGAAAATCTTTTACTCTCAAATATGGCAACCAAGGAGGTAACTTGTCAAAGGTTTTATTTAAATTTCGAATTGGATTGCAAATAGAAAGCGGTGTTTCCGGCTTTATTGAAAAAAAAAAACAAATGAACTCTTCAACGCGAGAAAAAATATTTTTGTTTGTGTGCACACTTAGTTTTAATTTCCTCGCATTATTTGAGAAAAGTACTGTTCAAGCCTTTGCCACAACTAGGCATTGATGGACTTACGTATGTGTGCCTCGGCGTACTATTATTGTTACGCAGTGAATTTTAAATTGCTTTTTGGTTTTTGTTTTGTAACCTATTAAATCATTGTCTTATCAGTCATCACACAAACTAAACAATATGATATTTTGGAAGTTTTTATAATTCCTAAAGATAGTTGACCGCCGCACCGGTACCGGTCCTGGGAGCGAAAACTTTCGGGGTCATAAATAATTTAATCTGAGACCAGTTCTTCCAAAACTAACCGCAAATAAAATAAGGCAAGGTAAGAATACTGCGTACTGCGTTGTCTTTAAAAGTTCGCTTTTAGCGATAAGACCGCCCATTGTGTCACCCCTTGTATGTTTTACTTTTTTTCTAACTGTAATTTTAATGGTGTACATAATAAAGAGTATTCTATTCTATTCTACATAAACCCAGCAGGGCATTTGGTAATCTAAACTTACCTAGAGCTGAGAGCTTAGATTACAAATGAATTACTCTGACCTTTCTTTTACGGTGACCTTTAGTCCTGGATTTAAGTGTAACATAGCAAACACAGCTGAAAATGAGTATGTATAGAAAGGTTATGTATTTTTTTTTAAATGTTTCGTTCACAGACTGATAGATCCTTTTGAAAAAGAGTTGGTAGCAGAATTGCCATATCAAAAAGTCCAGCACATAAATAACGCTAGGTCACTGTGTCACACACGTCGTCAGCGCAATTTATCCGCAAACTTATAGCAGGACAAGGTGGTTAGGTTGAATAGAAATCGAGTTTTTTACGTTCCTCAATATTAAGAATCCAATCAAAATAATACTAAATGATACTGAATTAAAGGCAGATTTATTTCATAAATGAATTACCATTGTTAACAATAGTTTGATAAACTCAGCGAGCGAAGAAATTTCCGTATATTCCTTTACTAATTGAATAAAATATTAATTCAATTTTTTTCTTCACGTGGGTCGTGAGTTGTGTATAATTTTGATGTTAAAAATGCTTCAGGTAACTTCGACCTCCTTGAAGTTCAGCTAGCGAGTAAAGCTTGTATTCGAACGAGAAATAAGTTCAAATATCGAAGAGCATGAAAAAAAAACTGGCATGGCAGAACGCAATGTAGAAAAAGCGTATTCGATTTTTAAATGTATATTATCATCTTTCTTTTCTTTTGTGGTGACAAAGCTTACTTCTGTTTGTTATTGTTAAGTTATTGGTTAGTGCTACGAGTATGTTTAGTGGTATAATTTCAAAATGACGCCGGTAAAGTGATTTAAGAAATGTAATTATATTAAGTAACTAGAGAAGAGAAGAGGGTGTGATCGTCAGGTAAAAACCTACGCTAAACATTATTTTATATTACGTATTTGATCAATAGGCTTGTGTTCTGAAAAAATCTAATTAGTCCGTCAGTTAGGATATCAAAAAATATTTGACACGAATTTTTTCTTTTGTTACGTAAACCAAAATTGACGAAGATACGACGCTTTTAAAATTTACAATACGTCACGCCGCCGCCGCCGTGCTATAATTTTTAGTAGGTATGTTGTGACGTCACGAGCCCGCACTCTAGAGTTTTGATGCGTTTTATCTTTGTCAATATTCATTGATTTACAAAAACAAAAAATACGTCTCCATTCTTTTCCAATACTCTAACTGACGGACTAAATAGATTTGCAATGTATTGATGGTGGAAACTAGCCTATTCTACTGACTATAAATTGGCATGGATTAGGGCTCATTTACGAAGAAGCGGTGCGTTGCGTGTCGCGTGCGGCGTGGCGTCTCGCGGTGCGTTCGGAATTTTTCCGTTTACCGAGAGGTGACCAACATTATGACAACGTAAGATGCTGTTTACGGAGACGCGGAGGCTAAGGCGCGGGACAAATACAAGAAGGGTCGGGTGCAGGCGAGGCGCGGGTGCGGCGCCACTTCTCTGTTTGTATAGAAGAGGTGAGGCGCGAGTCATACTGGGGCGGGGGTGTGGCGCGGCACCCGCGCCACACCCCCGCCCGTCGCCTCTTGTATTTGTCCCGCGCCTAAAGCGGTGCGGTTCTTGCGACGCTGCTTTTTCCGTCGCGGGTATGGCTACGTTTCACACGCCCGGCCCCCGCCGCTTCTCCGTGAACAAAGTATTAAGCTTTTGACCGCCATAGTCACATATGTACGTAACAAACAAGCGCATGTTCTGTACGCCAATGATACGTGAAATTATGACTTAGCGTGGCTCTGCAAGAGAAATTAAATATAGGTACATAAAAGTCACGATTATTTTATGAAAACTCACACAGACCGAAAGCTTCTTTTTCAAACGATCGTAGATAGTAAAAGTGCTGTGAAAATGTCTGTCTTTGTGTGAACTCGTAAATATTGCAACACACTCGTTTATAAAGCTCACCCACCACAAAAAGCAACAATATCAACACTGTCCTTTTGCAATTTAAATGTAAATCTCTCGCTCGTAGGAGTAATACGATAAAATGTATAGCTCGATAGATTTTTAAATGTGTTACGTGCCTCAGAAATGTTTATTCATTCATAAAATAATAATAATTCAATTATTTACAGTTCATATATATCATCGAGTTCAATAATATTATTAACAAGCCTTCAGTTTATAAAAGAGAATAAACAATATATTTGTCTGGAGATTTGCCAAATCCTACATCGTTTCACTTAGTTCGTAATTCTCGTTCCTCTTATAGACGCCAGCGCGGGGGTGGCTGACGAATGTCTTCATAAATAATTCGACAGGGCGTTTCTTTGACGTATGTTCCCTTTGTTCGAATTATGAATGAGGCTGCCAAATAAGCGAGAACTGTAACGCTGACCCCTAATCCTTAAAATGTGTTCGAAGGTTTCTTTGTTATTAGGCACTATACATATATAAATCTCTCTCATGTAAAGACAGAAGACGGGACCGTAGAATATAAGGTTTTGCGTTATTAAGATAGAAACGAATATTAGGAACGGTTTGCGTTTGAAATACAAGTTGGGACGGGTACGTCCCATCTCGTAACTTTCCAATTTTGACAACTAAACAAAATAGCATCACAAAGCCTCCATTAAGTAACTATTAATTTATAATTATGACAGATCGATAATAATGGCATTCTTTTACACTTTTCTACCTAGTTATAAATCGTGATTTTAACCAAATAAAATACACTTTGAAATCGAATCTCAGCTCAAAAGATTCTAGTCAAAAATAAAAAAGCGAAGAAAAAGACCAACCCAAGCCTACAAAAAAAAGACTCGCTGGAAGCGCTAAATCCTTTTACTGTTCAATAAGTCAGACGTTTTTCACCCTTAAAAATACAACCGTAAAGACTTGAATTCCATACTTACATTCAGTTGCGTACAGCTCGTCAAGCTAATTAAACTTTTTGTATAAAGCATGGATTTCCCAAATTGTTTCGAAATTATTCCTGTTTAAATCTTAAGTCTATACAAAATTCTTCCTCTGATGTAATAATATTTTTCGTAATTCTTTTCCTATGAGGAGAAAAACTAAATCATTATCTCGTAATGTGCTCGTCATACATTCAGATTCTTATAGATGTGTCAATGTCGGTCGAACACTGACCGTAATAAAATAAAATTTTCGCATTCACACAAGTATTTTTGTTCTAAAACCGTAGTTCGCGTATAAAGTATACTAACTAAACAAAATTCGTTCTTTGAGCTTAATTGTATTTTTATATTATTTTATTGGATGTGATTAATTATTTCTACTGCGCGTAATATTGCAACAAAAAATGTAAAGTGATTACTCAACACTTTTCTTACCCTATCCAATTATTGTTCGCATGATATAGAATATCTTTATTGAAAAAATGTCTGAGAGCTTGATTAATGTGTTTCATTGTATAAAAACTCGTTATGTGTGTAATGGACCGATCAGACAATCAGACATCACACAAATAAGATTTCGGGGGGGAAGTGAAAATGGAATAATTTTATAATGGTTTCTTTGGTAAATTGGATGACGTACATAAATTAGTAGTATACACAGCTTTTTCTCCACATTGCTTTATAATGCAAAGATATATTAAAATTACCATACAATCCGCACTCTGAGCCAAAACTCTTCGTAAATAAGAATCTTAAACTTGAACCTTGGAAGGAGAGAAAAGTACAGTAGGCGTAATAAGTGCCAAGTAAATATTGTAATTAGAACGCTGCCTGAAGCGTGCCAGGGTTTCAGACAAAAAGCTCAAGTAAGACCTAGCTAATGTTCTTAATGTTTACTCTGTACCGTCTGAGGGCATGTTTAAATAGGTGAAGCACATACTAATGTTATTATGTCGTATTTATATGTAGTACCTACTAGTTTTATTTTCTAATAGCCGTTGCTCGCAACCTTCCTGCCTGTGAAATTATAGTAAAAATATTACTTCGCTATTTGACTCGGATTTTGTTAACAGTTTCAAGAGTATTAATTTTAAACGGAACCCTAATCCTTTTTCTAAAATAAATATTACTCCTCATAACATCAGCTATCTGCCAGTAAAAGTTCTGTCAATATCGGTCCAGCCGTTTTAGAGATTAGCCGGAACAAACAGGCAGACAGAGTGACATACAATTTTATTTTTAATAGACAGTTATACACTAAAATCTTGTACTAAGTTATAAATAAAGGGTGGAAATAGACACTTTTAACGAAGGCAAAATGCTTGTTCTCCACGTCATTGCGATATTTTTTTTATATTCTAGACCATACCTGGAAACGTTCTATTTACCGAGATATTAGTTCCAACATTTTACAAGTTTTTAATGGAAGATTTTTACTATAACACCTCCACGACCCATCCATCAGCACAATGTTTTGAGTGCGTTACATTGAGTTTTACCGTATAATATAACATGATTTTACACCCAAAAAAAAAGTCGTTTCCCAATAATTTGTGCGTAGAGTAACTTAGTTTAATGTACAGTCACGGACTATAATTGATAAGCCACTTTTAAGATTTCCAATTTTGCAGTTTAAAACCTTCACGAGATTACACGATTAAACACGAACTCAAACCGAATGCTCGGAAACAAGATGACAAATTACTAATCATCGGAAATAGTCTTATCCAAAGAGGTTCAAGAATGACTTATAAGTTTTCGATTAGTCAGATAGATAGATAGATTAGTCAGTAATAACCTGAGTTATTGTACCCAAAATTATTGCATGCCAGGATCAACCTACAAACAGATTATGGCATCAGTAACAAAGACTGTTTGTGATCCTAGTACCACCATTACTATATGTGTTGGTAATAGTTCTAAGATTAAAAAGGAAGACATCACTGACTGTGTTTCAGAGTTGTTGAAGTTAAATTGTAACAAAATAATATTGTGTGGTTTTCCATTTTTTGAAAATTTGGGTAATAGAAAAAATAATTATATACATATGTTAAATAACCATGTACATTTTTTAGTAGGTCACTATAGTGACAGACTTATATATCTGGATATCAACACTATTGTTGGTAAACTGAAGTCGACACGGGGTAAGGTGTATCTACCTATTAGATGTAGACACAAAATAGCTCGGCTATTAGCTTATAATATTCACACAGACATAAATAGTACGTCTAAGTTTAGTTCTATTATTAACACTGCGACTATTAGTAGTAATACTAATATACAGGTGACTTTAAGTGAATATAGCACTAGTGCTATAAATGTTTACAAACATTGTACTGAGGAGGATCCATGTGTCACCGTGGAGAATTCTCAATTAGGGTATATTAGTATTAGTGATAGGGTCTTGTTGTCTGAGGATGGTACGGGTGTCTCCAGCCTCACTCCAAAAATTAATTTAAACTAGGAAATGAGACAACAGGAGGTACGATTAACAATATTGTTAATCCTACCAACGTATCTTCTTGCACTCAATTAGTTAGTAAAAAAGGGCCTCAGCAGAACACTTTGAAATTATTCCACCAAAATATCCAAGGCATTTCTTCCAAATTATTAGAAATTGAATTGTTTTTTAGAAAATAGTAAGTTTGACATTATTTGTTTTACTGAACATTGGCTTAAGGATTACCAAATGCTTATCAATTATGAGAACTATATGGTGGGTAGCTGCTTTAACCGTAAAATTATGCTTCGTGGAGGTTCCCTAATATTAATAAGAAATTGTTTTAAATATAAGCAACGTAATGACATAGTAGGTCTCTCGGTTGAACATTGCGTTGAACTGTCCTGTGTTGAGCTAGATAAGCATGTAATTGTGTGTGTGTACAGACCTCCAAACTATCAAAACTTTACTTTGTTTGAATCAATAATGGAAGATGTTATGGCAAAACTTGCAGTCAGTAATAAATCTACAATTATTTGTGGTGATTTTAATATCAATATTTTAGAAGAATGTGCAAATAGCAGTCGCTTATTAAATCTTTTTAAGTCATTTGACTTGACCAACACTTTTACAGAACCTACTAGAGTCACTCCATCTTCTGCTACTTGTATAGATAATATTTTCTGCGATTGTGATTACTTAGATAAAGCAATAGTAAATTGTCTACCCTCTGACCATAGCGGACAAACTGTAACCTTCAGGTGTAATACACCCCCATCGCAAAAAGTTCAAATTAAATTTAGACCTATAGCAGCAGCAGCAGATTAAATAGGTATAATATTTTGCTACAGAACAAGTTAAGCGTTATGGGCCTTGATGATATTAATATAGATCAATTGTATGATCGTTTCTTTTCAATAGTTCACACGGAATTCAATAAATTTTTTGAAAAGAAGACAAAAAGTATTTGCCCTAAATTCATATTTAGTGATTGGGCAACTAGAGGTATCAGAAAAAGTAGGGAAAGACTATTTGAGCTTTATGGCCTTAAGCCTTTTATAAACACTGAAACTTTTAACAAGTATGTTGCTAAGTATTCAAACATTTTTAGAAATACATGCAAAGTTGCTAAAGCACTGCACATTAGCAACAAGGTCAAAACAGCAGAAAATAAAATAAAGACAGTTTGGAAAGTTATAAATAACGAGACTAACAGGAAGAAAATACGTAACACTAGCTACACATTAGATACAGCATGTGGTCCTAAAAGCTCTAATCAGGAAGTAGCTCAAGAATTTGTAAAGTTCTTTACCGATATACCACAAAAAACAACGGAGGCTCTTATTTCCTCACCTGAACTCTCAATTGGTTTATTAAAGGCGAATGTGTCTGGCTGCCTGGTTGAATTTAAATTTAAACACATTAACCCTATGATTGTTATTAAAACTTTCCGGCAAATAAAGATCAAACTAACCGAAGATCTATGGGGAATGTCTGTCAAAGTTTGTACATCCATACTTGAGACTATAGCCCCTTACTTAGCTTTAATTTTTAATTTATGTGTAGACCAAGGAGTTTTCCCTGATTTAATGAAATACAGTAAAGTCATACCTCTTTTCAAATCCGGGGACAGTAAAGATACTAATAATTATAGACCTGTATCCGTGTTACCAGTTTTTAGCAAGGTTTTTGAAAAAGTAATGCTTAATCAAATGCTCTATCATTTTAACACCAACAGAATCTTACATGATCAACAGTATGGCTTCACCAAGGGACGTTGTACAACTGACGCCGGTGTAACCTTATTAAAGCACATACTTACTGCGTGGGAAGAGTCTCAAGATGCCATAGGAATTTTTTGTGACCTCTCCAAAGCGTTTGATTGCGTAAATCACGACACATTACTTTTGAAACTTGAGCATTACGGACTGGGTAAACTTGCACTTAGTTTGGTAAAATCTTATTTGAATGATAGACAACAACATGTTCAAATAAATGGTGTTAATTCACAGGGGTTAAAAGTAAAAATGGGGGTTCCACAAGGCTCAATATTGGGTCCTTTCCTCTTTCTAGTATATATAAATGATCTACCCTATTTACTGAAAAACCAACCTCAAAATATGGTGTTATTTGCTGATGACACTTCCTTAATTTTTAAGATAAATAGGCGGGCCCAAAATCTAGATGACGTGAATAATGCCCTACTTCAGGTCCAAAATTGGTTCACAGCAAACAATTTGGTATTAAATGAAAAAAAACTAAATGCATAAGATTTGCTTTACCGAATGTTAAAAGTAGTGATTGTGATATAATATTGAATAAAGAGAAACTTGAATTCGTAGATAAAACGGTTTTCCTGGGGATTACGCTTGATTCAAGGCTACAATGGGGTTCTCATTTGACATCTCTTGCGGGGCGGCTAAGTTCAGCAGCCTTTGCCATTAGAAAAATCCGTCAGTATACTGATGTAGATACCGCTAGACTGGTTTATTTTAGTTACTTTCATAGTATAATGTCTTATGGCATTTTGCTGTGGGGACGGGCTGCAGATATTGAGTCTATATTTTTTCTGCAGAAAAGAGCCATCAGAGCCATATATAATCTTCGTAGGCGCGATTCTCTAAGGGAACTGTTTAAGGATATTGGCATCATGACGGTACATTGTCAATACATCTACGAAAACATAATATACGTCAGAAAAAATCTGCACCTTTTTGGTAAAAGGGGTGACAGACATAATTACAGTACTAGAAATAGGGACCAACTAGTTCAGCCAGGTTTCAGACTCGCTAAAGTAGACTCATCTTTCATGGGGTACTGTTTGAGATGCTATAATAAAATTCCACAAAGTATTCTTGAACTGAATGAGACGAAATTTAAAACATGCATTAAACGCACACTATGTAAGCAAGCATATTACAAGTTGAGCGATTATATCGCTGATAAAAATGCTTGGCTCAATGCTGGTCCTGCTCCACATGGACAGGGGCGCAGAAATTGATAGCATTAAATTGTATTGTTGGAGCTGCTGAAGATTGTACAACTATCTTTGCATTGTATAGAATCAATCTCTTTAGTATTATATAAATGCATAGCCCATATTGTGTGAGTACTATGTACTAGAAAGCTATCATTCACTGGAAACCTACGTCTTTTCTTGACTTGAATGTGCCCTGGCGGTTTGGAGTATGTCATGCTCACTCTATTGTCTCGCTGATGGTGGCGCATGTGTCGGATCATTTAGTTCCCTTCAAAATGGTTGAGTTGAATGGTGCTGATCCATGCGTCATGTCCGTGAACGGGCGCTGTCAGTTGTGACTGGTCATCTCTTGGTTGCCATGGCTTATTTGAATGAATTATTTTGAATTGTATTTTTTTTTTGTTTGTGTGTTTTTGCTGTGGACACTTTTACCGTGCACATCTTGCTACATTGTTCTCGCATAATATACCATCTCAACGTGAAAGATGTAACCAAGATTTTGTAACAATATTCTGATTTAAAAGAGTGTCCATGGAGTTTCTTGCCCATTCTTCTCCATAGAGATCTACGCTAGGGAATGGGCAACTACAGTACTTTCACAGTTTTTATGTCTTGTGACTGGGACTGTAGCTACATTTAATTTTCATCTTTGTTTCGACAATTCAAAAGTGCCTGTAACTGGCTTACTTGAAATAAATGCTTTGATTTTGATTTTGATTATAAATCCATACAATGTTGCATACGTTAATCCAATCTATTTGATACTGACCTCTTTTGAATTAATTAGAGCTCATTAGAAATACTCGTACTTAATTTCTGAAAATCTGTCACAAGACAGTGACAGTTGAAATGTCGATGTCGTGGTTATTTACGCGATAATGCCAGCTTCAGTTTCTGAGGAAATTTGCCACAGAAAAATTGTAACATTGCATTAGCAGGGTCTGAGCATTCGTCCGCGGCGTGGGCATGAGGTCGGAAGGTGTAGGAGAGCTGGTTTAACTACCGCCTCTTACAATGCCGTGAACTCTCATTTCAATCAGCATTTTGGAAGATAATGTGCTTCCCTCCGTAAGAATTGCGTATCCATAGCACGAAATGGCAAATATTTTTTTTCACAATAATTTGTGCCACACATCGTGCAAGGATTGTCAGCATCTGGTTTGATCCACATCCAGACATAACGGTGATTCCATGGCCTGCTAAATTTCCGAACCTGAATCCCATGAACTGTGGTTTAATGGTGCAGCGGTGTGAATGTGATCACCGCAATAAATGAAGAAAAGATCTGGCTCAACATTGCCAAGAAGTATGGGAAAACATGCGAGGTACTGCATGCAATTACGACTGCAATATGAAATAAACAGCCAAGGAGCATAATATACTGAAATTAAGTATGTCCAACAATATTGATTGATAAACGAAATAAAACTATTTTTCAAAGGTTGACTATTTTTTTAGCTTAGCGCATTTCAAGACATAAAATAGCTAAAACAAACTCTTTACAGTAATAGTAAATGAAATTCGTAATTCTTACAAGATGGCGGCATTTATGTTTATTATATAATATGCAACATACTTATATATCTATGGCAAAAGTAATCATAATTATCATGAACGTCATCTTGGACGCTACGCGTTCGGATAAAATCGTGGGTTCGAATTTTTCCGGTGTCGAAATTATTACCAATCTTATTGTCTCCGTACGCCAACGTTACTATGGCTACGCTAAAATAATTGTCGCTAGGTTACGGTTTCTACACCTGCAATTGGTCAACTTTGAGTGGTCACTCTGTACTATATACGAATATAACCGACTAAACCCGATTTGCATTACACGGCTAAAATACGAATGGTGGCAAGTGGCTCATCATTTATAGTCCTTGACTGTACAGAATGCTTGGTTGACGGCTTCGTGAAGAGTCTGTTTACACCTTGAATACAAGAGTTTTATTCCAATTGATTACAAAATATAGATTTGTTACAAACAACCATACTTAACTGTCTATCCGAATAAAGATCTCTGTATCGATATCTTTCTTTCTTCTCTATAGGGTTTTGGTTTCCGCACTTGGTCCCTAAAGTGGACCATTGTGCGTGCTCTGTATCGATAATCTATCGCAGTCAGTTAACTGACACAAACGTTGTTGAATTGTATTTCGGAACGAAGGCTTCTTGGGGAATTCAATGAACTATGTGTTGATCAAACAACAATGTGTGTTGTTTACATGTTGCATACGTTTCAAGAGGCCTAACTAACTAGAGGGCATTGTCCTAACATAGGCGTTGAATAGACACGGTAGTACATCCTAACTTGTACCAGTAGACACATTATGTAGGAAACATAAATGTTGAAACTTTTTGCTTCATTATAGGATGAAATCACGTACCAAGTGGGAATTCATTAAAGATGAGGCACTTTCAGATATATTTCTGCGCTGATATTCATAAGTACTTTTGTCATTTGTTTACATTTACTACGTCTTTCATTAGACTGTATAAATACTGCTTTATCACAAGTGACCTACATGCTCGGTGATTGACTTGCTATAATATATCTGTTTATCTATAAAATATTGGCTTTCAACAAAAAGGGAGAGAATAAGTTTCTTTCTGCAGTTTGTTAGCTTTTCATTGTCCTTAAATAAATTCACAAACATTGAGACGACGACGCGCGGCGACGCTACGCTATGATGAAATTAAAACAAATTTTTCATAGTTGAAATTGCTTTACAATTAGATTTTGCCTCTGTATTAGATATATTCCATTAGGTTATGTAAATTACTGTAGTTATAAATATACCAATAAATAGGTTGGCCGCAGCAAGGAAAACCTGCTCAGGTGAAGATACATTAATGACTCTTCCCTGGAGTGTAAATGTGGTGCTGTTCCACAAACGATGGGGCACTTAATATCGTGTCCTGCGTGTGCTGTTGTTTGTTCACTACAGGAACTGATGGACGCAACCGAAAGCGCCAAACTAGTAGCTCAGTTCTGGGCAGACTCAATATAGATTGTTTTAGGTTGACATCGACATGCTAAGAAGAGGAATATACCAATCGCTTGCCATCGATTCTAAGGTCATATCTAAGACATTGCTATACCTTGCAGCCCTTTAGATGAGCTGGCTCGGATGAGTGCTTATCTAAACTACGTACTTGGTCCTAGAGTGCTTCTCATTACGAGAGCATAGCATAGCATAATCAGCCTATAATGTTCCCACTGCTGGGACACACGGCCTCGTCTCTTTGAGAGGAAATGGGCTAAAATCCACCACGCGGGCCCAGTGCGGTTTGGTAGATGTCACGTGTCTGCGAATTTTTTAAATCTAGGACATGCCGGTTTCCTCAGTGTTTTCCTTCACCGTTTTGAGAGCAGTGGTGATGAAATAAATTACACAAAGTAATGCGCCTGCCTGGGTTCGATCTCACAACTTATTGTTCGTAAGTTAGGACCGCCAGCACTGGGCCAGTGCTGTTCTCATTCAGTCATTACGAGAGGTCTGCTGTAAAATAATAATGATCATTTTTCGTTATATTTGTTAGTGTGAAGAGTGCTTTGTGTTAAAATAACAATGATCCCTTCAAGTGACAGTGCGTTAAGTTGCGAGCGCTAAGTGTCAGTACGTGTGGGGGAGGGAAAACTGACCCTGATTTTCACTTTACAGCATCAAAGCTCCAGTACCCCGGCGTCTGCCGTAGTGAGTGCACGTGTGCTCTGTGTCGGTTGTTGTCGTGATCGCGAGTGTCAAAACGATATGTAGTGGCATACGTAAATAAAATGCAATAGTGAGTGGAAGTGAAGTGTGGTGAATACACTGGAATACTCTTTCTTCATCAGGAGTTAAAATCATTGGGGATCAAAATGTGAGTAAAATCAATTTACAGAAATACGTAGTTCAAGTTCATAATAAATTGATATTTTCAAATTTCTCTGGTTCTATAATGAATATTTGGAAAAGTCAACTAGCTTTAGTATGAGAGAAAATCACAAAAAAAAATGCTGTTAACATACGGTGTGTTTAAACAAAAGAATCATTAAATTCTTTAGGGTTTTCTTCGGGAAACCTATGTAAATAACAGAAATCGATTATTTATTTCTTTTACTTGTTGGAAGGTAACATTTTTGATTGGTTGAAAGTAAATATAAAACAAAATAAGGTAGGTAATACAGTGTAATCAAATAAAACGTCATCTACGGAGTCAAGTTATGCCAAACTTTATTGCGAAAAATTCAAGGATATGCTGAACGTTCTACTGATTGTAACTTTGCGTTTTGTAACAAAGCTTACCTAACTATAGTTTTGATTTCTTTTCCGATGCAGTTTCTTTCAAGAGTTTCTTGTTATACGAGCATAAAGCTAGTTTCCGTCGAAATATAATCGTTGATTGCATTGGCTATGTTCCTGTAAACGTAATAGCTTGTTCTGGGAAACCTGTTTTCTAGATTAGAGCGGTACAAATAGACACATCGGCAATGGAGTAGGTTTACAATAAGCAGACCCTAGATAATAATAGCATAGTGATAATAGTCTAAGAACCTTGACCATGTATTAGGAGCTCTGGATAAAATACATCTCCCGAGTTTGCACGCGTACAATGCTTGTTTCGTTAGCAAGCTGATGTTACTGTTCCGTACAGAGCAGTCATGCGATTGATAATGCTATGTTACTGAATATAGGTTAAGTACTATTTACCTATAACTGCTGATTGATCATTTTTGTTATGATTGATATTGATATTGTACTTGATAGGGAAGATAAATGGCAACATAATTTACAATACAATGTAATCGGAGCAGTGATGGCGAGAGGAGCTCGTGGCTGAATAGTAATAGTCGGGTTGATATTTAGGTTAAACCGTGCTTGCCTAGGTTCGTCCGTAGATGGGTGACCACCCATTACATACCGAGATTCCTCCGTGCTTCGGAAAGCACGTTAAGCCGTCGGTCTCGGATGTCATTTGTAGATCTCTAACAATCAACTTGTTACAGGTAGTCAGTGGCCTGAAAGTCTGACAACCAGTCTTAAGGGTATCGTATTACCCAGCTCGATGGGTTGTGGAGGTCATATAGCTCCCATGTAAAACACTGTTATTCAGCTAATTTTTTTTAGACTAGATGCCAACCCCAACATTTTGTTACAATTTGGGAAAAGGCTAGGGAGATGATGACTATTAATAACTAGATTTTAAGTATAGGTTTGAAACTGGCTCGCTATTAGTGTTTGGTAAATATGTAGGTATCTATACGTAGTTCCGAGATTCATTGAGAAATAATGTTCAGAATGGAGTTTGTCTCTGCTTTAAATAGGTATACTTCACATCAGCAACAAGATTACCAAGCTATCAAGGTAGAAAATCTTTTCAAGGAGGGTGTGGAGTAAGCTTAAGCGTTAATTTGGAAACTCAATTCAATATTATACCTCGAGAAAGTCATCGCTTGAATGGCGAAAGTAGACGGCAAATTGTCTCGTTATTTTAGAAAATAATTCCATTTGTAAGAAAAGTCTCGTAAGTAGAAATGCCTCCGAGTACAATTGAAAGTAATTGGCTCGAAAAATTTCTTGAACTTTACCATTTCGAAAAATTATTATTTGTTGTAAAAATAAGGGTTTTAGATAGCAAGCTTGGTATTGAAAAGCATTAAGTAAAACGTATGAAACTTTCTTACTTTCTAATTTTATCATTGCGTGTTTGAATCCTAAGCTTCTGGAAAACGCCATCAACGTAGTGTATGACCAGATGTATGAACGTGGATGAGACCAAAGGAGGATTATGTAAGAATCGAAGCAAATGGCGCTCAGTCTGTCATATTTGTTTTGACATTTAAAGGCCTAATGAAATGAATGCTTTGAGTTTAAGTTTGATGGACATAACCTTCGTTGGTTTATTGTTCTATCTGTTGGTGCATATAATGCCTATTATGCAAGCGGAACAGACTATGTAAACTGTTTATGTTTTGGCGGCTTCACACAACGTAACATCGTCCTAACATAACACTCGACATGTTGATGCATTGTGCACTACTGCCAGACTCCCTCGGGATTTAATGCTGTGTTTCTCACACGTCGTAAATACAAAGTTGAAAACAGTCTAACTCAAACGGATAGTTTTTTAAAGTTATCCAGACAAAATTCGAAATCTGAAAATATGACAAAGCTTTCCTTCGCAAATTAAGTTTTCCTTAAGTCCCATGTAATAGGAAACTTGTCTATTGTTATAAACCGGGAACAAATCCAGACTCCGTGACTGCTACTGAGAAATTCCTGTTGAAAGTAATTCCACTCCCAATAGCACTGAGAATGGTTTCAGTTCCGAAAGTCTATTCAGTTTAATCATGCAGTAATTAAATAAAGTTAAATGAGCCATTGAAGTTGCAGCGTTAAAGGAAATTGCTTGAATGTTCGGAATAATTCGAGTTCGTTACTGTGCAGTTAAATAATTGTAGCTAGGTAGTAAAAATTAAATGGTTCATAAACGTGTGATTTTATCCGTTTTATGAAGTTATTAACTACTTACGCGTGTAAGAAAAATACTTTGGTGTTAATTATCACGATAACATCATATCATTCGTAGCTAAGTACTACGAATGATATTACCGGTACCAGTGGGTATCGTAAATCATACGTTTAATTTTAGGAGTGGTTCACAAGGTTTTTCAGGGCACATTGTTGCCGTAATTTATAATCATCACTAGCAGTTTTACGTTGACTATGGTATCTATGTTAGGATTTTGGTTTCCGCACTTAATCCTTAAAGTGGACCATTGTACGTGTTTACTGTGGTATTTATGGAATAAGAACATGCTTATAATTAGCGATAGGGATTTAACTTACGAGGGTCGCAATCCACTACTGAAATGGCATGTCCATGAGGTTTTTTCCCAAAGTGAGCACGCTGAGCATATACTGAAACAAAACTTTATATCATAGAATTCAATGTATTTCAGAGAGAATTGCTTTAACTTCACAACTCATCAACGTTTGAACAATGTAGAACCAAACTAGAACAATTACATTATCTTCAACGCGCGATCTTATCACGCTGTGTCGTGGTGCTACATAAAGTTTGTTGCCTACGTTAGCGCTTCCTCTGAGTATTAACGACAAGGTTAACATGCCACTTTCCAGAATTTACAATTAAATGTGTAATTTTATAATTCGTTCTGGCTACGTATCAGTCATGGTTACGATTTAAATTAAATGTGCCAGGAAAATTTTAGCGCTTGCTCTAACGCACTCAAATCCTTAAAATCTCATCAAACATATTTTGCTTTAGAAGTCAGTGTAATGATGAAATACTCTTTATTCATACAAACCTGTACCTACTCAATAGGATGCTCATTTGTGAACACATTTATTGAACAGCTTTAGTTTTTATGTGCGGACGGGATATTATACCTGCGGTTACTATCTTGATTGTTCCGATACCACATTGCAATCTAGAGACGATTGCTTCGGATCTGCATTGTACACACATACACTTTGATCCCGTGAGTAGGTATATACCGTACTGACCCCTAAAATAATTATATGAGAACATTGTTTCTTAAGTTAATGTTTAGGTTCCCAAATAAACTACGCATATTTGTCTAGGCTGTTTATCTAGGCAGAAAATTATGTGTTTAATAACTAGATACACGTGCCTCCGTGAATAATATAATAATTCTTATGAACAGTATGAAACGAAAATGTGTTTTCCATTATTCAACGAAACATTATTATAATGAATCAAATTGACGTAAATATGAGGACCTTTTGCCAATGTTTCTGTTGAGGTGTTCCGTGAATAAAACTAAGCAATAATAATTTTAGTGGTGGCCCAGTGGTGGCGGCCCCGACTTATGAACAGTGAGTCGTGGGTTCGAACCCAGACAGGCGCATTACTTTGTGTAATTTATTTCATCATCACTGCTCTCAAAACGGTGAAGGAAAACATCGTGAGGAAACCGGCATGTCCTAGAACCAAAAAATTCGAAGACATGTGACATCTACCAATCCGCACTGGGCCCGCTTGGTGGATTATATAGCCCATTCCCTCTCATAGAGAGGAGGCCTGTGTCCCAGCAGTGGGAACATTAATAGGCTGATGATGATGATGATGAATAATAATTTTCATCGCCACCTGAAAGATTGTAGTTTGATGTGACCTTCCATCGTTAAAAGTACTGCGTCAGCTGTATTCGCTCATGGTCTATTTGTATGGTTCAAGAAGCTTTCTCTGTACATTGTTGAAGGAATCAGTGGTGCAGTACTTGCATCCGATTGTCTATGACAGTTGACTAACAAA
Source organism: Xestia xanthographa (assembly GCA_905147715.2). Lineage (NCBI taxonomy): Eukaryota > Metazoa > Arthropoda > Insecta > Lepidoptera > Noctuidae > Xestia > Xestia xanthographa. Next base: position 21,249,435 of record LR990652.1, read on the forward strand.
ACATTCTTCATTTGAAAAAACTACACATTGTATACTATGAAATGAACACAACCCCTTTGGGACGACAGTGTTCCGAATCTCTCCAACTTTGTACTGTATGTACAGCAGTGAACTGGTGGAATCTGTATTAGACACGATTTAATTTAACCACAACATAACAGTCTACTTTAAAACAGTGTAATAATCAGCTGAATCTGACATCTGTAATTAGGTAGTTGAAATTAATGTTTACCATCGTTAGCTGGAAATTGTTTTTGACGCATCGCTTGGACTGTTTAAGGTTATTTTGCAGAATACTACAATCGTGAATTCACATTTACTTGTTATCTTGATGCCTTGCGTAACTTTAAATGAGAATGATTTCCCAAAGACGAAGTCTGTTTCTACAGGGTGTAAACGGACCCTTCAGGAATCCGTCAACCAAGCATTCTGTACATCAAACTAAGTAACTTTACGCAAAAATTATTACTGGGAAACGACTTTTTTTTAAATGAAAAATCACGTGTTTCGGTAGGACTCAATGTAACACACTCAAAACATCGTGCTGATGGATGGATTGAATACTACGGGGGAGGTGGAGGTGACTAACATTAAAAAAAAAAAAGCTTGTGACAAAGTTAGAACTTTGACCTCCAATGTCTCTGTAACTAGAAGGTTCCCAGGTATGGTCAAAAACAAAAAATGATCGCAATAGCGGGGAGAATAAGTGCCTTTTGGCTTTGTTAAGGGTTTTTTAACCCTATAAAATTATCTTAAACTTGAGATTTGCTCATGCGAAGCGGCACCATATAACCCCTCGACCACAAATCTTTATGCTATGTAAGCAGATCGTACAAGACGAGATTGGTGCGGAGGAACTTGGACCGACGCCTTTAGGCGACGGAATACATTATGCATGGAGCGTTAAGTGCTGCTCCTTGTGAGGGAACTCCTTATAAACGTTAATTACGTTGACGCCATTTTCAAAGATAAGTGGTAATTACCGTGTTCTAGGCCTTACTACACATAATTGAATAACTTAACTAGCTGCCCAACTTATGATGCATGTGTTCGAGTGCATGAAATTGATTCAACAACATAATTAGGTTATCATATTTCCGTGTAAAAGAGGTGTTTGTGTGATATTTTGATTGAATAAATACAATCTCTCTCGTATTTTTTGTTAAAATAATTTAGACAAATAGATACCTACATTGATTTAAATGTTTCTGTTTATCATTCTGGAAACATTAATTGTCCAACGTTTCAATCGCTCAGCTTAAAGGGATGTTTCGTTATTTTCTTACAGTTGATGTAAACAACTTGAGCTTGATTGAAATCTAAGTAAAAGTCAGTTTCTGAAACAAGATATTATTATTTTAAATTTCTAAGTGTACTTCTCTGGATAGAGTTCCAAGTAATTGAAACTAGTTCGTGATAGCAGAATTGTTGAGAGTTTCAAATTTAAGCAGAAAATCTATCCCTAGATCTATCCAAAAGATTGTTGAACATGTTCTGGAAACAAAAAATAACACAAACAATAACAGACGTGCTGTTATTGTTTGTATTTTTATTGCACGCAATATTGACACTGACACAGGTTTGTGTATGTATGTACATTTGTACAAGTACATCGGATCCGAGTCATCAGCATAATAATACCCTTAGTCGGACAGCGAGATAGCGTCGAATGTGTTCCCTTATTTTTGAATCATAAAAAAGAATTTGACGCTCCACTCTACCGTGGAAGTCTCAGAGGTAACGTTAACACTTTGAAAATTCACTCTTTTGGGAAAGAGTTCCAATTCCTCTGTATGGAATGATACAGATAGATTTTTAAATGGTCTGTGTTTCAATAGAATCCAAAACCTGGTTTCAACATTTATTTTATCATCATTTCAGCCGCGAGACGTCCACTGCTGGACATAGGCCTCCCCCAAGTGTTGCCACATTGACCGGTCCCGTGCGACTCGCATCCAGCGAATTCTCGCAACCTTCACCAGGTCATCTGTCCACCTAGTGGGAGAGCTTCCAACGCAACGTTGGTTCTCTTGCGGATATATTCATTTCTGATTCGATCATGCAAGGAAACTCCAAGCATAGCGCTCTCCATTGCCCTTTGGGTGACTTTAAGCCTTCTGATGAGGCCCATTGTGAGCGACCACGATTTAAACATTTATTTAATTATATTAAAAACTAAACATCTCACCTATTAGCAGATATTCCGGGTCTGAGGTGTTTGTTTTTTTTTGCTTTTACACTTTTTCTTTCTATCGTTATCGTGTGGTTAGTGCCTAACCTGGTGTCAGAGTTTTTAAGATTTACATTATTCCACAAATTATTTCCGAAGACTTGTGGCAAAAATGAAGTGCTGACACTATTACCTATAATTTTCATTCAAGCTGCAGGTAGGAAAATAGTTACATCTTAAACGTTTTGTTTAGCGCTACACTTTAATGTCTGCTCAACGTTTTCTTAATGAACGACAAACTTGAACAACGGCTGCATTGTGCTCGTTCACTGCAGCTCTCACAAAGGACTCTTTTCTCTATGATGTGCCGTGAGAACAATACTGCTAAACGTTGTTACTGGAGGTCTGGAGCTTGTTTGTACACCTACTCTATTAGGCAGCGCGAGGCTGCTTAGGGAAACCCACTTTTTGTTCTTGTTTTTATTTCTCCGTCGAGAACTTTATGCAAATCTACGGCGAGGTGGCGGCCATTACACTACATTGACGAAGTTTTTTGTACAGCGAAACTTTTAATGATTGATGTTCTAAAATGTTTTGTGCCAGTTTTTTTATAACGAACATCAAATATAGTTCTCTCTTGGTTCTCTTGCGGATGTCTTCATTTCTAAATCGATCGCGCAAGGAAACTCCGAGCATAGCACTCTCCATTGCCCTTTGGGTGACTTTAAGCCTTCTGATGAGGCCTATTGTGAGCGACCACGTTTCGGTCCCGTATGTAATCATTGGCAACAGACACTGGTCATAGACTTTCGTCTTGAGACACTGCGGTAAGTTGGACGAGAAGAAACCGCGCAACTTCCCAAACGCTGCCCAGCCAAGTCGGATTCGACGATTGACCTCTTTCTCGAAGTTAGACCTACCTAACTGGACCGTTTGTCCCAGGTATACATAATCGTCTACAACTTCGAGTGTAGAGTCTCCGATCTTGATAGGAGTGGGTGTGACATGGGCATTCAACATGACCTTGGTTTTGTCCATGTTCATTTTAAGGCCCACTCTTCCGGAAGCTCTACTGAGGTCATCGAGCATTGTACTGAGATCCTCCATGGTCTCAGCCATGACCACTATATCGTCGGCAAATCGAAGGTGAGTGATGTACTCGCCATTGACGTTGATGCCTAGCCTTCTCCAGTCCAGAACCTTGAAGACATCCTCCAGTGCAGCGGTGAACAGTTTCGGAGAAATGACGTCTCCCTGTCTCACACCTCACTGCAGGAAAATAGGTTCCGAGGCTTGGTCCTGAAGTCGGACTGACATGGTGTCCGCAAGAGAACCAAGGTTACCGACGTAGCTCGAAGAATTGCCAAACTTAAGTGGCAGTGGGCAGGGCACATTGCTCGCAGAACGGATGGCCGATGGGGCCTATAAGTTCTGGAGTGGCGACCGCGAACCGGAAGACGTTGCGATGGAAGGCCTCCCTCTAGTTGGACAAATGACCTAGTGAAGGTTGCGGGAATCCTCTGGATGCGAGTCGCACGGGACCGGTCAATGTGGCGACACTTGGGGGAGGCCTAAGTCCAGCAGTGGACGTATTTCGGCTGAAATGATGATGATCAAATATAGTGACGCCATTAAAGTGGCAGAGGCCTGGTCATAGCTTATCTAAAGGAATTTTCGACACGACAAAGAAGAAGAATATAGTGGAAATGTTTAAAGTCATAGTTGGCCTATTAATATTTGTGCATTGCAGTTTGTAATAGTTTCAGAGTATCACACTTTCATTGCAAATGGATTTTGATTTAACTATTTGCGATTGGGAATAGAAAGAAAGAAAACGCATTTATTAGCCCGCACAGGACAATACACATAAAATAAAAAAATGTGAAATTATCAGTACACTAATAACAATTTTATTAATAAACAGAAAAAAAAAACATAAAAATAAATAATTCTAGTCCTGTACGAGGCCAAAAGGCCCGGGGTATCTCAGCATGGTGCTGTAGTGCTGTAACATTAAAAAACGTCACAGCGCTGAAATAAGCCTTTATACTACGATACGGTACCTCACCGGGGACAACAACTATGGACGATTGGACGGACGTCAAGCGCGCAATATTTATTGCGATACTGCAAAGACAAGTGATTTTGATCGTGTTTAATTTTCTATTATATAGTAAATAATCATTTTATTACTTAACCAGCGAGGCACTTCACCGTCGCCTGCTAAAGCTCTGTAACATTTCCAGACAACAAAGCTATCTGCGGTGACAGATGACACACGGCCCCATTACACGGTATCAATAAAATTAAAATGTGCGGGTTTTGTAACAATATGCAAATTGTAGCTCGTTCACGTGACCATTACGCCGGTCACTGAGTGCTGGGTCAGCAGAATGAGCGCTGTTCATAATTTGTTACTGGAGCACGATGGCTATAAATGGGACGCGCCCAGCGTCAACAGCAATTTTTTCTCGTCCACGTGTGAACTTTACGGCACGTGTTACGTGTTGAAATATAAGCGGAATATTAGTTGCTCTAAATTATATCTCGTTTTAATATTTAATTTATTTGCGTTTCTGGATACTTTAGATTGCTGGAATAAAAGGTCACTTAAAATAATAATCTCATTACCACAGAATCATTATTCTCCTGCCCTTAAAATATATTTTTTATTACTAGGACAGTTTTCTTTGAGCTTGTCAAAGTTCCATGATTAAGTTTATTTAAAAACCGTGAAAGTTTAAAACAGTGTTTAATTTTAATGTAATTTACAAATGACTATTACTTTCTATCATGAGTGTACACATTTTAAAAATGACTTTTTGCTAAATACATGTTCTGCTATACTGACCACCTGATAGTTGGACGTTATGCTACATGGACATTTTGCTAATTAGACTTACTGCTCATTAGACGTTTCGCGCTGTTAAACATTTAGCTACTTTAGACTTTCTGATCAGGAGGGAAAAGTTCATGTCGCTTGGTAACACGTAAATTAGTAAGATTGAACCTACACGAGCGCAAATCAAACAAAGCGTTAAATCAATTCAAGAGAATGCACAAAAAGTTCCAAGAATTATTGGAGATGTTATTGTTGAAGTATTTCAGTGATATTTAAGAATTTCTGATTGGTTTTCACAATACTTAGGAAAATCTGTTAGAATAAGTAATTTCAGTTAAGTATGATTTGAAATTTCGTATTCATAAAACTTTGAGTGTCACAGATGGTGCTGGCTTTGACGAAACGTTTTTATGAAACTGTAGAATACGGTTCCAGAGGTCCAGGGTATCAAGATTACTAGATCAATAACAACGCGCGTCCATCCACTCAGCTGATTTAATGAAGACAAAAGTCTGACAACGTAAGACTACCCTAATACAAGATAATGTGAATGTTCTTAGTCTACCCACATATCTCACACCTCCACCCTTAATGTCTAACCTGGTAAGTACTAAACACAACAACAGACAAAAGCCGTAAGGCCTTGCTCTTATACATAGCTCTTAATCTATTTCTAACCTACGGACACGATTCGGTAAGGGTCTGAGCCTCAACGGCGACCGAGGCGGAGGCGATAGCGGTGGGGGGGGGGCGCATGAGGGATCTGGGCCTGCACCGCTGATGGTCGCAGCTTCCTCAACCACCTCCTCTCCCATGATTTGGTTTGACGAACGCCTGCCCCTGCCCACCTCCTCCGCGGCGGCCCCCGGCGGCGCGACTGCGTTCTCACTCCCACCTTCCCGCTTTTCTCTACTCGATTCCGGACAAGGAACGGTAGACATTCGTGATCTGCGCCTTACTTGGTCTACATGCCTTACTATAGGTTGACCGATTCCGCCATCCAGGATATACCTACGGGAACCTTCGCGAGCCACTACGGTTCCCTTTACCCATTTGTTCCCGCCGGTATAACTCCGCGCCCACACTTCTTCACCCTGGGCAAATGCTCGCGGCGTGCCGCCCGCAGCTGCCAGTTGGCGGTCCTGAGCCGCGCGCACGCGCTCGTGCAGCGCTCTCTCACTTCGCAATAAGTCTAGTCGAGTACGCAACGTTCGCCGCTGTAGTAGCATCGCCGGGCTTTCCCCTGTCGTACTGTGTACCGCATTCCTATATGCCAATAAGTACGTTTGTAGGGCTGCGTCTATGTCGATACCCTCTCTAAGCGCCTTTTTAATAGCGCGTTTGCAAAGTTTCACTGCCCCCTCCGCGGCTCCATTAGAAGCGGGATGATATACCGGTGAAAACAACTGTCTGACACCACAATGTTCCAAAAAATCTTTAAATTGTGAACTTGTAAACGGCGGTCCCTGATCCGAAACTAACTCTGATGGCAACCCGAACCGAGCAAAGGTTGCCCTCAGAATTTTTATTACCGCGTCGGCGTTTGTGCGAGCCATTTCAAACACTTCTAGCCACTTCGTAGTTGAGTCAATAATCACTAGAAAGATTTTGCCTTTTAGGGGTCCTAGAAAATCGATATGCAGCCTACTCCAAGGCTGGCTTGCGTAAGGCCAGGGGGTTGGCGGCGCCCGCGGCGGCGCCGGTGCTTCCGCTGCACACGTTGCGCATTGATTGCAGAGCGCCTCTACGTCAGCGTCAATATTGGGCCACCACACGTAGCTGCGGGCTATCGCTTTAGTTTTTACAATGCCCATGTGACTGATGTGCAGTTGTTTCAATATTGTCGCCTGCAATTTTGGCGGCACTATCATCCGATAGCCCCACATCAGGCAACCCCTATCTATATATAATTCGTTTCGCCTAAAAAAATATGGCTTGAGCGCCTCGTCGGGGCACGTCACCGGCCATCCCGATTGTACGTACGCTAACGTTCTACCTAATAATGGATCCGTAGATGTCGCCAGTTTAACGTCATTATTGGTGATCGGTAAAAAGCTTTCTACGAATTTAATGTAAGTGACGTCGTCGTCGTCCCCCTGTCTGCCTCTCGCCTGAGGTAGTCGCGATAAAGCGTCCGCACAGTTCTTGCCTGAAGCTACATATTGAATATTGTAGTCATACCCGGATAACAGCACGGCCCATCGCTGGAGACGCGACGCTGCCATAACTGGTATGCCCACTTTATCTCCGAATATATGCGTGAGCGGTTTATGGTCCGTTCTTAGTGTGAATTTTCGTCCGTAAAGGTACTGGTGGAACTTTCGAATACCATAAATGATCGCTAGAGCCTCTCTATCTATTTGCGCGTACGCCTTCTCGGCGGGCGTGAGCGTGCGCGACGCGTACGCCACCGGCCGCTCGCCCTCCGGCGTCAGGTGCGACAGCACGCAGCCCACGCCCACGGCCGACGCGTCCGCCGTCAGTACCAACGGCAACGCCCCCGAGTAGTGCATTAGCACCTCGCTCGACACCAGTGCGGTTTTGATCCTGTCGAACGCGGCCTGACATGATTCGCTCCAAACGAAACTCACACCCGCCTTCAACAAATTATATAAAGGTGTCAAAATAGTGCTAACATTTTTAACGAACTTGGCATAATACATGACTAGCCCTATGAACGCTCTCAACTCGGATACGTTTCGCGGCGCGGGGGTTTTCACTATCGCCTTGACCTTGTCGGGGCACGTATGAACACCGGCTTTGCTGATCACGTGTCCCAAGTACCTTACTGACTCTGCAAAAAACTCGCATTTTTCTGCCTTTACGCGAAGACCGTATGCTTGCAACCTTTCAAAGACCTTATTCAAATTTTCGATGTGCGATCGTGAATCTCTCCCGGTAATTATGACATCATCCAGGAATACCCCAACATTAGGCAGATCCGCGAATAATTGTTCTAATCGCCTTTGGAATATTCCTGGACTCGACGCTAACCCATACACTAAGCGATTATATCTAAATAAACCCTTATGGGTATTGATTACGGTGTATTTTCGTGACTCATCGAGCTCGAACTGCGCGTACGCTTGTGACAGGTCAATTTTACTAAAGCTTTCCCCTCCATCAAGACGCGCTAATAAATCTTCCATTCTAGGCAGCGGATACCGGTCAACCTCCAGTACCTTGTTAAGCGTTAGTTTGTAATCAGCACAGATACGTATGTTACCGTCCTTTTTAACGACGGGCACGATGGGCGTGGCCCAGTCGGAGCGGTCGACGGGCGTGAGCACGCCGTCGCGCACCAGCTGGTCCAGCGCCCGCTCCACCGGCTCGCGCAGCGCATACGCCAGCGGGCGCGCGCGCAGGAACAGCGGCCGGGCGCCGTCACGCAGGTGGATGCCGACGCGGCCGCCGGTGAAACGGCCCAGCCCTTCCTCGAACACATCACAATACCGGGACCTGAAATGTTTTAGATTAAAATCAGTTGCGGTCACATTATTTACGTTGCCACATTGCGGTGTGGGTATCTGAATACCGAGTTCGATCAGCCACTGCCGTCCCAATAGTGATGTTTTCCCATGATCTACAATATATAATTCTAGATGTTTTTGCTTGTCCTTGTATTTGACTAGCGGTCTCACTACCCCCACGGGATTGACCAGTTCGCCTGTATAGTACCGCAACCGCAATTTGCATTTTTTAAGCTCTAAATCACTAAATAATTTTTTATATAAATCAAGGCTGATGCATGACACGGCACTGCCGGTATCGCATTCCATACTAACATATTTATTATGTACGTTTATATCTATCAAAATAGGGCTACAGTCCACTACCGAAACTCGATTAAGGTTCGTAATAATTACCTCGCCACTACAATCGCTATCACACGATACTTCCTGTTCCCACTCGGCGTTCATTCCAAGGCCTCGGTAGGGCGCTGAGTTGTCGTCGACCACGTCCACGCTGTGCTGGCCGGTCATGTACGGACACATGCGCCGAAGGTGACCTTGTTTATTGCACACTTTGCACACGTAACGTACGAAGCGACACAGCGCCGCGTTGTGCGCCCCGCCACATGCCACGCACTGCTGCGCGCCTCGCTCTGAAGCCGCCGCCGGCGCTTGTGCCGGTCCCCGGCCTCGGGAGCCCGCGCGCCCGCCTCGTGCGGCTGCGGTAGCCTGCGCGCGCCCCGCCCGTGTCGCCGGCCGGCCGCTCGTCGCCGGCTCGCTCGCCCTCGACCCGCTGGCCTGGCGCGCTGCGAACCCCGCTATGGCTTGACAGTCGACCGAACCTGCCTCCTGCATCGACCTCCCTCGCCCTTCGACCTCCGCAGCGTCCTTTTCCGCCGCCTCCATACTTATAGCCAGACTATAGGCTTTGGTAAAATCCAGGTTACTTTCTGTGAACAACCTTTGTCGAATTGTCTCACTTTGTATGCCGCATACCAGCTGATCGCGTAAACTCTCTTGCAACCAGGTGCCAAACTCGCACGTCTTCGACATTTTTTTCAAAACTATTACGTACTCTGATATTGTTTCGCCAACTGTTTGCTTTCTGTGCCGAAACTTGAATCGCTCAGCAAGTTCACTAGGCTTCGGTTGTAAATATTTTTCTATAATCGTCGTGACCTCCGAGAACGTCTTCGTCGTTGGTTTGTCGGGTGTGCACAAATTTACCAGCAACTCATAGCATTCCGCGCCCATTACGGTTATCAATATCGGTACATACATATCACTCGTAACTTTGTTCACAATAAAATATTGTTCTAGACGTTCTACGTATAACCGCCAGTTATCCGTTGCCACGTTAAACTCGGCTATCTTGCCCACCGACATCGTACTTCGCACAACAAATTAATTAGTCACTGTCTGCACTAAATAACTCGCACTCGCGTCGCGGTTCGATTGTTCTCGTCGCCACTGTAGAATACGGTTCCAGAGGTCCAGGGTATCAAGATTACTAGATCAATAACAACGCGCGTCCATCCACTCAGTTGATTTAATGAAGACAAAAGTCTGACAACGTAAGACTACCCTAATACAAGATAATGTGAATGTTCTTAGTCTACCCACATATCTCACAGAAACAAAAAAGCAAAACTGCTTTTTAAAATGACATCACGCCTGTATTTTCTGAATTAGCAATTTTTTGCGCTTACTTTTTGTCAAAATAAAGTTATTATATCTTAAAAGACGATCACTTAGATTTAAATCACTTGACGTAATCTTAAGGACTCAGTTTCTTCTAATTACGTTCAAGAAATTCGTGGAATTTCACCTCTTCGCTTCACTATTTCATTTAATCTCAATTCGTGCTCGTGAACAGTTTCCACTAGATTACTCAAGGTGTTCAGGGTTTATTTGTTCTGTTCAACTCGACTACAGCATTCAGTTTGGTGCACCTCGAGATAAGTTTTACTCGCTTTGTGCAGTTTGTTAATAGTTGGTGCAATTTATTGTTACAGTTGTACTTTGTACCTACGTGTTTACAGTTACATAAACCATTATGTACAGTACCTATAGCAAAAATAGTTTTACAATATTTTTTTGGAATTCCTCAACATGTTTAAAGTCAAGCCATTAAATTGCGACAAAATCGAGCGAAGGTACCTTCACTGAGATCAATCAAGTCGATAAGGACATACCTGTCTGTCACATGAAGTAACTGGATTTGCTTGGAAAAATCCAACCGCCTTTGATATCTCCGTTTGGAACACTCTCATCTGGGTTTTGCTATATTAGAGACTATTCAGCATTCTAGTCTCTTCGACGTTTTTATAGGATTAAAATAAAGTTAGAAAAGCTTAACAACCTGGGGCTTATCACTAAAAATACAAAATAAACCCTAATAGCTTTAATTATTTTATTTCGTACCCGGACCAAAACGTTCATAATCAAGACCTTGCGCGGTCTTTACTCCGAGACATCTAATTTTCTCGAAACAAAATTAAGGCTGTCAGTAATACCTACACGCGCCTCGGTGCGACATCGTCAAGCCACACCGTCTGGAGAAGGGAATCGTCTCCCACTACTAATGAGTAAATGAAATTAACCTTGCCGTGTTCAACTGTTCATGTCGTACTATTTAACGTGGATTTACTAATTAATGGATTTTCATGACAAAGTATAATTGCTACTGTATTTTTGCGGTAGTATTTTAACTTTTTAGAGAACTTCAACTAAAGCTTGCAACTTTACATTTGTCTATCAAAGTGAAATTGCCAAAAAAACCGTGAAAGTCGTACATTTGTTTATCAAATTGAAATTGCCAAAAAAAGAAACTCGGCAGCTTGTGCGCTTGTATAAAACAAAATGAAAGACAATTTTGACCAAAAATGAAGCCTTCTTTCTGCAAAGGCACTTTTCCTCGTAATTATTTTCAATAGAAGGATTATGTGTTCACCGAGTTAAATTATTGTAAGTGGGAAATGGATCACGCTGGGCACGGAGTTATGCCAATGTTAAAAATTTATTCCAAGTTCTCGCTTTGTTCTTCGGTATAGTCGTACGTCCATTTAATGGACGTACGACTATCACTAATTTAGTGATTGTTGAGAGGTTTTATATCCACTTTGCATTGTTTATAGAAATGAGAAAGTAATAAGATGACCAACAAAGATACAATACATTTAAAGCAATTGTTTGATTAATTTCTATTAATATTAAATGACAGTACTCTCGAATTAATGGAAACCAATCCAGGGGTTTATTGAAACAAGAATTTACATTGTAGTTCATTACGTTAACAAAAATGTAATTGTGGTAACAAAAGCACTTCGATTCCTTTAATCTATTGATCCCACAGAGGACATACAATTTACAACTGTATTTGGTAACGGTTTTTCCCTTTAATCATCCGTTGTAATACCACCGCAGAATGTTGCCATTGACGACATAAATATTTTTGTATTAAACTGAAACACTTCGTGAGGTATATGCGGATTAATAAATGCGGATAGTGGCGATAAGTCCCCTCTTTGAGGAGTGGCTTGAGCGACGCCACGGCGTCCTCACCTTCCGCCTGACGCAGGTCCTCACCGGACACGGTGTGTTCGGGAGGTTCCTGCACCGAATCGGGCGGGAGGAAACGCCCGGGTGCTTCCATTGTGAGGATCGACCGGAGGACACGGTGCAGCACACGGTGGAGGTGTGCCCCGCGTGGGCGGAGCACCGCCGTGTCCTCGAAGCGGCGATCGGCGGCGGCGACCTCTCGCGTCCGGCCCTGGTGCAAGCCATGGTCCGGAGCGAGACGGAATGGGACGCCGTCACCTCCTTCTGCGAAGCAGTAATGCTAGAGAAGGAGGTGGCGGAACGTGAGAGGGAGCGAACCTCTCAACGTCCCGGCCGCCGCGGGAGACGCCCCGGGCGTCGGGGGCCACCACCACGTGGCCCCCGGCCACCGTAGGCGCGGGCCTGTGGACGGTGGGCTATGGGCTAGCTCGCCGTCCGTCCGTCTCATGACGACAGGCCGTGTCGACGGCGCGTTCGTGTTCCGCGCGCGCCTCAAAGAGAGTCAGCAAAAGGGAAGGGGTCCGCAGGGACCGATGCCTGCCGGGGTTGCGGGACTGTTCGAAAGAGATACCGTGGCCCCGGAACACAAAGGGCGATGAAGGAACATGGATGGGTTTTAGTCAGTAAAAGTCTGACACTCCCTCCTGCTCCGCCCAGAGCAGGAGGGGTTATTTGATGATTTCCCATCCGAAAAAAAAAAAAAAAAAAAAGGTATATGCGGATTAATAAGGGGACTATACTGTTATTAAATGTCCGATCTAATCCTACCAAATTTTAAAAGCTTTTCGATCACAATAAATGCACATTCACTTTTAGGTTCATAAATATTTATTATATTTATAATATGACACATAGCTGACATAGCGATGCTACTAAAGTTACTCAGTAATTTTTGTTCAAAGCTAGAAAAGAACTCTTCTTAAATTTCAAAAGAAAAAACTGCCTCAAGCGCTGAGTTACAGATCCTAGGTTTGAGTCCCAGGTTGAATGAAAAATACGTTCGTCAGTAGGATTTTTGAATTGTCAGACTGTTTAGCATTATATTCTTCTTCTTGGCGTGGCGATGACAATCTAGATTGTGTCGGCCCAGAACTGAGCCACCAGTTTGGCGCCTTCAGTAGCGATCATCAGTTCTGTAATAAACAAACAACAGGACACGCAGGACACGATACTACGTGCCCCATCGTTTGTGGAACAGCACCATATTTACACTGCATAACACACCACATCAAACTACTCCACATTATATTGAAAATATTATTTAACTCAACCAATTTCAATTCGAGTAGTCAGAAAACGTCCACATTTAATATGCCTTCAGCGAAAATTAAAGCTCCGAGTCAACGCAGTTTTCGAATTTCCCTCCACTTCCCTCAACGTTGTGGTGCCGGAGCTACGGATCCTGAACTCAACTAATGAGAACCGTTTTATTTATTTTGCATTCTTTGTATTTACAGTTACAGATGACGATTCATTCATTCTTTGACTTTTCCATCAATGTATGCCTTGATTAATATCTGATAAAGAAATGCTTGTAGTTTTGGAGTAGTTTCTTAGATAGTTTGACGTTCTTATTCGTCAAATCTGGATTCTAAGAGGTATTTGAATCTGAGCGTTTTTCCTGGGCGATATCTTAGCCCGCTATATTATCTCGAAACATTAACCCTTCCTATTACGTATCTTTTTGATCTCCAGTGACAATCAAGCTTGTATACCAAACTTTGATGACAACCGAGGATGTCAAAATATTGGTATTACGTATTACACAGAATTGATATCACTTTACGGTGACTAACAGCCCGGGTACAGTGTAACGTCTTTCACGAAAGCCACTTTAAACTCAGTTGTCATCAATTTGTTGTCTACTATGCTTACATAATCGCAATATTAGAAGAATCGAAAGCGTCTGTCAAAATGAGTTACGGTGACTATCAGCCACGATAGGCACCGATGACGTCATATTTGATCGCGACTGGTCATACATAATACGAAACTAACATTTTGACAGTTATTTGACGGGCACTGAGCCCAGTTACTATCATTTCGAGCTGTCAACAGAGATATGTAATGGGCCTGCAGGTCTTAGTAAAGCCTCTATACAACTCTTACCCACGCATCCATTCTCCACTCGCCTCAATAAAAAAGATACGAAAGAAAAATCCTTTGTGGGGAACTTACGTATTGGTTTACGGAAATTCTTACTCGAAACTTATCAATATTTCTCCATCATGTGTTTTCAGGGAACCCGTTAAATAACGAAGCAAAAAAGAATGGCTTGTAACCCTTTCATTCATCATTGGGACTTTGAAAAAGGACCCTTGTAACATCGGATAGTGTAGCTACTGCAGTACTAGGGACAAATCCGTGTGTAATTTGAATCAATGGCCATCCCATGTGGAAATGTTTTCGGTTTTTCCGAACGAAAAAACTTCTCTTTTGCGCCCCTCGAGTGATAAACTATTTCGGTAACGGAAAGTTAGTGTGCGGTAACCATTTAAAAGTTTTCACATTCTTCATTCTTTTTACCACTGCTGTATGTTAAATTGTTTTACAAAACCAAGTTTTTTTTTTAATATATAAAATTTGCTTGTAACAAATAATTTCTTCGAAAAGCACTTTTTAGTAACTAAATAATTGGTAAAATATTATTATTTATTTTACCAATCCAGACTATATGATATTAGCAAGACTCATTTGTTAATGAGGTACCGCATTACGATGTTGCCTGTTACAGCTTGTCCCGCTCATTCGGCATCGTTCAATTCTGTGGCTTCATCTGAAAATGTCAAATTGAACGTCTAGCAATTTGGTTAATATCAAACACCTTACATAGCGTAAGAAATGAAATACAGAACTTTTAATGTAATATTCAATTACTTAGGTAACGATAATAGCAGAGAATCAAAAGTTATAATGATAGTATACCAAGACCAAGACCAAGACCAAGGTATTTTTGCCTGAAGCAATGGGCGTAAGAAAAAATTTTTCCGCCAAAGAAATAAAAACATAATTACCTAACCTTTGTAAATTATGAACAAAAAGTAAATGAAATTTCTCTTTTTTTATTCTTTGCTGCGTAGTTTTACTTCAAGTAATTTAAAAAAAACAAACCAGTCCTTTAGTACATAGTTTCCCTGGGCCCACCAGTTTCAAAGACTTTTGTGAAGTTCTTTTAAGCCACTGAAAGTAAGCACGCAGTTGATTCTAGACTTAAAATATCTGAAAGACTCGCCGAGTAACTTAGAATAGTTTCTAACTTACTCAAGTGGTGCTTTTACTAGAGCAATCTAGAAAATCGTGAAGTTGTGGATCAAAATAAATGTGTAATCTTACCTATATACGTAACTTGATAAAAATTCCTAGTGTTCAACCTACTTTAATTAGACTCTGCGTTAATCATAGCATGTAGTATACCTAGCGCTAGGAAATTTTACATACATATCGAACATTATGCCTGTTTTCCCCAGAAGGTTAGGCAGGATTGTACCTAAAGGACAACCACATAACATGTACACAGGTACGTAAATTCCCAACAAGCTAAGTTTCTATCAAGCCTCCAGTCACTCCAGTCAATTTAGTTAAAACCGGGCTACGTACAAGAGGTAATTGAGAATTCGCTTCTGTTAACTACTGTACGCAGCTGGAAATTTGTTAAGAAAGTAATAACAATAATTAATTGTAGCTATGTAGGAAAAATATTAATTTCGCCAACCACGCCAATTTGTGTTATACAAAACGTCACTTTTTTGACAGTGAGACCAACTCGCTAAAACGGGCAAAATGTTGACTTCTGCCAATGAGTTTTATTTACCTACAACCTAAAGTTAACATCAATTCGTACAACTTTTTTATGTGCCCTTGCTCTACTGTCAATTTGGCAGATATCTTTTACAAGCCCCTAATTTTTCATAGCGTCGTATAATAAGTTATGTCACGTTATAAGATGGAGCTGACGTTCTGGTAATTACAATTTTTTGTCATTTCGAAATGGTTTGTTTGGTTTTAATAGCCGGAGTTGATTTTTGCGGCAGTGATACAACGAGGTTTATGTAAACAATAGGCCAATTTTATGATTATGCTTCCTTGTTTTGGAGGAAGACAAATAATTGTACCTAACCAGAAATAAAATAGGCCAGACCTGGCAAGTATTCAAGAAACTTTCGTAATAAGGTATATCAGCCTTATTGCTTTTAACTTTAAACAACAAACGAGTCTAGCGCTACCTTTGTATCTTGTACGGGCTTAAACCCTTAGATAAAAAAATATAACGCTTATGTTTCCACTTTAAATTAATGAACTGGCTGCAGAGCTACTTTACAAAAAATGCTAACTTTATATAGCAATAACTTGTGTTATTAGCTTAACAAACTTTCAAGGTATATAGACAGGGAGTAAATTTCTTCGTGCCCTATAAAAAAGGGAGAATCCTTCGACCAGACGGGTGTTGTTAGGTGGGCTACCTGCCCGACATTTGTTGGCTTTGCACTTTGGTAAACTGAAACTATTTTTCATGACACTTTGGTTGAAAACTTAAAGTTAGTGCCCCTTTACCGCCATTTATTTCATATTCCTTTTACGTTTTCGTGAGCTCTGTTGAAGAGTATCAAATACGAAATACAATTTAATATGTATTGAAAGGATTTTTATTGACTTGGAAAATACTTGGCACAGAATGATTGGGTCGATACAAGTAAGAAAAACACAAATCCAATATGAAAACAAGTACTCGTTATTCTGTGGAAATGTTTTCACGTTGAGATTTTTTACTATATAAAAGTGAGGTGTTCTCTTAGAACATGTCTATTGCTTTTCTATCGTGTTTTACTTCGAAAGTGGTTCTAATAAAACCTCCCACTTACATTGATAGAGATAAAACATATTTATTGATAGACAATAACGTTAACTTTCAGGATACTTATGTATGAAAAACATGTAAATTGATAACAATTTATGATACGTATTGTATTTTGATATTGTTTTTTTCTTGTTTCAGGTAAGAGACAACACACAATTTATACCTTTTATACGTTCCTACTGAGGCTAGTTAGGCCTTAATTTTAATAGCCACGAAATTCAGTAAATAAAATATTTTCTAAGAAAGAAATCGCAATTAGCGCTTTTTACATGAAAGAAAACTTCTGAACTCATGCTCTTTTTCACCCATTGTTACATTGCTATTTGAGGCATTTACAAAAAAAAAAACAATATAGGTGTCATTTACTCGCACACAATACAGCGTGCAGATAACAATTACGCAGTACTGTTGGCATATTACTCTCACACTCAAACAGTTTTTGTATCGCTCTGACAGTTTTATGAATAGCGGCACATGTAGGCTTTGGCAGCAGACGGGAGGCTCCTGGACCCACTCCAGCAATCGTAAACTTTATGTGTAATGCAAGGGGTCCATCTGACCCACATACACAGCAACTGAGCGTTATACTCGTAGATTGATATTTACACACAATATGAAGCAGATTTTTTCAGAATATTGTGAAGCTGGGGCACACAATATTGATGTGTTATAGTTTTATGCACTCTGTTATTTTGATAGGTGCAATTATTTTTTAATTCCATGATTTTCTTTTCACTGTCAAAGATTCATGGTCGCTGTCTGTTGTAAACAAAATCCACCGCTCTCAAGTGTCGTTTCTTTTCAACATTCTTTTATTTTAATTAGCTCGATCACTCATCGCAAAGTGCAATCAATCTTTTTAAGATGCTGAAGATAATTCTGCCTCTCCGAAAACCTTTCAGATGATTAGTTTTATACAAGCCGCAGTAAAAATGATAACAGTGCTCTTAGAGACCGGTTTCCGTCTTTGGCAAGCCTCCAAAGTGGTGGGGGAAGTAATTCGGTATTTGTCAGAGGGATGTAGATGCCGTTATCAAAAGTAATTCAAGTTTTGAGTAGCTTTCTTTTAAGATTGATTTCAAATGAAATAAGCGAATTTTGAAGAGTTTGCATTGAAAATGAGATCTTCATCTCATTTTAAATGCAAACTATCACCTGCGAAAATTACTAGTAGGTATAACTCCGGTGCTTAAATATTAATCATTTAAAAAGTAGACGCCAGAAAAACACTGTTTGTCTACAATGTAAATACAATCTAGATACGTTTCATGTTTTCCAATAATGAAAGCATACTAAGTAAATTCATTACGTTTTGTTCGTTTAAAAAAACAAACTGTAAAGTTTTCAGTTTATTTTACCAAATTTGGTAAGCTAAGCTTTGCCAAAACCTTCTTCTCAGTCCTCGTAATACTGTGAAGTGATGTCCTATAAAACGGTTACATGAACTGTACGTCGCATAAAAATAATATATTATGTTTCTGGAAAACAAAAATACTTTCATACTAAATAGCTTTTACATCACAAATAATAACAGGAGCTGCTGAATAATTTAACAGATTCTTTTATTTCAAAAATGGATTTCGTCGAAACTGGCATTTATTTTAGACAATGCACGACGATTATTTGAATAAAAAGGCTCTTGTGGAGTCACGTCTATCGTCCTCACAAACGCTTCGAGCGAACAAATGCGAAATTAGAGATGGAACCTTTTTTATTTCGACATCGGAATGATTGAGTTGTGAAGGCTCTGCTATAAGCCCTTCGTACACAGTGCTACGCAAATCTCAGATACTAATGTTGTGTACCTACGTCTTAACTTGCAATGAACTTGTAGTGTACGGTCGGTACACACAGTATTGAGTCGTGAGACGTAAATTAACATTGGCCATTGTAGGCAAATGGTTTCATACAAAAAAACACCAAGCTGTTAAAACGGCTTCTCCTACTGCTTCCCAAGTTTTCTATGTAATATCGATTTTAGGATATTCTTTCAGTTTGTATTAATACAAACAAGAATTTTTCTCCGCAGAAAACAAACCAAAAATTATATTATGTAATGTAATATCTTTGTCTTTGAACTTAATATTCAATTATGGCTTCCTATCCTAAAAATATGAGCAACATAGAGCATAGGTAGTAGCGACGAATGGATGCGAAGTGCGACGCGTGCGAGAGGTTCGTATAAAAACGTCTGTGAATTAATATTCCGGTAGTCGCCTAGATATTGCGGTAGCAGCAAAGGTACCAAAGTCGTCGGGTATCGGAGATTTGCGTAGCATTGTGTACGAAGAGCCTTAGATGAAAAGGAAATTAAAATGGACTACGAACGAACATACGAATTCATTTGATATCGGGAAATGAGAGGCAGGCAATTCTGTTTTTGACGTTCATTAAAGAATTTTCAGATTTTATTTCGGTTGAAATAAATAATTACGACACCCAATTTTATACGTTTTTACATAATTTTAAATTGACATTCATCCATCGCTGTTGTGACGTTAATTTATGATATACGATATTTAACGTTCACAACACACAACTTCCGTTAAATAGATTCTAATACAAAGAACAGATCATAATACGTCATTCACATCTGAAGAACATGATCTCAATAATACCATCAAACTTAGAATCAGAGCACGGATTCGAATTTTCAACAGTAATAAGATTCTTACAATAGCAATTATTCCTACGCTGTTACCATAAATGCACCCGGAGAAATAAATCCTTCTACGTGACTAAACTCTTTAAAACGTCATAAAAAATATTGGTCTCCGTGTGACCGTGGTGTGACCGTTATTCGAGGCAGAGCTGTCATGGAACGTGGTGCGGTAAATTGACTTATGGTTTATGCTTGTAATTTTTAAGTTGTAGTATACGTAATCATTACTTCTTTCTTTATAGTGTAGTTTCACACCCCCAACCCCATCACCCCAACCTATTATTTGCTATTTACCAAGTGTCACTGTTTATCAAATTCCAATGTCATAAAAACTACATAGTCCAGCTATCTACCTTATCGTTGAAGAAAGAAACTATAATTAAACTATTCTTAAGGTTTAATGATCGCATGATCGCAAGATCGTGTCTACGTTTTATGTAGCAGTTGCTGCTCAGGTATTCATCCATGATTATAGTGAGGTTTATTATTTACCGGCTTATAACACAGTGACCCACTTCTCTCAGAAGATGGAGTAAAGACTACTGATGCTACATGCTGCAAGAGACATACACAAAACGAGCACATAAACGGAACCAGTTCGTGCTACATAAGGTAATATGTGCTTACCCATATAACCGAGATGGCTCTCGACAAGGCGCTGCACAGGAAGCGAGTCACATCTGCATAGACATTCTCTATTTATAGCCTTTCCGTCGATTTGTGAGAAATACGTGCAATATCTGCTAAGCGTGTAATAAATTGAACGATTTTATGCTAAATATTTTGCGCATATGCTGCCATCTGTCATGGTAATGCTGTTTTATGGTTGTAAAAATATTACGGGGGGAATTAGTACGGATACTTACGGGTGGAGTGCTGGTGTGAGTGGGAGGCGTTGTTTATGTAATCTATCTGTAAAGTCGACAAATATAATGTCTGCAACCAAGTAAGATATAAAAACAACACTTTACTATATTTTCTCAACTAAAACATACTCGTTTGTTAGAATGAATGGGTCTACCCATACATGGAGAAGTAGGCCCAAAGTACGTCCAGATTATGACAATTTGAGATAGTGATAATTGATTAACAACAGTATTATTATGTTTTGTGTACTGTACAAACCATTCTTGTGAGAGACATCACGAAAAAACTAAAATAGTTTCTTAGCATTGCTGATTTACGAGTCACAATAAATCCAAGCCTCTGTTAGTACCTTCAGATCACGTTCAGCTCACTACAAAAAACAGGAGACTCGTAAATAATGAATCGGAACAAGTGTAACAGAGATCGTGATATATCTATGAGAGCTTGTGTTGTTAAGACGTAGTTCAGGGATACACAGCAATCAATCCGGAGAAGCACGCATATTTGTTTGAGAAAAACATTTGCTTCATATTTAACTTTTAACGTATTAGGGCCTGCGCAGACGACAGACTATCCGTGACACACTTTTTAGTCTGTGAAAATAGAACTTAAGCAATTATAATGTGGTAACGCATACGACGCGCCAAAAATTCCGTGTCATTCTGGCAGTACGCATCGCGCCGCACAAAAAGTGCGCGAAAAAACAGAACGTTTGCTCCAACACATGCTAACGCGGACGGCGCACATTTTTAGTATGCAATCTGCACTCGTTAGTGGTTAATCTGCTCTATGAAGATGTGCGTCATGTGCGTTGAGCCTGCGTAAAATCCGCGACGGACTTTTTGTATGCCATGCAGACATTTTGTGCGCCACAAACTCTATCACACAAAAAGTCCGTCGTCTGAACCTTACTTTTTAACCGACTTCAAAAAAGGCGGAGGTTATATGTTCGTGTGTATGTATTTTTTTTTTTTTTTTTTATGTATGTTACTTGATTTCTCTCCCATTTGTGGACCGATTTTCAAAATTCTTTTTTCATTTGATAGAGTACACTCCTGAGGTGGTCCCATTTTAATTTGGTGAAGATCTGATGCTGACCTTCGGAGATATACAATGGAACTCTTCAAAAAGAGACGGCAAATCTGTTGTGATAGCTCCAATCGGTTGGATGTTCATTGTTTATACAATATCATGACGGAACATCACGCCTGTATGCTCTGAGGGGGTACGCAGAAGTGTACAATTTACCTGATTTCTCTCCCATTTGTGGACCGATTCTCAAAATTCTTTTTTTATTTGAAAAAGTATACTCCTGAGGTGGTCCCATTTTAATTTGGTCAAGATCTGATGCTGATCTTCGGAGATATACAATAGAACTCTTCAAAAAGGGACGGCAAATCTGTTGTGATAGCTCGAATCGGTTGGATGTTCATTGTTTAAACAACATCATGACGTAACATTACACCTGTTTGCTCTGAGGGGTACATAGATGTGTACAGTACACCCAGATTTCGACAGTTATGGCATGTTATGTTCCATTTATTGGGGATAAGCCTATTACTATGACATGTATTGTTAACCATGTACAGGTAACAGTCAGAAGTCGACTGCCAATCTCGCAACACAATGGCAAAGCAATATTGGTGGTACTTATGACCTTCTTCTATAAGAACGTTTGACAACACTTACACATTAGCAACTTGTTGCCCGCTTAAGATTGTTATTACAAATTTCAATGAGTTGTGTAAGTGATACGGTGGCCAAATTGGTTGTTAGCGTTGGAACATCACTCACACGGATAAATATGCGTATGTGTGTATAGGCGCCGCCGCCCGTATAGCGCAAACGATAATGTGCATTGCGGTGGAAGTGGAATTTTGACCTTTGACTGTACAATGAATGCATAGCAAATATTTATAAGTATAGGATATTACAACTAAAAATGGAAAAATAAAATAAAACTTTTTTGCCAAAAATAAAACCGACTTCAAAAAAAATAACAAACAAAAAAAACACAAAAAGAAAAGGACAAAAAAATACACTAAAAGAAAAACAAAAAAAAAAAGCACTAAAACAAAACCACAAAAAAGTGAAAAATAACTTTAGCTTCAGAAGCCGGTGAGAAAAACACCAAATCAATCAAAGGTCAAGTTTCAGAAGTCGGTGACAAAAACACTAAATCAATTAAACAAGGTCACCGACTTCTGAAACTTGACCTTTGATTGATTTGGTGTTTTTCTCACCGGCTTCTGAAGCTAAAGTTATTTTTCACTTTTTTGTGGTTTTGTTTTAGTGCTTTTTTTTTTGTTTTTCTTTTATTTATCCTACGTTAGCTTCGCTAATTAAAACTCATAGAAAGCAATATTAGTATAATACTAGCTGACCCGCGCAACTTCGTCTGCGTCACATGAGAGAGAGAGGGTTAGAGAGAGTGGAGTCAACCTTGAAAGATAGACATAATGCTATCGCGGTTTTTTTTAGAACGCTTTAAAACGAACAATTCCCTAATACATGATTGTTGCGCAACTTTAACCGTTTATGCAGCGCCCGCAAAGGAAGCTCTCGAAAGAAATAAATTTTCCTTGTTTTTGCAACATTTATCATTGATGCTCCGCTCCTTTTAATTATAGCGTGATGTTAGATAACCTATAGCCATCCTCGATAACTATTCAACACTAAAAGTTTTCCTGTAATTAGGCCGTTCAACCAATCAAAATCTCTTTAGCTTTATAATATTAGTAGATACATATATACCTACGTAGATCCAAGTGGGTAACAATTTAATTTCTTCGATATATTTGCATTAATCGCTAAAATAATCTACTTATGTTTTTCCAAAAAAGGGCTTACCTCGACAGCCTTTTTTTTCGGATGGGAAATCATCAAATGACTCCTCCCGCTCTGGGCGGACCAGGAGGCAGTGTCATACTGTTACTGACTAAACCCATCCATGTTCCTTCATCGCCCTTTGTGTTCCGGGGCCACGGTATCTCTTTAGAACAGTCCCGCAACCCCGGCAGGCATCGGCCCTTGCGGACCCCTTCCTATTGCTGACTCTCTTTGAGGCGCGCGTCGAACACGAACGTGCCGTGGACACGGCCTGTCGTCATGAGACAGACGGACGGCGAGCTAGCACATAGCCCACCGTCCACAGGCCCGCGCGTACGGTGGCCGGGGGCCACGTGGTGGCCCCGGACGCCCGGGGCGTCTCCCGCGGCGGCCGGGACGTTTAGAGGTTCTCTCCCTCTCACGTTCCCCCACCTCCTTCATCCTTAGACACTCGATGACAGTCATACTCCAGCTAGGTCGAAAGTTCTCGTCAAAGGTGCAAGAAATTAGCCCAAACACGATTTTTCAATTATAAGTGGGACCAACTTTGAGATGTACCTACGCTATTTACAAACAAAAGGACCATGTACGGACTTCTCTGTAAAAGTTATCCGTGGTCATATATAAAAAAAATACGCGTCGAATTGAGAACTGCCTTCTTTTTGTTTCGTCGGTTAAAAAACCAATCTTGAGGCAATTTACACGTTTGCGGCGGCGACCTCTCGCGTCCGGCCCTGGTGCAAGCCATGGTCCGGAGCGAGACGGAATGGGACGCCCACAGTGGATCGTCCCCATACAAGAGGTCGGACATAGAATGAAAAATTAAAAAAGTATTTAATTTAAAAAATATATATATACAGTTGCATTCCTCTATTGAAGAACAACAAAAAATGTTACTACGCTTTTTTTATTTGACCAGCACTTTAGGAGCTATTCGATGAAAACTGTTATTTTTGTATGGAAACGAACACAAAAATGTCTGTATCTCATGATTCCCTCCTTGTTTCGATTTGCGGTTTTCACTATTGTCTTTTACCTATTTTATGCCACGTTTTCTTCAAGGACACATGGTGCCCGCAGAGCGCCCCTTTCGAGATATTTTGCCTATAGTAACTATCTTTGTTATTGTATTACTGATGGAATGGAGGTACATTAAGTATACTTATTACTGAGAATTAGTCATCACTAAGTAGTTCCTTAAATAACAGGTGCATTTGTGAGTACTTTAATGACTTATTAACGCTTTTGTTGCAATATAACAAAAGCGTTAATGAGTAATTAAGTAACGACTACCAGTACTTGCTTAATCTAATTAGTTATTGTAATTACCATGTTAACAGCCCTTAAGCTCTGCATTGTGATTGGCTCATATGTCATCATTGGCTTATCAAATTCATTACTAGTTGCAACTTGCTGCCCTATATATTTTAGTGTGTTTTGCAAATATTATTCAGTTGTAATTTAACCTCTACCAAGTGTTGTCATTATGGCTTTCCGTGGGTTTTCTATCTTGATCTTTATGTTGCTCTTCGTAATCATAAAGATCTTCGTGACTATGAAAATTTATGTAATACATTGAAGTCGAATAGTAACGTCCAGTTAAGTGAAAATGATGTTTCGGATCTAAAGAACTGGTGTCGACGATTTTGCTATCGGGTTTACTCCAAATGGGTGCAATCAAGAAGGACAGTCGACAAGTTCATGGACAAGAACAGAGAGTGGTTAAGTTCCGATATCATTTGGCCAAATTGCTTTAAGGAAAATATTGTTCACACTGAAGAAGCTAAAGATGAGACAGAAGAGGTAATCAGTCCATCAAAATCAGATGCATCAACTTCAACATTTAAATCTCCTCGAAAACGCTTTGAAGATTTATCCAGTAGACAGAAAAGAAGACGTGTTGATGAAAATATGGCTAGTTGCAGTCGTCCAGATGAGCTTTTACATACTGTTGAAAGTGCACTTAAGTCTGCCGGAAAAAATGATGTGGCCAGAATCATGAAGCATTTGCTGGGAAATCTTGAACATGTCTCAACCGTTCTGAATGTCCTGGAAACTAAACAGAATACTTTGCTTCGTGAAGTTCCTACTCACAAAGCACTTGCTCTTTACGTTCACATGCAGTTATCCAAGTGGCGTTACATCACACTTAGGGACTTTAATTTTAAAGAAGGTCATGCGAAATACCCAAGCTATTACATGTTAGTGAAAGAAAAACTTAAGTGTTACCCGGCAAAAGAAGACGTAACTGTGACTGATACTTCCGCAAAGATACGACTCCAAGCCCTCCTTGATCTCACAGTTAGGAGGCTGATCGATTCACTTGAACCGAATTTTGATGCAAATGTAGTAAATGGGGTTTTGATGGAGCTTCAAGTCAAAGCATTTATCATCAAAGAACAACAACAAGTGAACAAGATTAATTCAGTGTATTTATGGCAAGTCTTGTACCTCTTAAGTTAGTGACTTCTAGTGGAAACACAATGTGGCAGAATGATCGGCCATCGTCAACCACATATTTTCGTCCGATTTCATTTACGTTTATGAAAGAAACGGAGGCAAATGTAAAGGCTGAAATGGATATATTTGAGACCGAGATTCGTGAACTGAACCCAACTGCTTGCGGCAATGCTACTGTTACGCACAATCTGTGGTTAACCATGATTGATGGTAAGGTACATTCAATCATATCGGGAACATCGGCAGCAGTATGTGATTTGTGCAAAGCTCGCCAAAGTGAGATGAATAATTTGGAAGAAGTGAGAGCTAAACCTGTGAACGAAGATTTATACAAGCACGGATTTAGTTCGTTGCATGCTTGGATTCGGTCTATGGAGTGTTTATTACACATTGCCTACAGAATGGACATAAAATCATGGCAAGCAAAAGGTGACGATAATAAAAGAATTGTTAAAGATAAGAAAGAAGCTATTCAAGCTGCTTTCCGAAGAAACACAGGCTTACTTCTGGATGTTGTAAAGCAGGGTAGTGGCAATACAAACACTGGAAATACTGCTAGAAGGTTTTTTGCAAACCCTGAAACGACTGCGGAAATTACAAAATTAGACGTCAATTTAATTAGAAGACTCGCTGTAATTTTGCAATGCATTTCCTCAGGCGAAAAAATTGAAATCCAAAAATTCAAGTTATATTGTGATGAAACAGCAAATTTCTTCGTATAGTTATTTCCATGGTATAACATGCCATCAAGTTTGCATAAATTGCTGATTCATGGATCGCAGATAGTGGAACACCTATCAGTAGTGCCTATAGGTTTTTTGTCTGAGGAAGCATCTGAAGCAAGAAACAAGGATTTTCGTAAATTTAGAGAAACTCATACGCGAAAGCACAGTAGCATCGCCACTAATAAAGACATTCTTCATAATCTTCTTTTATCTTCCGATCCTCTTCTAACGAGCCTCCGACCGAGGATGCCCAATAGAGTTAAAAAATCTTCATTTAGAGAACTGGACGATTTGCTCATACATGACCAGAGTGAATTGGAGCTTATTGACATTTCAACAGATACAATAGTTGGAGCAGTTTCGGAATGTAGTGACATTGAAGAAGATGACGACAATAATAATCATGATGTCGTTATTGATGAAAACGAAGAAAATATAGTTTAAGTCTTATAGTAATATAATTGTTAGTAACTTTAAGGTAGTATTAGTTTATTTATTTTTTATTATAATCAATATTTACAATTTAGTTATTAGTAATTGTTTTATTTTTTATTTATAAATTATTATAGGTTTAAGTGTAATTTATTTAAAGATTTAAATATATTTTACAGTGTTAAAATAAAAAAAAATATAAATACGTATTTTCTTATTCATCAACATCATAAAACATTTCTTTTCTTTTTGATTTGTTATTGTTAATGTGATGTCACAACTCATTACCGATATATTTTTTTTCAATTTACATATAGAACTCACTAATGCACCTTTTATTCATTTAACTTCTTATGTGTAATTCTTAGTAATTATAATAAATAATTAGATTAAGCAAGTACTGGTAGTCGTTACTTAATGACTCATTAACGCTTTTGTTATATTGCAACAAAAGCGTTAATAAGTCATTAAAGTACTCACAAATGCACCTGTTATTTAAGGAACTACTTAGTGATGACTAATTCTCAGTAATAAGTATACTTAATGTACCTCCATTCCATCAGTAATACAATAACAAAGATAGTTACTATAGGCAAAATATCTCGAAAGGGGCGCTCTGCGGGCACCATGTGTCCTTGAAGAAAACGTGGCATAAAATAGGTAAAAGACAATAGTGAAAACCGCAAATCGAAACAAGGAGGGAATCATGAGATACAGACATTTTTGTGTTCGTTTCCATACAAAAATAACAGTTTTCATCGAATAGCTCCTAAAGTGCTGGTCAAATAAAAAAAGCGTAGTAACATTTTTTGTTGTTCATCAATAGAGGAATGCAACTGTATATATATATTTTTTTAATTAAATACTTTTTTAATTTTTCATTCTATGTCCGACCTCTTGTATGGGGACGATCCACTGTGCGCCGTCACCTCCTTCTGCGAAGCAGTAATGCTAGAGAAGGAGGTGGCGGAACGTGAGAGGGAGAGAACCTCTCAACGTCTCGGCCGCCGCGGCAGACGCCCCGGGCTTCCGGGGCAACCACGTGGCCCCCGGCCACCGTAGGCGCGGGCCTGTGGACAGTGGGCTATGGGCTAGCTCGCCGTCCGTCCGTCTCATGACGACAGGCCGTGTCGACGGCGCGTTCGTGTTCCACGCGCGCCTAAAAGAGAGTCAGCAAAAAGGAAGGGCCGATCCGCAAGGACCGATGTCTGCCGGGGTTGCGGGACTGTTCGAAAGAGATACCGTGGCCCCGGAACAAAAGGGCGATGAAGCAACATGGCTGGGTTTTAGTCAGTAAAAGTCTGACACTCCCTCCTGCTCCGCCCAGAGCAGGAGGAGTCATTTGATGATTTCCCATCCGAAAAAAAAAAACAAAAAATAGGCAACTGACACGGGCGAGGGTCATTCAATTCAGAAAATGGAGTGAAATAAACAACGCCGTCTATCGACCAAAATGTTAAACTGCTAAAGTATATTACCTATGCTATAAATTTTTTTTAAAGCTGGTCAGTCGATTTAAAAGTTATGACTGTGGTGAGCACATTTTTAGTCATTGGTATCATTTTAGTTCAACAGATGTCGCTGCATGTATGTATCTTACATTTGATGATTAGTTCTTCTTGAAAACTATAAGTTCATATATCTTTTGATAGAATTAACCGATTTCAATGAAACAAACACTAAATCATACCCCAAGTTACACACAATTTTTATGTATAAACATTGTCAGCATTGAATTCGTAGATTTTACGTGATGTGCGCACAAACAAACAGACAAACAGACAAAAATTTCAAAATTTATGGAAATGGGTTCTGTTACTTATCTTTTCACACGCTGGCTATTTTTTGTTTCAATTTCTTCAATGTACAAAAATGACTTTTCTACAGATTTATTATATGTACTAGCTGACCCGCGCAACTTCGTCTGCGTCACATAATAAGAGAAAGAGAGAGAGGGCTAGGTTAGAGATTCTGAGACCACCTTAAAAGATAGACATCATTATGTTATCGCGGACTGTTTTTTAACTTTTTAAGAAGAACAATTCCGTCATTTATGATTATTGCGTAAACGGTTAAAGATTCCCAAAAGGAATCTCCAGTTTTTTGCAATATTTGTCTTTGATGCTCCGCTCCTATTGGTTGTGGCGTGATGTTTTATAACGTATAACCTTCCTCGATAAATGGGCTATCCAACACTAATAGATACTTTTAAGTCGAACCAGTAGGCATAGCCAAGTTACAAACGTTTCATATCGATTCTCTTTCTACAATCGTAAACCTCTCGGTTTCAGCGATTGTAGATAGCGCTAAAATGGTAGCCAAGTTGACACGACTGAGTCGATCGCTCGTTCTCTAATGTCTGTAGAAAAAACCTACACTTAAGTCTATGGTGAGCGTTCCTACCAAAGAGTATTGCGATCAACATTATAGAAACGATATCTATTCTATCATTTTGAACGATGTAAACTTGTCTACGAATTCAGTAGTTCCTGAAATTAGCGCGTTCAACCATCCAAACAAACTCTTCAGCTTTATAATATTAGTATAGACTCAAGTAGGTAACAATTTAATTTCTCAGAAATATTTGCGTTAATCGCTAAAATATTCTAAATACTTATATTTTTCCAAATGAGGGCTTCCCTCGACAGCCTTACGTTTTCATCCTTAGACACTCGATGACGTCTAAAGTTCTCATCAAGGAACACAAAATGAGCCGAAACACGATAAAACTCCATTAAACTATTGCGGATCTCTCGCAACTGCCTTCCCTCTCCAACGTCAGACCTTCTTTGATAGTCATACTCCACCCAGGTCTAAAGTTCTCATCAAGGTTCATCAAAATGAGCACAAACACGATATAGATGATGTAAACTCTGAGAACCTCTTGCAACTGCCTTCCGTCTCCATCGTTAGAATATCGATGACAGTCATACTCCAGCCAGAGTTAAAGTTCTCATCAAGAGCCTGAAATGAGCCTAAGAACGATCTTCTTCTTGTTTATCGTGTGATTAGTGCCTAACCTGGTGTCAGAGTTTTTATGCCGTCCAATGGCCTCTGACTTGGAGGCGCTACGCCGGGGGGAAACTCCGCTGCCGCGGAAAATTGTCGCTCAGCGGACAGACTTCCGGCGGGATCTCATGGCGACATGGAGAGAACGACTGTCGCAACCCCGTGCAGGGCACGCCACAATAGTGGCGATAAGTCCCCTCTTTGAGGAGTGGCTTGAGCGACGCCACGGCGTCCTTACCTTCCGCCTGACGCAGGTCCTCACCGGACACGGTTGTTTCGGGAGGTTCCTGCACCGAATCGGGCGGGAGGAAACGCCCGGATGTTTCCATTGCGAGGATCGACCGGAGGACACGGTGGAGCACACGGTAGAGGCATGCCCCGCGTGGGCGGAGCACCGCCGCTCGAAGCGGCGATTGGCGGCGGCGACCTCTCGCGTCCGGCCCTGGTTCAAGCCATGGTCCGGAGCGAGACGGAATGGGACGCCGTCACCTCCTTCTGCGAAGCAATAATGCTAGAGAAGGAGGTGGCGGAACGTGAGAAGGAGAGAACCTCACAGCGTCCCGGCCGCCGTGGAAGTCGCCCCGGACATCCCGTCGCCCGGCCACCGTAGGGGCGGGCCCGTGGACGTCGGGCTATGGCTTAGCTCGCCGTCCGTCCGTCTCATGACGACAGGCCGTGTCGACGGCGCGTTCGCGTTCCACGCGCGCCTCAAAGAGAGTTGGCAAAAAGGAAAGGGTCCGCAAGGACCGATGTCTGCCGGGGTTGCGGGACTGTTCGAAAGAGATACCGTGGCCCCAGAACACAAAGGGCGATGAAGGAACATGGATGGGTTTTAGTCAGTAAAAGTCTGACACTCCCTCCTGCTCCGCCCAGAGCGGGAGGAGTCATTTGATGATTTCCCATCCAAAAAAAAAGGGCCTCTGACTTGGTTTTACTTGCCGTCGACAAATATCTCTCAGGCATGCTGGTTTCCTCACGATGGTTTTCTTCACCGAAGCAAGTGATAATTATACAAAACGCACATGAATCCGAAAAATCAGAAATGCATGACTTGGGTTCGAACACGATTTTTTTCAATTTTATATGGGACCAACTTTGAGAAATACGCTTTTCACTAAAAAAGAATCATGCAAATCGGACCTCTCTGGAAAAAGTTATGCGTCATCATCATCATCATCCACAGCCTGAATTCACCCACTGCTGGGTATAGGCCTCTTCTGTTTGTGCTAAGTTCCACGCTCTTTCCGTTTCTAGGACGCCACCCGGTCACAGCTTTACTCCACCTACGATCACCGCGCCTTGCTAGGTGTCCTGCCCAACTCCATTACACAGCTGACACGGGCGAATGACAGTATTTATCATTCTTTCATAATAATCTTAACACTGCGATTCAGAAAATGGAGTCAATTTAAACTGCTAAAATATATGCTTGGAAAGCGATCGACTTGCTTTCCATGCATACAAAAGCTCCACGTCTACAGATTTACTAAATGATAGTTTTATATTAATAAATATAGATAAATTTTGATTGAAATAAATTATTCCCTAACCGTCGTTTATATGGTTAAAAAAAAACTAAAAGTATGTATAAACTATGTAGTAATGATTTCGAAACCTTAAAGCTTTAAAAAAAATCAAAATACTTAGTTACAAAAAGCGAAAACTGGATGGGGATCGAACATGCGAACCTAAGTTATTATCTTACAGCATTAAACAAATCAAAATTAATACAAAAAGTGAGTCTTGACTGAGGCTCGAACTTGCAAAACACTGTTCACAGGGCGGTCGCTGTCGCCGGCGGGCTATTTGTTCTAGTGACAAAATGTTCAAAATAGCAGTTCTATTGCAACGTATGTTATGGCAGTTGTCAGCTGTTGTCAAACAGTTAAATAATATTGACAAAATGCAATATTGCTCACCCCGTAAGTTATTAGCGTAACAATATATAGCCTATGTCCTTCTCCAGGTTGAAATATATCTCCTTGCCAAATTTTATTACGATCCGATCAGCCGTTTAGTCGTGAAAAGGTAGCAAACAAACAAACAGAGTTACTTTCGCATTTATAATATTAAGTATGGATATAAGTAAGTTTAATACCCCGCTCCTTTATAAAAATAGCGTGATTATTATGTTCCTAGAGTAAAATTTTTATTAACATGTTATTTTGTGCATTCAATTATTTTGTCCATTCAATTACGAACAAAAACCTTTTAAAATCAATATTGCTTACCTCCCATAACATAAGGCGTGATAATATGTAGCCTAAAGCCTTCCTTGGTTTACAAAGAACATTTTTGCCGAATTTCAATTCAATCTATGCAGTAGTTTTGGCGTGAAGCCGTACCATACACACAGACAAACAGACAAACAGACAAAAATTCTAAAAAGTCACTTTTTGTCATCAGTTACGTTTTTCTAACAAAAGCCACTTATATTTTCTCGAAAATTCTCAATGTACAGTTTTTCTTTCGTTACTGTTTTATTATATGTATAGATAGATTAAATACATCTTCATGTTTGTCGAACAACGTAGAATGCTTTATTAGCTTTCCTTCGCAAGAAAAAGCGAATACCTCTTACTGACGTTTCCTGTTATCTTCGCTCTACATTTGTGTAAATATTTCTCCAACAAGGTTTTCATTTCAGCAAAGCCGTAAAAACTTCGTTATCTTCCAACAAATTTTGGATTTCAATGGCTTTCATAATTCCGTCTAATAGTAGCTTGTTTCCTTTAATAATCTCATGATTTTGTTTACCAGCTGCTAACGAGACCTCACTAGGAATGGCGCTCGCAATACTCGTAAATAACTGTGTAACACTTATAGTTGGGTATTAGTGAATACTTTAGGACTTAAGAACAGCCCTGCGGTCTACGTACTAAGTCTGTTTTGAATATAAGGGTCAATTTGCTTTATTATAGTCATCCACCAGTTGAACCTTTGACAAATTCAAATTCAATTTCGTAGACACGAGATAAAAGAGGTTAGGTTAGAGACGCTAATCTGTGCACTATTATCTCGGCTCATTTTCCTTAATTGCTTCCTGGGAGAAGGGTCTATTCACAATATTTTGATGTTGATAATCCTTGAAAACTAGCCCTTTTTGACCCGACTTTTACAAAGCCTCAGAAAATATCTCGGATACGATCAAACAAATATAGTTGTGTGTTATCTCTGGGTTAATTTCGGATCTTTTAGTCATGTTTAGTGTAAGAAATAATCAGATATCATTACGAAGAATATAGCGGTAGGAATACTTTGACCTGTTTAACATCTGATAAATTATTTTATTTTCAAAATAGCAGTATAGAACCTGTTTTAATATATAGCTGATGACATCAATATACAAACAAGTTTTGAGATGAGATCATGCCACACTGTTTACTGTAAAACTATTTCCGTCCCGCATGTAGTGTAGTCCAAATATTTACAGTCATTTAAAAGTTTGTTACTTTGTGGTGAATTATTAATTAATTTTATAGTGTAGTACCCTAAACAAACCACAATGTGGGTTACATGAGTATCAGTAACCTTTGGTTAGTTAATGGATAAACTTTCATCTCATTCCAAAATAATTAGTTTACGAATTTTAGATAGATTCAGTAACATGACAAACGTTTCACTATCACAAGGAGCTTTGAGTTATTTCATGATACATAAAACCGAACCCGTATGTCCGAAACAGAAAAACACAAGCCAAACATTTTTATCACGTAACTATATATGTTACGAGTTACAAATGTATTCTTAACTGTAACATCGATTGTTTACAGCGTGTCTCCTAGATAACACGCCACTGATCAGTAGCGCTGATATCCAATGGTACACGTGAACACAATGAGAGGGAACAGTTTCAAACATGGCGGCGTATTTGTGTTTCGTACACGATTTGAATTTTGATCACTTGCTTTGTCAATAATATAGTAAGAGCTGTTCAATATTGCTCAATCAATAGTTGGTACCTATGTTAAACTAAGTAAATCAGTGCAATAATAATGTACTAGATTTGTTTGAATGAATCCTACAAAATATATGAAAGAAACACTAATTTATTTAAAGCTTCTCTGTGAAAAGCCCTCGTTTCAAAAAATTATTCTCATAATTATTATCATTTAATTATGACTACTATTTTTGTTCAGAGACCATTTAACCACCCCTTTTTTATGAGACTGGTATTTTAACCAAAGAAATAAAATAAAACAGTAATGTTATAATGGCCTCGTTTGTATGATATGCGAAAGCTTTTGGGCGTTTTCACTACTTTACTGCGTTTTCGCTTGACTGGTTATAAGCGCAAATTTACTTTAGGGATCCTTTCGTATTACTCCTATGTGGTTGAGAATGTGCGAGTGAGCAATAATGTAATGGCTTCATTATAGTCTGGTAAATGAGTGCTCAAAAGGGGTATGTGGTTGGAAAAGTCGAAAGCAGAAAATCTGACTTATGAACTTCGTTTGGACTAGTTAGTAGATAAACATATTAAAAGTCCTGACCCCTCCGAGGTGAGCCCGAGGGGGGGGGGGGGGGCAAAGAAGGTCCCGTTTTTTGGTTTTTTGCTTATATCTCGAAAACGATGCGTCGTATAAAATTTTGTTGTACTACATAATAAAACCTCATAAAATTCTCTACAACTTTGTTTGTCACACTTTTTATCTATCTCCGTAATTAAAAAAAAAAAAAGTAAAAAAAAATTTTTGCTAAGTTGTACAGAATTTTATCAGATTTCATTGTGTAGTACAACAAGTATTCGTGCGATACACCGTTTTCGAGATACAAACCAAAAACAACGAACGGGACATAGAATTGGACAAATTTTTAAAAATTGTTCGTTTTTTCGGAGCTCATACCAATTCAACGTTATGAGATAGTAAAAAAATTTTCAAGATTTCCTTGGCTTTGAGAAGTACGGTAGGATGTTTATTTACTTCAGAGCTGCTTAAGATGCGGTGTTTAGTAATATCAACGTCATGTCAGTTGTTAAAACTAAATACGAACCTGGCAACACTGGCTTCCTTCTATCTTCACGATGAACAGAGCGCACACGTCTCTTGTGATATTTAATATTATAAAATGCTTATAAAGTGCTTAATAACTCCTAACAATGTACAAAAGTGTAACAGAACAGTCAATAAACGATAACAAGTACAGTGCATAGTGGTTTCCATCAAGATTCCCAACATTTTGGTCCTTCGAGCCTGCCGACGTTATACGGATCGCCACATAGGATCGCCATATTTTTTTCTTCGCGTCGTTTGGTGTGGAGGCGGAGAGAACGAAGCAAACATCGCTCGTATGCATTACAGTATGCACCACGCAAACGCAGGAGTTTTGGCGGCGAACCAGCGACGGGCAGCGACAACAGTCGAAAATCGATAATTAATTCAAGATTTCAAGAAGTAATCAATTAAATCAATAATCAATCGGACATTGCTTTACCGACACAGCGACATCTACATTCGGACATAGGCAACAGCCACATACTTCGTACATCGGCATCTCTAATTGGCCAATCAGCGAACACGCAAAACTGTCATCTACAAGACGTACGTCAACTGACAGTGACAACTGACATATCGAGCGGACAGAACAATCGAGAATATTCGGAACTTCCGCTCGGCTCCACGCGGTCAGCAAGCAGACACGCGGTTTTTCTACGGCTACAACCAACCGCACCCATTCTATTCAACTCAATATACGCAACAGCGAAACAACACATGAAAATATTCTATAATGTCTCACAATGGAGAAGAAAATATCGATATCAATCTACAAACCCTCAAACAAAAGAGAAGCGCAATCAAAGGCAAGCTTACTAGGATAGAAAGATACTTGCAGAACTTCGACGCAGAACGACACTCCGTGAGCGAAATAAAAGTCCGACAAGGCGACTTAGAACAACTGATTCAGCGGTTCGAGGAGCTGCAGCTACGAATCGAATCAATCGACGACGCCGCGGACAGACAAGACACACACGAAGAGGAGCGGGGCGCCTTCGAGGACAGATTCTACGGACTAAAGGCATCTATGATGGACGCCTTGACGGCAAGATCGCCTATACCCGCGGCGACGGCATCACCTTCACGCCACAATGATCAATTATTGAACTGTACGCACTACGACCACGCCAAGCCACGTGTCAAGTTGCCTCAACTCGAACTCCCTAAGTTCGATGGGGACATCCGGCAATGGCCAGCATTTAAGAACATCTTCTTCGCATCCGTGGACAGCACCGACCTGCCCGTGGTGAACAAGCTGCAGTACCTGAAGACGGCGCTGACGGGGGAGGCTGCGGGCCTTATAGCCTCACTGCTCATCATCGAAGAAAACTATCCCAGAGCCCTCGAAATCTTAGCTAAGAGGTATGAAAACCAAACCATAATTGTAAACTTCCACTTAAAAAGTATCACTAGCTTTAGTACTATCACTAGAAATAACCTCAAAGAGTACTTGGTTCTGCTACAACAAAGTTTAGATTCCCTAAGAGCCATCCAGCTCCCTGTGGAGCACTGGGATGCATTGTTGGTTTTTATAATAACACAAAAATTAGACAATTCACTCCGAGCCGCTTGGGAAATCAACCGCAAAGAAAATTCTATTGCTTCCCTGAGCGAGCTACTTGATTTCTTAAACCAACGCAGAACAGCCTTCGAGTTAATGTATGATGCTAAATCTAATACTGATAAAAATCAAAATGTTAAAGTCTCTCATGTAGCATCTGCATCAAACAGTGAAACCTGTATTCTATGTAATAGCGGTCATGCTTTGCATAAATGCCCTACATATCTCGAGCTTACAACTCAGAAACGTATTGAACTGATCAAATCTAAATCATTGTGTTATAACTGTTTACAGCCCTACAAATTCAGGCATAAGTGCTCCAAATTTCACTGCCTAAAATGCAAAGGTAAACATCACACATCCATACATGAAGACAGGCCTCAACCACAGGTTAATCTCATTACAACTACTCACAGCCAACAGGCAAACAATTCAACTTATAGCCAACAGGCAAACAATCCAACTCAAAGTCAAGAGACAAACCATCTTACACAAAGCCAACAGGCGGTAGATTCTACACAAGTACACATTCAACAAGGTTCCTTACAGCCAACTAACACTCAATCTTCAAACACATCAGTCACTACACCTTCTACAGTACTAGTAACAAACACTAACAGATATCAAATGTTGCTTTCCACAGCTCTGGTACGGGTTCAACATGCTTCAGGCCGGTGGATCACTGCCCGAGCACTTCTGGACACAGGAAGTGAAGTCAACGTTGTTGCCCACAGACTTGCAACTCAACTGGAACTACAGGTCAAGCAGCAATCATGCCTTATAATTGGTGTAGGCAATAGCAAAGAGCATACTCAAGTAAGTGTAAACATGAATGTTGCATCTCGGTATAACACCTATCAAAGCAATCAAACTTTCTTGGTCATGGACAGTATTTCAGTGCCACTACCGCACACACATGTACATACACAAGCATGGCATATACCAGAAAAACAAGCTCAATCACTCGCTGACCCCACATTCTTCATGCCGGGTTCTATTGACTTACTGCTTAACGCTGAAGTGTTCTATGCTACACTGCAAACTGGGCGCATACAGCTTGGTTCGCGCCTACCATTCCTAATTGAAACACTATTTGGATGGGTTGTTTCTGGTTCCTACTTACCTGATACTCACCTAAATACACCTAAATGCGCCATGCATGCTAGCACGATTTCTACATCTACATCAACAGATGACATACTACAATCCTTTTGGGAGCAAGAGGAGCTGCTTCCAAAAAAGCTGCTCTCACCTGAGGACAAACACTGCGAAGAGTTATACATGTCTACAACTACACAGGACAGCTCTGGCTGATACACAGTGGATCTACCACTACAGGTTGATAGAATTGAGGATCTAGGGAATTCCTTCAACACAGCTTATAGATGCTTATTAAAGCTTGAATCTAAAATGCAAAGAGATACAAATCTCTACACACAGTATAAAGCGTTCATACATGAGTTCATACAGTTAGGACATGCTCACTACATTGAGGACTACTCACCCACAGATACACATGCTTACTACATGCCACATCTAGCGGTCATAAAGCCTGACAGTATCACCACAAAATTACGTACAGTCTTCAATGCTAGTGCCAAGACATCTACTGGTATATCACTCAATGATATAATGTATGAAGGTCCAAACATATACAATGATCTTTTAGAAATTATCCTCAGATTTAGACTTTACAAATATGCTTTCTCTTGTGACATAGTCAAAATGTTTAGAGCTACAAAAATAAATTCACAACATACATCTTTACAAAGAGTTCTATGGAGAGACTCCAGATCTGAACCGCTCAAGTGTTTAGAGATCAACAGAGTCTGCTATGGTACAAAGTGTGCACCATACTTAGCTTGTCGCACTATGATACATTTAGCTGACACACACTCAGATACTCACCCACAGGCAGCTGACTGTATTAAAAGCTCTGGGTACATGGATGATTATTTGTATGGCTGTCAGACTCTAGAACAATGTAAACAAGTATGCTCTGAGCTTATAGACTTATTGAGCAAAGCAGGTTTTCAACTGCACAAGTGGTCATCTAACCACACTGACATTTTATCACATGTAGGCACAAGTTCTACAGAAAAAACAAAACATATACAGTCTGTACATAACAATGTAGACTCAAATAATACATACAATTTTACATCAACTTCTGTCAAAACCCTTGGCTTACAATGGCTACCCACACAAGACACAATTCAGGTTAGCATACCGGATTACAGTGCTTCTCCGTGCACTAAAAGGAATATACTCTCACAAATAGCTCAATTATTTGATCCTATAGGTATCCTAGCACCTACAACTATTCTAGCTAAGATATTAATGCAAGACATATGGAAACAAAATATTGATTGGGATTCTTTGATCTCAAAGGACTCTCTAGTCATCTGGCAGAACTATGTTCAGCAACTACACTGCTTGAAAGCTATACACATACCTAGATATTATTTTACAGATATACCTACAGAAATAATATTATTAGGGTTCTGTGATGCTTCTCACAAAGCTTATGGTGCTTGCCTGTATCTAAGAGCAACCTACCTTAACAAACCTACAAATTGCACACTAATCACAGCTAAATCTAAGGTTGCACCTATCAAAAAACAACAATCTATACCACGCTTAGAACTGTGTGGATCACTCTTGCTAGCCCAATTATCAAAAAGATTCATAAACACTACATATAACAAAATTAACATTGACAAAACTTATTTATTCACAGACTCATCTATTGTACTACACTGGATCAAAGCTCCATACAAGCACAAACACGACACATATGTCACACACCGCCTCATGCAGGTCATTGATACCACCAGCGGTGATGACTGGTACTACATAAACACAAAACAAAATCCAGCTGATCTGATCACCCGGGGAGTCATGCCTAAAGACCTTCAATCTTGTACACTATGGTGGCAAGGCCCTTCATGGTTGACTCGAGATCATTCACAATGGCCATCTTCAATGACACAAACGCCTAATGTAGACACATTTAATACATCACACAATCAAACCCCACAAGTAGTCAATTTATGCACAGACTCACTCATCAATCATTCATTCTTCTTTGATAAATTCACAAAACACTCCAGTTTCTCTAAGCTTATCAGAATTGTCGCATACATACTAAGATTTGTACATAATATAAAAAACAAACATAACAAACATACAACACATTTAACAGTGACAGAAATAAAACATGCTCACAATTTTATAGTTTTCACAACACAGAGTCATTCTTTCTCAAAGGAAATGCATGAACTACAATCTATAAAAAATATCACTAACTCACAGACTTCACATAAACAAAAGTCTTACACATTCACATCCAGCCCACTAAGGAAACTGAATCCATTCTTAGATGGAGATGGCACACTAAGAGTTGGTGGTCGCATAAAACACTCAGACATTCCATACAATCAAGCACATCCTATCATACTTCCTGCCAAAAATCACATCACACAGATTTTGGTACAGCATTATCACCTCAAACTACTACACTCAGGTGTTCAGAACACACTCTGTAACATAAGACTGAAATACTGGCCTATCAATGGTAGAGGTGAAGTAAAGAAATGCATATATTCCTGTGTTAGATGCACTAGGTTTAGAGGCAAGGTTTGTGGGCAGCAGATGTCAGATCTTCCTGCTCCCAGAGTCACGTTGACCCGTGCATTTACTCATGCAGGGATTGATTTTAGTGGTGCTATTGCTATAAGAAGTTCAATGACCCGAAACTGTAAATACTCTAAGGGTTATATATGCCTATTTGTTTGCCTAGCTACTCGAGCTATTCATTTGGAATTAGTGTCTGATCTATCCGCACAAGCCTTTATTTGTGCTCTTAAAAGATTTATTTCTAGGAGAGGAATACCTACTTGCTTATATACAGATAATGCAACAAACTTTAAAGGTTCCAAAACCGAGTTACATGAACTCTATAAAATGTTCAAAAATGATACTAGTTACAGTGAAATTATTGATTTATGTACCACGAATTGCATAGAATACAAGTTTACCTGTCCTCTTGCAAGCCACATGGGAGGGATATATGAAGCAGGGATTAAAGCTGTGAAATCTCTCCTCAAGAGACACCTATATAACACAAAATTAACTTATGAATTGTTGTATACTATTCTGGTTCAAATTGAGGGAATACTTAATTCCAGACCATTGTATCCTATTACTGATTTACCTAATGACTTAACTTGCCTAACACCTGCTCATTTCATTATAGGTACTGCTATGACTGACCTACCTGAACCTAATGTACTAGATGTTAGCGAATCTAGACTGCATGTATACCAAAAAATAATACAATTTAAACAAAGATTTTGGAAACAATTCTATTTTAGCTATTTATCTGAATTACAAACTAGAAATAAGTGGTTACAAGTGCAAAATAACTTAAATATAGGAGACTTAGTTTTAATTAAAGATGAAGCTTGTCCACCCACTTCATGGGCTTTAGGTCGAATTACTTCTGTATACAATAACAAGACAGACGGCCTATGTAGATCTGTAAAGATTCGAACTAGTAAAGGAGAATTTACTAGACCTGTAAATAAAGTAATATTGCTACCACGCAAAGATTGAATCTAGATGTGTTAATATTGTGTATTTTTTACTTGTATTAACATATACCCATATACCTATAATATGTAATGTAACTTACTATACTTTAGACATAGGTGTGTGTGTACTAATTATTCATAAGACCTAGATTTAACCTAGATTTAGATTTACCTAGATTAAGATTTACCTAGCTATGTTTGTTTATCTAACTTTTATGTTCTCAGGATTGCTAGACTCATTAGATTTACTTTCCTTACTTATATAACTAAACTAATAAGTTTCCTAAACTTATCTAGTACCTAATTAATAATACTTAAATAGTAACTTATCTGATAAGTGAATACTTATGTACATAATGTAAGAGACAAGACTACTACCTAGCTAATGCTATCTATACATATAATAAAACAGTAACGAAAGAAAAACTGTACATTGAGAATTTTCGAGAAAATATAAGTGGCTTTTGTTAGAAAAACGTAACTGATGACAAAAAGTGACTTTTTAGAATTTTTGTCTGTTTGTCTGTTTGTCTGTGTGTATGGTACGGCTTCACGCCAAAACTACTGCATAGATTGAATTGAAATTCGGCAAAAATGTTCTTTGTAAACCAAGGAAGGCTTTAGGCTACATATTATCACGCCTTATGTTATGGGAGGTAAGCAATATTGATTTTAAAAGGTTTTTGTTCGTAATTGAATGGACAAAATAATTGAATGCACAAAATAACATGTTAATAAAAAATTTACTCTAGGAACATAATAATCACGCTATTTTTATAAAGGAGCGGGGTATTAAACTTACTTATATCCATACTTAATATTATAAATGCGAAAGTAACTCTGTTTGTTTGCTACCTTTTCACGACTAAACGGCTGATCGGATCGTAATAAGATTTGGCAAGGAGATATATTTCAACCTGGAGAAGGACATAGGCTATATATTATTACGCTAATAACTTACGGGGTGAGCAATATTGCATTTTGTCAATATTATTTAACTGTTTGACAACTGACAACTGCCATAACATACGTTGCAATAGAACAGCTATTTTGAACCTTTAGTCACTAGAACAAATAGCCCGCCGGCGACAGCGACCGCCCTGTGAACAGTGTTTTGCAAGTTCGAGCCTCAGTCAAGACTCACTTTTTGTATTAATTTTGATGTGTTTAATGCTGTAAGATAATAACTTAGGTTCGCATGTTCGATCCCCATCCAGTTTTCGCTTTTTGTAACTAAGTATTTTGATTTTTTTTAAAGCTTTAAGGTTTCGAAATCATTACTACATAGTTTATACATACTTTTAGTTTTTTTTAACCATATAAACCACGGTTAGGGAATAATTTATTTCAATCAAAATTTATCTATATTTATTAATATAAAACTATCATTTAGTAAATCTGTAGACGTGGAGCTTTTGTATGCATGGAAAGCAAGTCGATCGCTTTCCAAGCATATATTTTAGCAGTTAAAATTGACTCCATTTTCTGAATCGCAGTGTTAAGATTATTATGAAAGAATGATAAATACTGTCATTCGCCCGTGTCAGCTGTGTAATGGAGTTGGGCAGGACACCTAGCAAGGCGCGGTGATCGTAGGTGGAGTAAAGCTGTGACCGGGTGGCGTCCTAGGAACGGAAAGAGCGTGGAACTTAGCACAAACAGAAGAGGCCTATACCCAGCAGTGGGTGAATTCAGGCTGTGGATGATGATGATGATGACGCATAACTTTTTCCAGAGAGGTCCGATTTGCATGATTCTTTTTTAGTGAAAAGCGTATATCTCAAAGTTGGTCCCATATAAAATTGAAAAAAATCGTGTTCGAACCCAAGTCATGCATTTCTGATTTTTCGGATTCATGTGCGTTTTGTATAATTATCACTTGCTTCGGTGAAAAAAACCATCGTGAGGAAACCAGCATGCCTGAGAGATATTTGTC
The DNA here is from genome assembly GCA_905147715.2 of Xestia xanthographa. Taxonomy (NCBI): domain Eukaryota; kingdom Metazoa; phylum Arthropoda; class Insecta; order Lepidoptera; family Noctuidae; genus Xestia; species Xestia xanthographa. Next base: position 21,292,388 of record LR990652.1, read on the forward strand.
GATGGCAAGTAAAACCAAGTCAGAGGCCCTTTTTTTTTTGGATGGGAAATCATCAAACGACTCCTCCCGCTCTGGGCGGAGCAGGAGGAAGTGTCAGACTTTTACTGACTAAAACCCATCCATGTTCCTTCATCGCCCTTTGTGTTCTGGGGCCACGGTATCTCTTTCGAACAGTCCCGCAACCCCGGCAGGCATCGATCCTTGCGGACCCTTTCCTTTTTGCCGACTCTCTTTGAGGCGCGCGTGGAACGCGAACGCGGCGTCGACACGGCCTGTCGTCATGAGACGGACGGACGGCGAGCTAAGCCATAGCCCGACGTCCACGGGTCCGCCCCTACGGTGGTCGGGCGACGGGATGTCCGGGGCGACTTCCACGGCGGCCGGGACGCTGTGAGGTTCTCTCCTTCTCACGTTCCGCCACCTCCTTCTCTAACATTACTGCTTCGCAGAAGGAGGTGACGGCGTCCCATTCCGTCTCGCTCCGGACCATGGCTTGAACCAGGGCCGGACGCGAGAGGTCGCCGCCGCCAATCGCCGCTTCGAGGACACGGCGGTGCTCCGCCCACGCGGGGCAAGCCTCTACCGTGTGCACCACCGTGTCCTCCGGTCGATCCTCGCAATGGAAACATCCGGGCGTTTCCTCCCGCCCGCTTCGGTGCAGGAACCTCCCGAAACAACCGTGTCCGGTGAGAACCTGCGTCAGGCGGAAGGTAAGGACGCCGTGGCGTCGCTCAAGCCACTCCTCAAAGAGGGGACTTATCGCCACTATTGTGGCTTGCCCTGCACGGGGTTGCGACAGTCGCTCTCTCCATGTTGCCATGAGATTCCGCCGGAAGTCTGTCCGCTGAGCGACAATTTTCCGCGGCAGCGGAGTTTCCCCCCGGCGTAGCGCCTCCAAGTCAGAGGCCATTGGACGGCATAAAAACTCTGACACCAGGTTAGGCACTAACCACACGATAAACAAGAAGAAGATCGTTCTTAGGCTCATTTCATGCTCTTGATGAGAACTTTAACTCTGGCTGGAGTATGACTGTCATCGATATTCTAACGATGGAGACGGAAGGCAGTTGCAAGAGGTTCTCAGAGTTTACAGCATCTATATCGTGTTTGTGCTCATTTTGATGAACCTTGATAAGAACTTTAGACCTGGGTGGAGTATGACTATCAAAGAAGGTCTGACGTTGGAGAGGGAAGGCAGTTGCGAGAGATCCGCAATAGTTTAATGGAGTTTTATCGTGTTTCGGCTCATTTTGTGTTCCTTGATGAGAACTTTAGACGTCATCGAGTGTCTAAGGATGAAAACGTAAGGCTGTCGAGGGAAGCCCTTATTTGGAAAAATATAAGTACATAGAATATTTTAGCGATTAACGCAAATATTTCTGAGAAATTAAATTGTTACCTACTTGAGTCTATAATAATATTATAAAGCTGAAGAGTTTGTTTGGATGGTTGAACGCGCTAATTTCAGGAACTACTGAATTCGTAGACAAGTTTACATCGTTCAAAATGATAGAATAGATATCATTTCTATAATGTTGATCGCAATACTCTTTGGTAGGAACGCTCACCATAGACTTAAGTGTAGGTTTTTTCTACAGACATTAGAGAACGAGTGATCGACTCAGTCGTGTCAACTTGGCTACCATTTTAGCGCTATCTACAATCGCTGAAACCGACAGGTTTACGATTGTAGAAAGAGAATCGATATGAAACGTTTGTAACTTGGCTATGCCTACTGGTTCGACTTAAAAGTATCTATTAGTGTTGGATAGCCCATTTATCGAGGAAGGTTATACGTTATAAAACATCACGCCACAACCAATAGGAGCGGAGCATCAAAGAAAAATATTGCAAAAAAACTGGTGATTCTTTTTGGGAATCTTTAACCGTTTACGCAATAATCATAAATGACGGAATTGTTCTTCTTAAAAAGTTAAAAAACAGTCCGCGATAACATAATGATGTCTATCTTTTAAGGTGGTCTCAGAATCTCTAACCTAGCCCTCTCTCTCTTTCTCTTATTATGTGACGCAGACGAAGTTGCGCGGGTCAGCTAGTACTATAATATATTATAGAAACTATGTTCCTTACACATATCTTATTATCATATAACTGTTCTCTACTCATACTAAGGCTCTAAACTACGTAAATGAAACTCAATGTTCTATTTAATTTCAATAATTTTATTTATTATTGTGTAAACTTAGATGTACTTATGTACCGAGGCTTTCCTTTCTTTGGAGGCCCGAGAATGTTTAGTAATATCAACGTCATGTCAGTTGTTAAAACTAAATACGAACCTGGCAACACTGGCTTCCTTCTATCTTCACGATGAACAGAGCGCACACGTCTCTTGTGATATTTAATATTATAAAATGCTTATAAAGTGCTTAATAACTCCTAACAATGTACAAAAGTGTAACAGAACAGTCAATAAACGATAACAAGTACAGTGCATAGTGGTTTCCATCAAGATTCCCAACATGCGGTTTCAAAGAATGTTTAACGAATTTACGTTTTTTTCTATAAAGACTGTTTTTGTTGAAATATTGTGTTGAAATATGACACAAATATATTACGAGTACATTAACTAACGCTGGGATTGTTGTCACCGTTTATTCGTACAACGTAACCATATTTTTTTTTATTTTTTTTTTTTAAATTTGGTACGTGCATTTTAGGTTTTAAATAAAGCTAAATGAAGTATCATCAACAACACCTAGTCAGCACCTAGTGTTATCTTTTGGAACTGTTCTGCTGCATTCAACTGTGAACTTGAAACAGGCACAGTAAGATACCGAATAATGCATATGTCGGATCAGGTCATGAGTACGGACGGGCGAATGTATCGAAAGCGCGCCAGTGGTGACATCACGCGACCTACTTACCAGTCTACCCCACCATGGCGGCTTCTACAGAGTCCTGATGTTAACAACACGCGGCGAGGCGGACATTCTATGTCTGATCGCAGCGGAGTTAAGAAGTCTTGAAACTGTACCCGAATCATTGTGCCCAGTTTTAATGTGTCAAAGTGTAATGTCAAGTAATTTGTTAGACTCAGTGTATCTGTTTGAAAAGAGTAACCATGGAGTTTCTTGCCGGTTCTTCTCCATGGAAACTACTATGCCGAACCGTGCAATGTGAAATAAAATAGTGTATCGCATTCAGTGTGTTTTCATAGCACGAAACCCGTCTTCTGCCCAAGCTCGAGCCTAGCGAAATAAATTCCTGACCATCCCGACACATATAAAACTTTTTTTCTTCTTGTGAGGTAAGACCAGGGAGTGTGGGATATACATATATATCGGAGATCACCATCCGCACATGGAAGGAGGCACCGTTTTATCAGACCTGCCCGGGAGTGTAAATGTGATGTTATTCCATAAATGATTGGACACTTGGTCTTGCCTGCTATTTGCACATTACAGGATCTGCTGAACGCTACCGAAAGTGCCAAACTAGTCGCCAAATTTTGGGCTGGATCAATTTAGATTGCCATCGACACGCTAAAAACAAGAGTTGTTAAAAGTTTATTTTTCTAAACGGTAATTAATGTCAGTTTCGTGTTATCAGCGAGTTAATGTTTTTTCGATAAACGAGCTTCATTATGTTTTTGGCTTCATTATAAACTTTACTTTTTTATTGCTGTTTTATGTTAATCTACAGTACTTTCAACTTGAAACAACTTTATTTTGCTTATTCAGAGCAATAACTTTGAAATTCATAACTTAATGTAGGCATAATTATAATACCTGATGATATAAGATTTTACTCGTGGATTTACTTATTATTGGAATTCTGCCTCAATAAAAAGTTAGACAAGGAAGTTTTGTTTAAACAATTTCGACGGCGTTTACCTGCACAAAGTATAAATCACTTTTCGTTTAATTTAAAACACAACTCCATTTACAGATAATGAGAATCGTTAACTCACATTTTTTTTCGTCTTTTAAAAGCCCTGTAAATTCTTACTGAAATAAATTGTTTGGAAAACAGTTTATCTTTGTTCCAAAGTTTGTCTTTCAAATAAATCAACTTTGTTGTAAATAAAAAGAAGTTTACCTCTCGTTTCCAATTAGTAGTAGGTATTATTAGTGTTCGGGGCTAACGTTGTTGTAATTAAAGAGTTAAAATGACTTTTATTTTAAGAAACTTTAGTTTTCATTCCATTACGTGCCTTAAGTTGGGATTCCATACAAATACCTGCCGAGTGAAATGAAACACTATGTATGTTTTTGAAAACGTATACGAATCTAAAAGTAGGGCAAAGTTTGAATAACATCTGAAACTTAATCTACAACACAAAATCGGAAACTTTTAGAATAATTAAAATATTCTGTTAGTTTTGCACTTTCTTAAGTAAACTTTGTCTATATTATAATAACTTGTCTAGAGTAATTTTAATCTGAGATTTATATCGTTGCTGTTTTCATTTCATCCTAGTCTATGCGTATGTATGGTGAAATAAAACACCATTATCTAGTGAAATTAATGGACTTTTATTTTACTGTAATGTAGGAAAGTAACAAGAACCTGCCGACATTTCAGTACAGTTTGACTGAGCTGAAATTCTTCACAAACGATACGATACTTTGAAAATGCATTTCTCGGAGTTCCGCGTTTCGATTTAATTTGTAAAGAAGTGAATGGACCTCTGTAGCAATCTTGGGGATCTAATTAGTGAAAGCAGAGTAAAGTTTAATTTAGTCTATTTTCGTTTAAGTTGTGCCTGATTTACTTTGGAGAGAGGATAACTTGGGTCGCCGCCGCCTTCCTCTTTTCATTCAATTGTATCAATTGAGCGAAAGTTTCAGTTTACAGAACATTTAACTAAAGGGCAACGCTAATAAATATATTTGACCCCTTAAATATTCAGTACGGGTACTAAGAGTATTGTAGGTATTTTGTTGCTTCAAGGACTCGATAGAACAGTTACAAACTTGAATCATTGATGGAAAATTATCTGATAAGTAGCGCCCTTTTTATGGCACAGCCAATGACCTCTGCGGAAATGGGATGAGAAGAATTGTTAACATTTTAGGAAAACTTATACCTAAGTCTGGCTGCATTTTCAGTTCATCAGGCAAGTAGAAACATAGACAAACAGGCACGCGAGGCAAAGATCCCAACGATTGTTGGAAGTGCATCGAAAGACGTTATCTTCATTGGTAAGTTTAGTAGTTCTGATCCATTGATGTTAGCTAAGTTACGAAGGATAATGCAATCGCTGTTTTGATTTTAATCGTTCGCAACTTTTAATCTGAACAAACATTTGTAACTGGCCCGTACCATTTTTAAAGAGATAAACAAATACCCGACTTAAGCTATTGTCTAAAATTAATCCACTATTTCAACCTCAAACAAGATCACTGACATTTAGAAACAAACAGCGACTGGTGCTGGCTTATCTCCACTTAAGTCTAGTGTCGTCCGAATTGTGGTTATACACTATAAACAACCTTCCTATCTAAACTCACACTCGATTAGCTAATGCTCAGCTACTATAGAGCGGAAGTGGCAAACTCGCCTGACCGATTTCCCGAACATTCCAGAAATATACCAGAACTTGACCCATTTCAAGTTAACTTCAGATATTTCATAAATATTTGATAAGTTGGTCTTCAAAGAACGTCAGATATAATTGTAAGAAATATGCATTAGGTAAAAGTTTACGTTTAGAAAGTAACGTCAGAATATCAAGATTTGGCCGTGAATCAAAACCGTCTCAAAGTCGTAAAGTTTCTAATTACAGTCACAATATTTTTACAACATAAAGAGCAAAGTCAAGGTGACTGTAGACATTACTGACTGATTACTGACTGTAGATCTCAACACGGAAACGCAGGACTAGGCTTAACTGGCTACAAAATCAGAACAACCCTTACTAAGTTGTAGGCTATTATAATAATCAAATTTAATTAGTAATTACAATAAAAATTTTACGTGATTATTTAGCGTTTATCAAATTCTTGACATTATAATTATATGGAATATTCCACGCTTTGAAAACCAATAGGAATATCGTCAGCCACTGCATAATTTCCAAAATCGATTATAGGAAAACATTGTGTTAGAATATCTCCTATTCGTAAATAGCTGATAAGTGTGAAATGTTTGACACGATCGTGACATTTATTCCAGATTTAAAAAAAATAGCGTAACTTTTTTTTTTTTTAAACTTTATGCACAAGTAAAATCAGGTGTTTAGTCTGAACGGACCAAATCGAATGGACCGCGGTCCGTTCATACGTAGACGGACTTGGCATTTTCATTTGTTCTGTTTCTCTTTAAAGATCCAGTTTTTTCCGGATCCGTCATGATAAAGTTACGAGTACGTTTTTATAACTTTATTAATTTATTCATCAGAACTTATCTAGAGTTATCAAATAGAAAAAAATATGTATACCTAAATAACTGCCAAAAACATGAAATATGCTGGTGGCTGGTAATCTGGCAAAAGTTATATTAAAAGACAACTAGCTGAAGAATGACAGAACAAACAATATTGTTCGACATATTTCCCAATCAACTTTTACATTACGTTTTTCCTAAAGTCGACTTTTTGGCAACACGCAGGCTTCGGTTTACCACCGCCGCGCTGGCCTCTAAGCCCCTCCAGAGCCGAGCCGTGACAAAAGCTGTGAAAAATGTTTGAAGTTTCCTGTTTATAAATAGAAAGTGTTTAGTCTACCACGGACTTTCTGTTTGCGGTGGCGTCATTATTGTTCAGTAACTCATCATTTGCTTAGCCTCTTCCGAACTATGTTGGGGTCGGCTTCCAGTTTTAGCGGATGCAGCTGAATACCACATTGCAACGACTATTACATGGAGTGACTACCTATGTGATCTCGACAACCCAGTTAGTACCGGGTAATACGATACGCCTTGGTAAGACTGGTTGTCAGACTTTTTTGGGCCTCTGACGCCTAACGACTGTCAAAGATCTACAAATAATAGCCAGGATCTTCCCGTGGGTGTCGTAAGAGGCGACTAAGGGACTTACCAGAGAAAGGGCAGCAGCGTTCTCTGTGCTTTTGTAACAACCGTACTGCGATCGCCAACCCGCCTGCCAAGCGTGGCGATTATGGCAAAAACCCCTCCTTTGGGGAGGCCTATGTCCAGCAGTGGACGTCTTTCGGTTGAAATTATGAGTAGGTATCGTGGTAACAAAAGCTTTTTTGTTACGTTTAAGAATCACTGTATATTTTTATCCACATTAATTTTCTCTGTACAATTGCGCAGATTTTGAATGAATTCGACGAAGAAGTAATTGCTGGCAAGCACATCAAGAAAATATTATTACAACAAGATAGGAGGTGGCTACCAGGACATAGATTAACAGTGAAACAACAATAACGTACTCACCCTAAGTCGGAGTTTTATTAGGAAGGCTGGCGATAAGCAAAAAAAAAGAATATTACGTCGCAGGGCACAGCTCTTTTTACACAGCTGTCTATTAAAGTGCAGCACTTGTGCCATAGCTAAAACATGAGGTTTTTTAGCATTCAACGTATTATGCTACACAGTTGTTTAAGGGGCCGCCTCCACGAGCGAGAGAATTGCGGCAACATTATCGTCTTTGCCACGATTTTCTATACACTCTCTTTTGGGCCGTCACTATGAGTGATATTTTCGTATAGAAATACGTTGAATCGCCGCGATTCGCTCGCTCATGGAGGCGGCCCCTTACGATGCTCCCTCACAGTGAGCATTCGCAAGTAATGTAACAACCCAAGGTTCGATTTTGTACAGAAACAAGTGAATTTGAATTGTTAAATCACAGCCGAATTGCTCCTTGTGAAGGAGCGGCTCAAAAAGTATAATGCGAATCCTACTAATTATATTTTCAACAACATAATAATGGAAGGTGGAGGAGTACCTATCTCATTGAAACATGACGTCGTCATTTCAATTATCAAAGGTTGCTCTCTTCAATATAAATTATAGTAATTTATGGCCTTAATTACGGGAAAGCTTTATTGTTTATTAAGCTTCTTGTTAATGCTCTTACCTTTACAACAAGGAATCTGAAGCACTTCAATACCCGCAATTACAGACACAATTAAAATAACAATGCACTGTGCCTCTGGAGGCACGGCCGGGAGCATACGGGTTAATGGTCTACTACTCAATAAATTGTTTAATATACTTAATAATAAATGTTTAAAGCCTGGGCAAAGTAGGCAAGCTATAAAAGATCAATAGTAATTAATTTCAGTCGTTAAGTCAGTTATGTTGATGTATCTTGGCTAGGTTTATCTATCTGTCGCAGTCCCACATTTTTTTTTCGTTTTCAAACAGGTTACCTTACATAAACAAACAGCCGAATCCGCGACGAGCAATGACGCAACACAGCAGTCAATCGCTCAGCCAATGTGTCCGTTACAAAAAAAAAACCACACATGTATCTAATTGAAAATTTAATACGGTCGGAATGCACAGGAAATAGTAACTAATGGTAGCATTTTCTATTTTTATTATCTAGGAACCCGTTCTAAAATAAGGCCAGAAGCTTATTTAATTATAACCGCGATTACCCTGAATGTAAGCATTAATAAAGGGATATCATCATCGAGCAAGATTAGCATATCAAAAGCCGCATTTCCCGATCTCGGGACAAAGCGAAAGGGTGCGGGAAACTGTGACGCAGAACTGTGACGTCATAGACTGTGGCTCAAGTGACTCACGCTGTAAAGGAAGATAAGTCGCGCGACTAAGACTCAGCAGTCGTCGACACAACGCTATTTTTAATGGACGCCAAGATTTACATCTCTTAGCACAATTATATTCACGACATTTTCCGTTTTGGCGAGATATCTAGTTTATTCCATTGTAAGTCGGTTGTATTAGTCGGTTGTATTTGAATAGTACTTTTTTAACCACAGATTATTTTCTCATGATTGACATAATGTTTGATTTTGTTTTAGGTATGTTTTCAAATTGGAGTAGGAAGTGTAATCAGGAAGGCGTTAATTTAACAATACTTTTTAATCGCTTATTACCCCGGAACTATTTATGTTAATTATGAAGCAATTAAATGCCGGTGGTAAATACTGATCCTTTGTAAGTTCATCAACGAGAACTTTATCAACTGGAGCCAGTTCTATTAAATTGACTTTGTGTGTAAGTTTCTACTGACATTAATTAATGACGGAGCACAACAAAACTCATATCTAAATATTTACTGTAAAATTATTTTGATGAGAAGTTGTAGGTAACTGTTGTACTGGAAACCTGAGTACGGTCTCTTTGGTTCATTTTAAATAATTGTTTACTTACATAATAGATGGTTACCTGGGCATCGGAAAAGAAAAAAATAATTCTAAGCCATAAGAATTTCTAAGCCAACGTTGATTAAAATCTCTCATTGCAATTAATATTTTCATCGCAGGATTCCATAGATTAATGAGATTCTGAATAAAATTAAAAAGCAATTTTATTAAGTTACTAGCTGTTGCCCGCGGCTTCGCCCGCGTGAAGTTCGGTAACTGTCCCACGGGATCATACTAAAGGGATAAATAGTATCCTACATGTTAATCCAGGTTATAAACTATCTATGTGCCAAAATTTCATAATCATCACAATAATTATAATCATCACAATTACTATCACAATCACCATCACTATCACCATCATTATCACTGTCACAATCACAATCACCATCACCATCATCGTTATTACAACAACCATCACCATCACTATTCCAATCACAATCACTATCACAATCACATCATCGTTATCACAATCATCACAATAAATCAACAATAATCCTTTATAGAAGTCGAATCCAATCTAAAAGATGGCCTTTTAGATCTAAAAATAAATGCCATATTCGTAATCAGCACCAATGATAATCCCGGAATCGACACACATATTGATTTTTAGACATTTCGACCCCATCGCACCCCAACAGGGGATGATCTTAAAATCACTGTTTTTCTAATACACCCGACCCGATACACCATACAAACAATACCAAACCCATTTCCCCCTTTAGGGGTTGAATTCTGAAAAAACCTGAAACCCATTTCTACCCATTTATCGATAGGAGTACTCCTGTGAAGTTTTGAATAAAACAGTCTAACTAATCTTGTTTCTCCATACAAACTTTCGACTCCCGTTTCACCCCCATAAGGAGTAAATTTTGAAAAATCCTTTCTTAGTGCACCGTTAGACCTCATAAGAAACCTACGCGTGCTAAATTTTAACCCACGACCCACGACCCAGTGGTTTGGGCTATGAGTTGATTTTCAGACTTAATCACCCCATTTCTCCATATTAAGAGTTGAATTCAGAAAAAACCTGAAACACAAATGTTTACTCATTTATCGATAGGAGTACTCCTGTTAAGTTTTGAATAAAATAGTCTAACTAATGTTATTTCCCCATGTAAATTTTGGACCCCCGTTTCAGCCCCGTAAAGGGTGAATTTTAAAAAATCCTTTCTTAGTGCACCCCTAAACCTCATAAGGAACCTATATGTCAAATTTGGAATCTCTAGACTCAGCAGTTTGGGATGTGCATTGATTTTTATACTTTGTCACCCCATGTCCCTCTCTTGGGGGTTTAATTCTAAAAAAACCTGAAACACAAATGTTTACTCAATTATCGATAGGAGTACTCCTGTTAAGTTTCGAATAAAACAGTTCAACTAATCTTGTCTCCCCATACAAACTTTGGAGCCCTTTTTCACCCCCTTAGGGAGTGAATTTTGGAAAATCTTTTCTTAGTGCACTCTTTGATCACATAAGGAAACTACTTGCCAAATTTGGAACCTGTAGACTCAGTGGTTTGGGCTGTGCGTTGATATGTCAGTCAGTCAGTTTCTTCTTCTTTTATATATTTTTACCCGACTGCGCCAGAAAGAGGGTTACTGTCATTTTATCTAAAATAGAAGTAGCCTAAGTTACCCCTTATTTAATCAGCTATCTGCCAATGAAAGTCCCGTCAAAATCGATCCCGCCGTTCCCGAGATTAGCCGGAACAAACAGACAATAGACAAAAATTGAAAAAAAAATTATTTTGGTATATGTATGTACCCCAGATACATTCATATGCATGTAGTAAAATGCGGTTGATTTAATATTACAAACGAAACACTTCAATTTTATTTATTTGTGCAGATAAAGCCCCCTTTTCATCTTTCACCTCCTTAGGGGTTGAAATTTTTAAAAACACCGTTGCGTTAGCTTCCAAGCTTATATAATAAATTTAGTGAGTTTTACTTCGAAAATTAAGGATTTTCCATAAACAACTTCATTCTCCTCTTTAATCCTTCGGGGGTGGTATTATGAAAAACGCTGAGACACGTATCAATTAATTTTTAATCATCAGCCTAAACACAAAATTTGAAGATCCTAACTTTAAAACTGACGATTTTCCATAAACAACTTCATCCCCTTTTTTAACCCTTCGGGGATAAAGTTGTGAAAAACGCTGAGACACGTATCAATTAATTTTTAATCGTCAGCCTAAACACAAAATTTGAAGATTCTAACTTTAAAACTGACGGACTTTACACAACAGCTTCATCCCCTTTTTAACCATTTGGGGGTAGAATTATGAAAAACGCTGAGACACGTAAAAAATATTTTTTAATTGTCTGCCTAAACACAACATTTGAAGATCCTAACTTTAAAACTGACGGACTTTCATACAAACTTCCATCCCCTATTTAAGTCCCTTAGGGGTTGAATTTCTAAAAATCCTTCCTTATTCCTTGTCTACATCATAAAGGGAACCTCTGTGCAAAATTTCAGCTTTCTAGGTCCAAGAGTTTGGGCTGGGCGTTGATGAGTCAGTTAGTCAGTCAGTCAGTCAGTCAGTCAGGCCTTTTGTTTTTATTTATATAGATAGATATCTTTAGCGAGAAAAAGGTTCGTAGCTTTTTTTAATTATAGAGATGAAAATTAAAGGGAAAAATAAATGAAGAAATGCTGCATTGGTTCAAAAGATAAACAAAAAGTTCCGTTCGTCCCACTTTAATCGGATAATTCTTGTAGATAATGGTCTTTTAAAACATTATTTACAAATTATCAATGTTATGAACCGACCTTTTGGCATCACATTTTCCGAACATTTTAAATTGTCTTCAAAATTCTAATATTACTTGACAGCGATCGGTCACTTGTGACTTTTTGGTTTCTTACGATTTTGAATGTTTGTAAAAAATAAACTGTGGTTTTACCTACACCAGCGCGTTTTAAAGTAGCTACGATTAGTAACAATCAACATGATACGATTGGGTTCCTTTCGCTTTTGTGGTACAAACAAGATTACATTAAAATTTTGTCAAATGAGCAGTAAAACTGTTTACTATTTCATGAATTCGGTTGTGACCTACAATATCTACATCCTCCTAGGGTTAGTAACATCACAGAGTAGTGTAAATGAAAATAACATCGGTTGGTACACTATTATAGTTATTTATGATACTAGTGCGGTAAGTTGGTTTTTACAAACGAGTAGACGAATGTAAGCCCGAGACGAAGTCGAGGGCTTACCATAGTCACGAGTTTGTAAAAACCAATTTCTGCACGTGTGTCATACAACGTTTTTCAACACATTTGCGAGAAAACAGTACAATATTGTAATGAAACAAACTTTTCAGATAATGACTCAGTATTTCTTCGAGTCTTCCATGCTATAAAATTATTATGAATCATTGATTAGCGCTCTCGCGATTTTAGCGGCAAGAGACCGTTTTCTGCAATTTGCGCCACATTCATCAGGTGGAGTAGATTCCATGTTAATATCCTTCCTTATTTTGTTAATATCAGTCGGAAAGTCGCAACAATCTTTGACGTTTCTAATATGAAAATGGCGCGAATTTGCAAATGGCGCCACATGCACGTGGCGAAAATTAGAACTACATTTTTCGTCTCATTTACTCTTCAGTATTAAACTGAGACAAACGTATTGAGCAAAAGCGCTTCTAAGGAGGTTTGATCAGTGAGCTTATTTATTCTCGTAATGTGAAACTCCTTGGTAGAATTCTTATAACACTTTTTTTGGAAATAAAAAAAAACCGTAAAGAATACGCACGGTGCTATATAGGGTGGTATGCGGTAAAATAGGTACTTAGGTGAGAGGACCTATTTTACCGCACGTTCCGTTGTATGGTGCGTAATTTTCAACTTTCGAACAGTGTATACAGGCTCCGTAAATGCAGTTTTTGAGCAAATGTGTTGAAAAATATTTTCCCCAGAACACAACTATAAGAAACAGGTTGGCAAGAAGAAAAAATCTATGCACAAACTCTGGCAGAGCTTCTGTCATTATTTTTTTTTCTCTGTTCCACATGGACCATGTTTTATGACTTGTTCACATTCACAAATCTGGAAAATTTTCTCTGTAAAAGAAACGTACTATTCAGCCTTTTAAAAGATTGGATTTATATGCCACTGCAACACCTACTTTAATAAATAAACATTCTGATTCCGGATTAGTGACATAAGCTTTGTTTTTTTATAATAATATTTGTACGCCATATTATGGCAGGATATACATAAATGTTAAATATTTTTATATCAAAGCTACTTCAGAATTGGCCGTAATTTGATTTTAATTATCTACAGTCTCGCATTGCTTAAACTCGCTGAGTGCCATTCTCTGGTCTGACTTTGACGATCGAAATGGTGAAATCATTAAAGGCGTTAACAGGTGTATCTGCAACGTTTTTCACTTGTTTTTCTTTAGAGAAAAGAAAACCGTCGTTTTACAGAAGGCTATTAAACGAAATAAAACGAGTTCCAATTAGCGTTATCGTCCTAATCAACAGAGAGTCCTTGATATCTTCTAAATATAATAAACAATACGTTGATTGATATACAGCATTCCTGCTCTCATAATTAATTGGATCTTTTTTCTTCGTCGTTCTTATATTTTCCTCAATTATCCGGAACTCTGCTGAGTGAACTGCACGTCCGTGTCCCAGTGACGTCACTGAGCTAATCAAATCGTCGCTGCCGAAGCGCGTACCTAATCAGAAAGGCTGTAAGGATAACTTGGACAGCGATGCAAACATTACGCGGTATTAGGGAATCTTATTTTATTAACGTGAAGAAGAGACGCAGTGGACACTTAACCTAATATAGTTAGTACTTCGCTGTATATGCGTGGTAGCAATAATCGATTAGACTTTATAAGAATAAAATGGCTACCTAGTTTCTAGATGACAGTAGTTTTGTCACAGAGAGTTCCACGAAAATATTTTAGGGTATGAATAATTAATTGTAAGTCTATGTACATATTTGAGTAGTAAATAAAAACGTACGATTTTTTTTACTCTAAAGCGATTAAAGCGTAAACTTTAATTGAACGCAATAGCTACACACTATGCAATTACTATGTACACTAATATTATAAAGAGGAAAGATTTATATTTTTGTAAGTTTAATCAACTTAAAAACTACTGGACTGATTTAAAATTTCTTTTTCCATTAGAAGGCTACATTATCATTGAGTAACATAGGCTATAAATTTCATTGTTATCATGCAAATTAGCTGAGCAATCACAATTTTCGCGGACGAAGTCGCGGCCGAAGTGCTAGTATGATATACAATAGGGATGATGACTGACTAAAAAAATATGATTCTGTTTAGTCCGTCAGTTATATTATCGAAAAATATTGGATACGTGTTTTTTGTTTTATCAAATTAATAAAAACTAACGAGGACAAAACGTGTCAAAGATCATGAGTGGGGGCTTGTGACGTCACATGTGAGTAAAAATATACTCAATGTGACGTCACGCGAGTTTTCGACGCACTGTATTGTCTTCATTTTTTTTACGTGAAAAAAGAAAAAAATGTGTCCTAAATTTTTTGGAAGTATATCTGACGGACTAATTAGAATTTTTTGTCATCTACCCTATTATTTTCTCCACCATTTTCTCCTCCGTATTGGCTTTATTCACTGTACAAACGACTCCCTGGCACAAAATACGCGCTTCCCGGTACTATTAATTAAACATTGTCAACATTTCAATATCTATACATAGTGCAGCTCTTTAATAAAATATATCCAACCTTTCTTATTTAATTGACGTACTTTAAATTGATGAGGAATTTCATTTGAGAAAATTCTGTCCTCTGTTCAACCTGCAGACTAACTAATAAGTAACTGAAAATAATAAATATTTTAAATTTATTTAGAGTTGATTGGACTCAGTGTATTTTGTTATTAATCACTTAATTTTCAGAATTAAAACATTCCGTAGATAGTTAGTAAGTAATTTTAGTTACGTACACTACCTAGTTACATTCTCTGAACTCACCTTATCTGTCGCTGTGGTAGAGCCATAAGCTCGTACGCTGCACTTTTGTCTTTATCAGCCAGACATGACGGGATGTGCAGGCGCCAGCGACCACCAGCTTAGTCTTAAGTTCTAAGTATGTATTAGGCTAGGTAGAATAAGCAGTCTTGCATCAAACTCTGTAAGCTCGGGTCGTTTCTAATAAAACTCTTAGTTATAACGGGCCCTAACGTTTTATTTTCGCCGCTCCGCTCCCGAAAACTAACTGGCGCAGCCGGTAACATTGCCGTAAACCGTTACTTTCGCGGAAAGTCAAGTGTGAAACACGGAAAAGTGGAAAAGAACACTACAGAACTTTTTCGCGAGTGATAATAACGTAGAGTCGTCGTAACTTAAAATCAGTGAGACGTTCTTGGCAATCTTCGAACCAAATAAATAAGTTAGATAAAGCGTAACGATAACGAACGCGGGTGAGCAGAGATGTTGAAAAAGGCGGTTGGACTGTGAGTAACCTTCTACTTCCTTCCTATTTCCCCATACTAGTAATGTTAATATGAAATATATTATTGTATCGATTATTTCATTAATTCTGGAAAATCGAGTGAAAAACCTTTAATGGTAAAAATTAATTTCTTTATATTTAGTGATTTATAAATTAAGTGAATATTATTTTCACGCTATTACAGCGAGAATTCATCAACTTAAAAAATAAGTGAATATTATTTTCACGTTATTATAACGATAAGATTTTTCATAAGATTTTCTTTTCTTTTTAATTTTAATTACTTAAGTTTGATAATTGTAGAATAAGAATTTTACTTTTAGTTATTTTATTTTAAATTGTTGCTTATCTTTTGTTCGTTTTTTATTTTACTATTTCATTTAAAATGAATCAAGGTCAAATTCTTATAACCGCGGCAGCAGGTGCAGCCCCGTCGGCTCGTACCGAAACACCATTTTCTATGCAACTTGCTGAATCGTTGATACCTCGGGATGTTTTAAATTTAATTCCAGAATTTAATGGCGAAACTAATTTACTTAGTTTATTTTTAAGAAAGTGCGAATATGTTATTGAAAAGTATCAAGGGACTACGGGTCGAAATGAATTCTTAATGCAGAATATTACGAGTAAATTAAAAGGTAAAGCGGCAGCCTTAATTAGTGAAAGAGGTGATTTTGAGACGTATAGCGAATTAAAATCTTTATTGATCCAACATTTTGGGGATCCCAGGAGCGAGGAATGCGTTGCTATTGAACTGGAAACCCTAAAAATCAAACAAGGCGAGTCATACTTACAGTTTTGTAGCCGAATTCAAGACATTCGTGCTATATTAATTTCAAAAGTGAATCAGAACAGCTCTACAATGTTAAAAGAAGCTAAAAAAATAATTTATAACAATACTTCTCTTAATGTTTTCCTGTATAATTTACCAGAACACATGGTGCGGATTGTTCGAATTAAAAACCCTACTACGTTGGAAGACGCTTTAAAATATGTCCTTGAAGAAGTTAACTTTCAGGAACAATATAAATTACGTAGTAAAATGTTACAACACCGACCGCAAGGTCATATGTTACCATCACGCGATGGAGGAATTGTTTTTAATTCACCCAATCTGAAGCCCTTGCAAAATAATAATTTCAGACCTTTTACAAACCCAACTCAGTTCAAATTTGGTATACCTAATCAAAATTTCGTACGCCCGAATATACCGAATCAACAAATTGGTCGACCGCAAATGGCTCAATTTGCACCACCAGTCGTTGATAAGAAAAACCCCCAGCAATTAGGCTTCCGACCTCAAGGAATATTTGCCTACAGACCCCCAACAGCACAACCTGGTTATAGACCCCAAGTAGGACAATTTGGCTATAGGCCCGTTCAAGCTTCAGCCTATCGTCCAACTAATAATTTCCACGATAGTGACGTGACAATGAGAACTGCTCCAGCAGCGGTTAAACCACAAGGTTTTCCTATAAATGAACTTTATACGGATGGCGAACAATACTACTACGACGTCACTCATGACGATCACTGTTACTACGACTATAAAAATATGAATACAGAAGATGGTTGCGTAGATGAGAGGCCTAGTGTAGAATTTACCGAAACTGCTGAAAATTTACATTCAACTGAAAATAATAGTGATCCGGAAGTTGTCCAAAATTTTCAAATACATTCAATACAAACTCGCCGGAAATGATAGAACTTAATTTTAACGCCAATCTAAAACACCCATACATATATATCCCTGAGATAAACGGTAAATTTATGTTGGACACAGGAAGCACACGGTCTTTTATAAGTCCCAGAAAAGCTGATGAGTATTTTTCTCAATTAAAATTCTATGAACCATTTACAGTTACAAGCATACATGCGACTAGTGAACATCATGAAGTGGCTGTTATTCCCCTATTTTCCATTTTGAATAACGATGGGTTCCAAAAATTTTATGTTTATGATGTGGATAACAGATATGACGGGTTAATTGGAATGGATCTTATAACTCGACTAAATGCTGATTTATCGTTTAAGGAAAAGATATTAAAGACAAACGGCGTCAACATTCCTATAATCTACTCAACTGACCCTGAATTTAGACTAGAACCCCGGACTGAACATCGAGTGAAATTACCTGTTAATCAAAAGGATGGCTATGGCATATTAGATTACAAAGAGTTTCATGAAGGTATTCGAATGCCAGCTGCAATTGTAAAATGTGAAAATTATTTAGCCTCTACTGTTATACAGAACGCAACTAACCTTGAAATGATTTTAATTATAACTTCTCCGTTCAAGGTTACTTATTTTTCTAACGAGTGTATCTAAATATATAAAAGAAGAAACTGACTGACTGACTGACTGACTGACTGACTGACTCATCTATCAACGCACAGCCCAAACCGCTGGGTCTACAGATTCCAAATTTGGCAAGTAGGTTCCTTATGTGGTCTAGGGGTGCACTAAGAAAGGATTTTTCAAAATTCACCCCCTATGGGGGTTAAACGGGGCTCCAAAGTTTGTATGGGGAAACAAGATTAGTAAGACTATTTTATTCGAAACTTCACAGGAGTGGTCCTATTGATAAATGAGTAGAAACGGGTTTCAGGGTTTTTCGGAATTCAACCCCTAGGAGGGGGAAATGGGGTGGCAAAGTATAAAAATCAATGCACAGCCCAAACCGCTGAGTCTAGAGATTCCAAATTTGGCAAGTAGGTTCCTTATGTGGTCTAGGGGTGCACTAAGAAAGGATTTTTCAAATTCACCCCCTATGGGGGTTAAACGGGGCTCCAAAGTTTGTATGGGGAAACAAGATTAGTAAGACTATTTTATTCGAAACTTCACAGGAGTGCTCCTATTGATAAATGAGTAGAAACGGGTTTCAGGTTTTTTCAGAATTCATCCCCTAAGAGGGGGAAATGGGGTGGCAAAGTATAAAAATCAATGCACAGCCCAAACCGCTGAGTCTAGAAATTCCAAATTTGGCACAAAGGTTCTTTATGAGGTTTAGGGGTGCATTAAGAAAGGATTTTTCAAAATTAACCCCCTTAGGGGTTGGAACTGAGTCCAAAGATTACATGGGGAAATAAGATTAGTTAGACTACTTTATTCGAAACTTAACAGGAGTACTCCTATCGATAAAGGAGTTAACGTTTGTGTTTCAGGTTTTTTCAGAATTCAACCCCTAAAGGGGGAAATGGGGTAACAAAGCCTGAAATTCAACATAGGTATTGTTTGTATGGTGAATTGGGTTGGGTGTATTACAAAAACAACGATTTTAAAATTTAATGTGGCGGCCCTAAAATAACATCATTCCCTGTTGGGGTGCGAAGGGCTTAAAAAGTCTAAAAATCAATATGGGTGTCGATACCGAGATTATCAGATGTGCTGATTACGAAAATGGCATTTATTTTGAGATCCAGAAGATGGCGGATTCGACTTCTATACAGGGTTATTGTTGATTTATTGTGATGATTGTGATAACGATGACAATGATTGTGATTACGATGATGATGATTGTGATAATGATTGTGATGATGATGATTGTGATAATGATTGTGATGATGATGATATTTATTACGATGATAATGATTGTTTTACGATGATGATGTTTGTGATAACGATGATGGTGATTGTGGTAGTAATTTTGATGGTGATTGTGATGGTGATGGTGATTTTGATTGTGTTAGTGATGGTCATTGTGATAGTGACGGTGATTGTGATAGTGATAGCGATGGTGATTATGATTGTGACAGCAACGGTGATAATGATGAAGATGATTGTGATTACGATGATAATGATTGTGATAACAAGGATAGTGATTGCGAGAATGATTGTGATGGTGATTGTTTTAACTTTATTTTGTGATAGTGACGGCGATTGTGATCATGATGATTGTGATTGAGATGATAATGATTGTTATTACGATGATAATGATTGTAATTATGACGATAATGATTGTGAAAATGATGATGGTGATTGTGACAGTGATTTTGATGGTGATTGTGATAGTGACGGTGATAGTGATGGTGATAGTGATTGTGATTGTGACAGAGATGGTGATTGTGATAATGACGAAGATGATTGTGATTAAGATGATAATGATTGTGATAATGAGGATAGCGATTGCAAATGTGATGGTGAGTGTGATGGTGTTAATGATGGTGATTGTGATAGTGATGGTGATTGTGATAATGATTCTGGTTGTGATGGTAATGGCGATTGTGATCATGATGATTGTGATTAAGATGATAATGGTTGTGATTACAATGATAATGGTTGCGATAATGATGTAAGTGATTGTGATAGTGGTTGTGATCGTGATTGTGATGGTGATGATGATTGTGATGGTGATTGTGATGGTGGTTGTGATAGTGATTGTGATAGTGATTGTGATAGTGATTGTGATAGTGATTGTGATAGTGATTGTGATAGTGATTGTGATAGTGATTGTGATAGTGATTGTGATAGTGATTGTGATAGTGATTGTGATAGTGATTGTGATAGTGATTGTGATAGTGATTGTGATAGTGATTGTGATAGTGATTGTGATAGTGATTGTGATAGTGATTGTGATAGTGATTGTGATAGTGATTGTGATAGTGATTGTGATAGTGATTGTGATAGTGATTGTGATAGTGATTGTGATAGTGATTGTGATAGTGATTGTGATAGTGATTGTGATAGTGATTGTGATAGTGATTGTGATAGTGATTGTGATAGTGATTGTGATAGTGATTGTGATAGTGATTGTGATAGTGATTGTGATAGTGATTGTGATAGTGATTGTGATAGTGATTGTGATAGTGATTGTGATAGTGATTGTGATAGTGATTGTGATAGTGATTGTGATAGTGATTGTGATAGTGATTGTGATAGTGATTGTGATAGTGATTGTGATAGTGATTGTGATAGTGATTGTGATAGTGATTGTGATAGTGATTGTGATAGTGATTGTGATAGTGATTGTGATAGTGATTGTGATAGTGATTGTGATAGTGATTGTGATAGTGATTGTGATAGTGATTGTGATAGTGATTGTGATAGTGATTGTGATAGTGATTGTGATAGTGATTGTGATAGTGATTGTGATAGTGATTGTGATAGTGATTGTGATAGTGATTGTGATAGTGATTGTGATAGTGATTGTGATAGTGATTGTGATAGTGATTGTGATAGTGATTGTGATAGTGATTGTGATAGTGATTGTGATAGTGATTGTGATAGTGATTGTGATAGTGATTGTGATAGTGATTGTGATAGTGATTGTGATAGTGATTGTGATAGTGATTGTGATAGTGATTGTGATAGTGATTGTGATAGTGATTGTGATAGTGATTGTGATAGTGATTGTGATAGTGATTGTGATAGTGATTGTGATAGTGATTGTGATAGTGATTGTGATAGTGATTGTGATAGTGATTGTGATAGTGATTGTGATAGTGATTGTGATAGTGATTGTGATAGTGATTGTGATAGTGATTGTGATAGTGATTGTGATAGTGATTGTGATAGTGATTGTGATAGTGATTGTGATAGTGATTGTGATAGTGATTGTGATAGTGATTGTGATAGTGATTGTGATAGTGATTGTGATAGTGATTGTGTGTGATTGTGTTTGTGTTGTGTGGTGTGGGTGGTTGTTGTAGTGTTGGTGATTTTGATGATAATAATAAATTGTAGTGATTGTGATAGTGATTGTGATAGTGATTGTGATAGTGATTGTGATAGTGATTGTGATAGTGATGGTGGTTGTGGTAGTGACGGTGGTTGTGATAGTGATGGTGATTTTGATGATAATAATAAATTGTGATGATTATGAAATTTGGCACATATATAGTTTGTAACCTGGATTAACATGTAGGATACTATTTATCCCTATATTATGATTCAGTGGTACAAAAACCGAACTTTACGCGGGCGAAGCCGCGGGCAACAGCTAGTAGTAAATAATTTAACTGAATTAACTGACGTAGAGATAGACTCACTACTGACAGACAATTTAAATAAATTGCGACTTGACCACCTTAATCAAGAAGAATGTGATCATCATGTGATCAAGTATTAGTGAATTATGTCACGAGTACAAAGATATATTTACTGTGAAGAGCTGCCTTTGACCTTTACAAATCAAGTTAAACATCATATAGGAACCACTAATGAAGATCCCATTTATATCAAACCATATCGACAGGGCCCAGCACAAGCTGAAGAAATCAAAAGACAGGTTGAAAAACTTCTCAAAGATAATGTGATCCGCGAATCACACTCACCCTGGAGTGCACCTGTGCATTTGGTTCCCAAAAAGGCAGATGCTTCCGGTCTAGTAAAATATAGAATGGTTGTAGATTATCGCCGACTCAATGACATAACAATCGATGACAAATATCCACTTCCCAACATTATTGACTTACTTGACAAACTTGGCAAAAGCAATTATTTTACAACCCTAGATTTAGCTTCCGGTTATCACCAAATAGAGATTTCCGACACTGAGAAAACAGCTTTTTCAACACAAAACGGGCATTACGAATTCCTTCGTATGCCATTTGGCCTCAAAACCGCTCCAGCGACTTTTCAAAGGACAATGGACAATGTCTTAAGAGGGTTGCAGGGTATACATTGCATGGTCTATTTAGATGATATTCTTATTTACTCTACTGGTATTTTAGAACATATTCAAAGATTACGATCTGTCTTTGATAGATTACGTCAGACCAATCTTAAAGTTCAATTAGATAAGTCTGAATTTTTACGCAAGGAAGTGCAGTACTTAGGACATACACTGACTAAAGACGGACTTCGACCAAATAACGACAAAATACAGGCAGTTCTTAGCTATCCATTACCACGGACACAGACCGAAATCAAACGACTCCTAGGGTTTGTGGGATATTACAGACGGTTTATTAAAGACTTTTCTAAAATTACACAACCTTTGACAGCTTGCTTAAAAAAGGGTAAGAAAGTTTTGACGGATCAAAAATATATTGAGGCTTTCGAAAAATGCAAGGAACTTTTAATTAATGCACCTATATTGCAATATCCTGACATGAATAAACCATTTGTACTAACCACTGACGCTTCAGAAGTCGCTATTGGTGCTGTTTTATCACAGGGCCCTATAGGCGCCAACAAGCCCATAGCTTATGCTAGTCGAACGTTATCAGACACTGAAACGAGATATAGTACTATTGAACGTGAATTGTTGGCAATCGTCTGGGCTACAAAACACTTTAGGCCCTACTTGTACGGACACAAATTCGACATCTACACTGACCACAGGCCCCTAGTTTGGTTATATCAACTTAAAGAACCAAATAGCAAATTAACACGTTGGCGTTTGCGTTTACAAGAATACGATTTTAACGTTATATATAAAAACGGTAAACAAAACGTAAACGCAGATGCGCTATCTCGCATCCGCCTAAATGCCCTAAAAGGCGACGATTTAGACAACAGTTCAATGATTGTTAATATAGACGAACAGAAAGACATGATCAGACAAAGTACGGACGGTTCTACAACAATTTCCATATCTGACTCTGAAAGAACCGCTACAGCTAGTCCAATTAGTATACCAGACACTGAGGCAGTTCTTGACGAATTGCCTCATTACCCCATACCGTCTGAGTCTTCTTCCATACAGACAGTTCATTCGGCCAAAGATCTCGAATCCAATGGAATACCGATCTTGAACGAAGCAATAGATACCAAGCCTAATCAAATACTTGTCTTTAGCTGGTTTCGTAATGAGATTCAAGTAAAAGATTTATCTAGAGACAAACAAAAGGTGTTAGAAGTATTTCTGCCTCTTCATAACTATAATCTCATCACAGAATTTTTGAAAGACTACGTAAAACCAAAAATTAAGTATTTCATTTATTTCGAAAATCAAGAACTTAGAAAAGACTTCAGTAATATCATAATTTCTCTGTTTAAGAAAGATGTGGTTAAGTTTTATGAATGTACCGAGTGTGTTGTTTACGTCGAAGACGAGCAAGAACAAAGAGCTATAGTAATTAAATTACACGAAGGCAAGACATGTCATCGAGGAATCAGCGAAAGCATTAAACGGATTCGTCGTAATTATTATTGGCCAAAAATTATTGAAACCGTTTCCGCCATTATTAACTCATGCGAGCGTTGTAAAACTTCTAAATATGATAGGAAACCCATTAAACCCTTATTGCAACTTACACAAACTCAACATGCACCTTTTCAAGATATATTTATAGACCTGTTTAGCATAGAATCGAAATACTATTTAACTTTAATTGATGCCTTTAGTAAGTTAGGTCAAGCCATAGAAATTCCATCTCGTTCATCACCTGAAGTGGTTAGAGCGTTGATGAAATACTTTTCGTTTTACGGTATACCACAGAAAATAAGTTCTGACCCTGGAACTGAATTTAACAGTGAATTACTAAAAGAACTAAACTACTATTGCATAAAATAAAATTACACATAGGGACCCCAAACAATCCAAACTCTATGGGCCTCATAGAACGTTTTCATTCCACAATTATAGAAATTTACAGATTGGCAAAATATGAAAAGAAGTTTACGGACGCATCCTCTGTAATGACTTATGCCGTTATGGCCTATAATAGCACTATTCATAGCACCACAGATTTAACACCGTTTGAAGCTGCGTTTGGTCATACCGAATTGAACTCTACATTTAACTCTGAATTTGATAAAGCTTACAAACAGCAATTGATTAGGGATCATAAGAAGAGAACTCAGGCACTCTATAAGTATATTTCGGAAAAGGTAAAAGGTCACAAAGAAAAAATTTTAACGAAACGAGGAGGGGAATTAGAACCAGCATTAGAAATAGGTAATCCTGTTTTCGCTAAGACAGTTAATAAGAGACAAGCAAAAGATAAGCCTAGGTACCAAAAAGCCGTTGTCACAGGGCCAATAGAACGCAATATTATACCAATTAAATTAAAAAATAGCGATACCAAAGTACCTCTCAAAAACATAAAACGTCCTCCACAGGTGGAGTTTGATCCTGGTGATATGGACAACAACCAATTGGACTCTCCCAAGCCAGGCCCTTCAAGCAGTAAAGATTAGTCAAAACCCTGGTATTCTTCCGGTGAAGATAGGCCAAGCGTTTATTCAGTAAGATAAGTGGTCTATTGTTAAAATAATCAATCTTCAGGGCATAAGCACTGACCTTTCCTTTAATATTCAAAAATATTCGGAATTCTGCCAAATATTACACTTAAACAAATTCTATACAGATGAATTTATGGCACATAAAACACAAGTCGAGTACATTCGAAATCAGACCGTAGAGAAATTACAGCAATTAATTCCATCCAAAAGATTTAAACGAGGTATTGTAAATCCTTTAGGCTCTATAATCAAAATTATAACTGGTAACCTAAACACATGAAGCATGAAGATGCGATTAGATACGATAATTTAATCTATAATATTCAGACTAAAGAACAGGCAATAGCGCATAAATTCACTGTGGTTTCTGAAATGTTGGATCACTTCCTGAACACTACTGAAATAATTAATGAAAATACAAATAAAATAAACAAGCGCATTAAATTAATTGAAGGCCTTGTAGCTAATCTTAACACAAAAGATAAGCATTCAATTTATATGACCTATGTATTTGGATTACTCAATCAATTTATTGTAAACTTTAGGACTAACTTTATGGAACTTAGCGAATTAGAAACTGCTGTTGCATTCTGTAAGGTATCTGTTTTACACAAAGCCGTAATAAATTCTAATGAATTGTTAAATCTATTAAAACATATTAATGAACATGATAACTTAATGTATCCTGTAAATGATAGAAATTTAATTAATATAGAAGAGTCATTGTCTGTAAAAGCTTACCTTAAAAATGAAGAAATAACCTTTATTATTGAAGTTCCGTTAATTTTAAATGTTACTTATAATTATTATAAATTGTATTCCCTTCCTATGGATTCCATGAACCAAACCTTTGTTGTGTTTCCTGAATTCCCCTACCTTTTAGTAGAAGGGACGAAATATCGTCCAATTGATCAACCATGCCAAGAGATAACAGTCAAGGAATACCTCTGCTCTGAAAATAACCTCATTCAATATGTGGAAGAAACCTGTATCGAACAACTAATGAAATATCAACATAATCTATCGCGATGTATTCCCCGTCAGATAAAGTCTGAACATCTGAAACTACAGAAGGTTAGTTCAAATAGTTGGATAGTTTATACCAAACACAAACAAATTATATCGCAAACTTGTGGTAATGACGACACCAAGGAACGCATACAAGGAACATACATTATAACCATAGAACCGCAATGTGATGTTTCTATAGAAAATATCCAACTTCATGGACAGCGTTCTTACTTTCTGCAAACAGAATATAAGCCTGTTCCTGTAATAAACTTACCTGATCTACGAGAACTCACCTCTAACGCCGTGAAAATGGAACCTGTAAACCTGAAAGGAGTTAACCTGGATGATATACGCCATCTAAATTACCTTCTGAAGAATAGTGCGAATAGTGAAATCAGTGCATTCAGTGAAATTAACAGTGATAGTGTCAGTGCCGCTCTTTACTCTCTGTACGCGATCGTCTTTTTATTGTTAATAGCTGTAGTTATGTATAAGTATATTATAAGGAAAATATGTAAAAGGCAGGATCGTCGTTCGAATGGTGTTGAAGACAATCCTACTCAACAGGAGGAAAATAGAGTTATTCAGAGACCTGTACTATTAGTGTCATAACTCTATGACTCTATCTCTACTCCTCTTACATTAGTTATAAAATATGTGAATGTTATCTTCACGTTATCCTGAAATCGTTTTAACTACTTTAAGTTTTGTCATTTTATAGTTTATTATTTTTTCGAAGTTCTTGGAAAATCTCTGTTTTTCCGATAACTTCGGTCCAAGGGGGGAGGAGTTACATTCTCTGAACTCACCTTATCTGTCGCTGTGGTAGAGCCATAAGCTCGTACGCTGCACTTTTGTCTTTATCAGCCAGACATGACGGGATGTGCAGGCGCCAGCGACCACCAGCTTAGTCTTAAGTTCTAAGTATGTATTAGGCTAGGTAGAATAAGCAGTCTTGCATCAAACTCTGTAAGCTCGGGTCGTTTCTAATAAAACTCTTAGTTATAAAGGGCCCTAACGTTTTATTTTCGCCGCTCCGCTCCCGAAAACTAACTACCTATTTAATTTTATAAACAAAATAACAGGTTTTATTGATAAATGATGTTTATTTTGCAAGTAGGTTTTTACAAACACTTTTACACGTCATTTTTTTAAACTAGATGGGGCCGGTGTTTCGTACCTGACTACTCTGAGAAGAAACAGCCGAAACAAACTCAGAGGTCATAGTCTCTTTTAAAGTCCAGACAATCTTGCTCAATTCACATGAGGACTATGCAGATTAATGTCTGAGATGGTCTTTTGAAGAAAGAACCATACAGATTTGAGTGGACCTATCCAGTCAGTGCAAGCATTTGTCAGTTAACGTGTAGCTCGACTTATAACTCAAGGAGCTCAACGAAACGACGAACAATACCAAAGAAAGGACATTTGGGTAGGTCGCTTAGAGTACTCAAACTGCCAGACAGTTGTGGGAAAAAATAAACAAAAAATATAAATGTGACCCACATGGTCCCCACATTCACAATAATCATATAAAATTCATAACAAGTTCTATTCAAAAGAATGTAAATAAAAATCACAAAAATCATTAAAAGTCACAATGATGATAAAAAAAAAGTAGAATACTTAACAAAATAAGTATTCATGTCAAATCAGTAAATGTCAAATAAAATACTAAAAAAAAAGTAAAAAATAATAAAATACATGTCAAAACATTAAATGTCGGAGTGTATAAAAAATAATAAAATACATCTCAAAACATTAAATGTCAGATTGTATAAAAAAGGAAAAAAAAATAAAAAAGTATAAGAAAGGAATAAATAATAAACAAGCGAAGTCCGAAGCTTCGACTTCGATTTAGTGGCTCGTAAAATAATTTAATACTATCTATCCGTGGAATAAACCAACATATTCAGATTTCGTTGGACCGTATATTATTTGGGAGTTAATTATGTATTTGGGAGTTAATTATGTATTTGGGAGTTAATTATGTATTTTCGTTAAGTATTTCACAGACATGTAAGTCGCAACACAGATAAATCATCCTATCGAAACATTACTAGTAAACTGTTTACGTCACAGAAGTAACTCATACATCTTATACAAAAGCTGCTCAACTTGTGTCATGTTTCGTTCCATTACAAAAACCTCAAATAACGTTTCAGATGAGCTTGGTAATTCTACATGATTTCCTGATGATTTATTATTGTATTCACAACATGACTGGCAGTGCCCATGTTGCCACACAAACAAGATTTATCGTCTTGACATCGACATATTCGCTCCTCGACGCGCTCCTTACATAAAATGTCACCACTTATCGTATTACATAGTTACGTATTGTTTTTGTAGCTAGAATGATTTTACTTGGTAAGAAAATGGAATTTTGATTAGTTTGATAGGTTTCTCTATCTAATGAAAACATAAACAACTAAGATTCGGATTAAATTCAACGACAAGGGCCTTTAGGGCCTGCGCAAGACGACAGACTTTTTGTGCGATCGACTCTGTGGCGCACAAAATGTATGCATGGCATACAAAAAGTCCGTCGCGGATTTTACGCAGACTAAACGCACATGATGCACATTTTCATACTACATGAAATCCCCCACTAACGAGCGCAGATTGCATACTAAAAGTGCGCCATCTGCGTTACCACGTGTTGGAGTAAACTTTTTGTGTGGCGCGCGGCGCGGTGCGGCGCCATCTGCCAGAATGACACGGATTTTTTGAAGGCCACACTTTTTACGCGTCGTATGCATTACTGCATATAATTGCTTAGGTTCTATTTTCACAGACTAAAAAGTGCGTCACGGATAGTCTGTCGTCGTTAGCGCAGGCCCTTTTATGTTTTCAAGATTCACAATAGTTTTGAGCAACTGGTCGATCATCATTATCATCACCTTTCTTCTGTCATTATACCAATTTATTTGTAGTCGGTGGAGAATGTCTTCTTCTACCATACTTCTCTATCACTTGTCATCTCACCATATTGTGTCCATATGTGTAGCTCAAGAATGTAAGGTTATTTTTGAGGCATAAAAAGATGGAAACGGAAAAGGACAAAAAAAAACCTGAAATAGGAAAATAACATTAAAACTACGGTCTCCTTAATGTATTCCGAAGGGGTTTAACATGACCGTGTAAGTAAAGTAACAAAAGCGACCTTTATCGACGAGTTAAATTGTACACCTTGATTTTGTTTTATTGAAACCTTAGACGTATTCAGATATTACAAGATTTTTGTTGTTGAGAATGTCTTCTTCTACCATACTTCTCTATCACTTGTCATCTCACCAGTCACACCCCTCCTTTCTATTCATGTTGATATTACTGCAAAATTGAATGTAGAATCGAAACAGGGTCTCGTTTTGATTCTACACTAGTCTAGGGGCTTTCTGAATAAATTGACGTAGATTGAGTGTGGTTACACTTTGTTAATGTTTATCA
This sequence comes from Xestia xanthographa, assembly GCA_905147715.2. Classification (NCBI taxonomy): domain Eukaryota; kingdom Metazoa; phylum Arthropoda; class Insecta; order Lepidoptera; family Noctuidae; genus Xestia; species Xestia xanthographa. The sequence goes on from LR990652.1 coordinate 21,321,736, forward strand.
GCACCACACATTCCTATTACTTGGCACTACATTTGCCTGAGCTACTAGCTCATGCAGAACACCTACATATTAAATTAGAACTAAAGCGAACTGTTTAGCGTCCTCTTGTACAATATATTCGGAGTTCGTCGAGATAACCGAGTTACCACTAAGAGGCTGCATATGCACGCAAGGTACCACAATGTTAATAATTCCGCAGTACTCGTTATCCACAATGATTTACAAGATCAAGAGGACTAACTGTTTATTTTAAAATATGAGCACAATTTAGAAACTCAGTTTTGATGGATGCTCATCCTAGTAGGTAGTAGCTTTTTAGTTTGTAATTTATGTTTCGGCTAAGTATACAAACTGTAATAATATGTAATTGATTAATTTACTTTTACTAAAATTATTTTGTACATAATTATAGGAGGCTCAGTTCATAATTAAAATTAAAATAATATGTTTCCTCGTTGGGGGAGATCACAGTGGTTCATTAATTATTCTCTTGGTCTCGCTGTTCTTCATAATTGGTAATTATAGTGTGATTGATGATATCCCGGCTTCATGCACTTTCATGTTTAATAAGGTAAAGCCTTGTTAATCTATGTATGGTATCCGTAGGCACAAGTTTTGACTCAATACCTACTCACTGAAATATATCATTGCACGCAAATACCGTCATCTCGAAATCAGTGAAGTCAAAACTGCTTGCCGTGCCCCTAAACATCTGACACAATGTCTCACAGCCGCTCGCCTCACTTAAATCGGCAACACATGCAGCGGATATTGCAAGTCTCTACAGATATTAGATACTAATATGCAACACCAATTACGTCTGATTATTAAATTAATTTAGATCTTGATTCGAGTGTTAAAACCGACCGGTTTAGACTGAAAGCCAAACCCAACATAGACGGGAAAAGGCTTGGCAGATGATGATTATGATGATGATGCCTCTGTTAAACTGGTTATCTATTAAATGTTAGAACATTTTTTATGAAAGCAGTGCAATCGATGTTTTCGGGTATGAAATGTTTAGTTTGGTAACATATAAATGTGGTAAAATATAAATGTAAAAGCCACCTAATACATCTGCCAACAAACTGCTTTACAGTTTGCCAACAAACTGCTTTACAGTTTGGCAGAAGTAACATTTTTTGTAATACGATGTCACCACGAATAAACGCTTTTTCGTTTTTTTTTTTCCTTTTTTCATACACATCAACGGCAGTCGCCTAGCGGACTACCATGCTGTAAAAAGATGGAAGGGATACCATCATTAACCTCGTGTAAACTAATGCTGCGTCATTACCAGTAGCCGGTAGCAAGGCCCAAACTGAAAGAAGTCGATCGAGAACTAAGTATTGATGTGCGGATTGTAGCCTGGAGTGCCTATAGACGATAGGTAGGTAGTTATTTGATCCGAAATGAATATTGAGCAGGTCACCGCATTTTCTTTTGCACTGAAAATTTGGGCCATTAAGTTTTATAAGCGACTTACAAACGTTTCATAGCCATATAAAATGCCATAAAATATCCCTTTATTTTTCAAAAGCAGGTCTGTATTTTTCCACACAACTCAGTTTTTTTCTTTTATGTGGTATAAAAAAAGTGCGCAGTTACCCTACAGCCGGATGCTCATTGTGGTACATCCCGTCGAGCGACGTCATTCACTAACTCTAGCTATATTGTGTCCTTATGTGTAGCTCAAGATTGTAAGGTTATTTTTGAGGCATAAAAAGATGGAAATGGTAACGGACAAAAAAACCTGAAATAGGAAAATAACAGGAAAACTACGGTCTCCTTAATGTATTCCTAGGGGTAACATGACCGTGTAAGTAAGGTAACAAAAGCGACCTTTGTCGATGAGTTAAATTATACGCCTTGATTTTGTTTTACAGAGATTACAAGATATGGTTTCAATTCATAGGTAAAAACTATGATCTGCGAAATGAAAAGGTAATTTTATACGAACTTGTGAGAAGTAAGCCTAGAAGCTAAAATCTCTCTTTTCATTTATGCAAAAACAAAACCCTCTAGAGCCCTCAGATAGAAGTAGAATGGATCACTTTATATCTCAAGGGAAACTAAGTGATATGAACACAGAGAAAAGGTGATCGGGTTTATTGTAATGTATGTACCACAGAGCACGCAACAAATGAAGTACAAATACAAATCAAGAAAAAGTTGTGTTTTGTTACGAATATACTACAAACTTAGTCCAGAAATTATTTTGTACAACTTTTTGTCTTTTTTGTACAAAAACTGTTGTTTCCATCAAGTTCAAAATTATTTTCCTAGAAATTCCTTATAAAGTTCTACTTTTCAGATTTTTTTCATATTTTCTAAACTTATGGTTCAAAAGTTAGAGGGGGGGGACACATTGTTTTTTATTTTTGGAGCGATTATTTCCGAAATTATTGACATTATCAAAAAATGATTTTAGGAAACCCCTATTCATTTTTAAATACCTTTCCAACAATATATCACACGTTAGGGTTGAAATAAAAAAAAAATCACTTCCCACTTTACATATAGGGGGGCTACCCTAATAAAACATTTTTTTCCAATTTTTATTTTACCACTTTGTCGGCGTGATTGATATACATATTGGTACCAAATTTCAGCTTTCTAGTGCTAACGGTCACAGAGATTAAGCGAGGACGGACAGACAGACGGACGGACAGACATGGCGAAACTATAAGGGTTCCTAGTTGACTACGGAACCCTAAAAAGAACACAAAAAATCCTAACAACGATCGAACCCTAAGACCGACGGAACGGTCGGAACGGTCTGCCACATAGAAATGTCCTTCGAGATTTTAGGTTTCCTCTCGTTTCGCTTTTCTATAGTTTTACTTGTTTTGGCCTTATCTCCGTAAGGTAGTTTCCGTAAAACATTGGTAACTTCCTGATTTTATTGTTTGTATTTAGGCGCCCGGAAATGATAAAAAAGTGTAACGCGAAGAAAATTTACTAGAGTTTGTTTTACCAAAAACGATGCTGATTTAGATACGAAAAAGAATCGAAAGTATGTCAGCCGTTCAATACAAGGACATGAGTAACACTCAGACTGAATATCAACGCTACGATCACAATTCCTGTAGCGTAACACTGGAGCAGGTTTCTGTAGATCCAGTACCTGAAATCAAATTTTCAAGCCATCATAAAAGCTGACAATATTTCACGGTAACCGCAGCGCACCGGTGTCAACGCAATGCTGAAATATATCACGGACGTGTTAAAGAGACTGCGCGCTCTTATAATTTCTCTTTCGAACATTCATATTCTGTTCGAAGAAAACGTTCAGGAATAGGATACTGAAATAACTACTGTTACTACTAAACTAAACGAAATATTTTTGTAAATTATGAAAATTTTGAAAGACAAGTCAAGACCATGCTTTTGATTTCTACAGCAAAATGTAAAGTCGAATTATGGAGCTTCAGAAAGCATAGGGAATTAATGCCATTAGAACATTTTGATATAATTTATAACTTCCGAAACCCTTACAAAACAGAACAAGGCGCAATCTCTCAAAAGAAAACTACTTTCAGCGCAAACCTAACACAACATTGTCCGAAGAATAATAAAGTTATGAAGGTGAAGATAACTCTCATAAAACTTATGCTGTTACGTTTTCAGCAAATCTTATATACCTCTGAATTTCGTCATGTTGCGCGTTGCCAAAAAGATACGAAGTTGGAGCGTGTGAAAGATGAACCGAAATGAGCCTGAAGTCGAACTTATTTTATTTGATTATTTTTCACAAATGATTTGATTCAATATTTCAAAAATACAAATGAGGTGGTGGTAGTTTTATCCTTTTCCCACTCGTTTTTCCACGGAAGCAATGTTTAAATTAAAAAAAAAAACGGGACCCTTAAGATAACTCGTGCGTCTGTCTGTCTGTACGTATGTCTGTCACAGTCAATTTGCTCCGAATCTACTGGACCCAATCAGGTGAAATTTGGTAGGATGGTGTAATCCTATGACCTAAACACAGATGTGCCAAAAACTTTTTTTTTTAATAATGGTCATTTTCGGGGGACAATTATAAATTTAAAAAAAAGTTTTGCATACCTTACTGTGTCAATATCAAATGGGAATCAAAAAGGGAATGTCATGAGGATCTCAAATATATTGTTGTTATTATTTTAAAATAAAAAGTTTTGATTTATTCATGAAAGAAGAGGTAAATTGATCCCCCTGATCTCCGAAACTACGTACTACGTAGTAGATTTCTTTTGAAGAATACTGAGGAGTGATCAAACAAGGTCAATAATATCTAGGTTTACGAATGCAAGCAGTCTTGCACTCTGACCTTCTAACTGTTGTCATACATGCCTCTTCTCTGCTAAGGATTATCTACCAAGTGGACCCGAGGCTGATTGTATTAAATCAAATAATAACTTTCGTTTGTATTGTTCCAGGCTGGTCATGCTCGGCATTTCTCTACTCAGCATCACCGCGCCACACGCGTACGGTCAGCAGCGTCACAGGGAGCACCAGGGACCACAAACCTGCGGCGGACACTTGAAGGCTCCCGTGGGCACGATAACGACACCAAACTTCCCCAACCCTTTCCCCGTCCCGATAAAGTGTAAATGGATAATAGAACACGACATAGTGAATGGGACTATATCGATATACTTTACTCAGCAGTACACTACCAGTGGGTTGACGTTCACTGAGTACATGTATTATGACGAGACTTACAAGTTGGGCGAGAGGAGAGCGCTCACCGTCACCGACGAGAACATTACGAAGATCAAATGGCTTCAGGTGTGTTACAGTTTAATACTTTTGATGATACTTTAGCTTCCTGAGACTGTTTTGTGTGTAATTGTACATGTATCCTATCCGCTTATTTCATATGCAAGATATCAATACATACATACCTTACTTGTCGGTTCTCAGGATTAAATTTTGGAGTTTTCTGAAAAACGTCAGTAAACGCCAATGAAATATTACGCTTTATAGACATTTATTTAATAGTCTTTTATGTGCTCCAATTCCTCCAATTTCCTTTTACGAGTTTTTGTATTAACCAAATTATAAAATATTACAAACAAAACATCTTGCAGCCAATATAACTCAGTGTATAAATAGGAAGAAAACACAAATTTATATTTATAAAACCGTATGAAGCGCAGGCACCTACGTGAGACAATTATGAACACCGTAACATTTATTAAGTGTTGGTTGGATTTCCTAAGTAAAGAATGGTGTCTCGAGTTTGCGGACATCAAACATCTCGCTTCCACGAAGCGGGAACAAATATGTCTTACTTTTGTCTTCCGGTTAAACTTTACACATCTCATTCTACTGTCAGACATATTTCTTTATTTATTCAGCACTAAACATAATATTCCTGATATTTTCTTATTATTCTTAGTTTTCTTGACAAACGAAATCGGAACTTATTACTTTGGCTTTGCTGGTGCTTTGAAAAGGCTCATTTGAGGAGAAATTTCGTGCAAGACAGTTTCTCATCTATGTGCAGTTATAAATTTTACTTCATTTACATTCTCGCATAATCAATTCTCATCTCGCGTAATTAATTGTTAATTGACATGACATAAGTCACTCCACTCTTCAAACACATTTATGAAACCGCAAACTGACTTCAAGTTAGTTAATGATTGTGAAATAGTTTTGATTGCTATTAACTGTAATTAAAATATTGATGTGTATTTGCCATTTGATATGTATCTGCGGGCATGGTGCAGTGTAATCATTATTTATTTAACAATGATATTTCGAGCACATCAGTAGTGATTAATTTTCGAATATCTATTTTTAATTAACTACGCAAACAAAATTAAATAAACGAGTGAGCTATAGTCTCCTATAATATCACGAGTTCCGTTTAACGTAATAGTATAGGAAAATTGTCCTTCCAAATGACAAACCAAAAAGGGATGCTCAGAGCAAGGATTGTCGGATGTGAGCCTTAGACGTCAGACTAAGGCTATATATTTCCTTGATAAATTCAAAAAACTCGCCGAATGCTTGGGCGCGTTAGGCGCGTACATCAAGTCAAATCTCTTGAGGATACCATATGAGGGGGTGATTTATACATACATAATGATTGGTTTGGTTTCATGATGCATGCTAATTTTCGCACTTCCTGCATGCCACATGCTTTCGCACTTCATGGCAAATTTTTGCAGGTAGGAAAAAGGTGCAGCATCATTGTATCCGTCTGGATCTATTTGCGGAATTATAACTAAATATTTGACATATATAACATTTAATATAATTTCAAAAATTAACGCCTGATCCCATAACTTTCAAAACTTTTAATTTAATTACCAGCTCACCATCAAAACAAACAGCTTAACTTATTCAAAAAAATCATACTTATTTTCACAGTTTTGTCTACATGACGCTTAAATCCGCACTATATCAATTACATCTGAAATAGGCTGGAAGCTCTCTGAACGTTTCCGTAACGCTATTGAAAAACATCGACGCGTGACACGCTCGGGTCAAATCAAATATTGACCGTGGGAAAATCCCGGTGTGTTGCATGCATGCTGGTCGGCACAGGCAATATCTGACCTTAAACCCTTTATTTTACTGGCGTTCAATATTACGAATCCATTTTGAATGTAGGCACACAAATACGTAGTCAACAAAAACTACTGATAGGAACGGTTTAGTTCTTTATTGCCCTTGAAAAGCAATATCAGTTGATTGATAATTGTATTGTCTTAAATGTTGTCAATAGACTCGTCGGCTGTTTATTGATTGATTGACTGATTTCCATTGGTGATGGAGATACAATAGAAATTTAAATTACTATACTTTTATGAAATTCTCGCTACAGCTGTATTTTTACTGTCGCTACATTTATCGCTACCCGTACTAACTCCTGATAAATAATAAATATTGTCGTACCGCATGGTACGCCGAAGATTCGAATAATGGTGGGATTGGAATCCAATTAGCCAGCTAATGGAACAAACTGTGTAGAGAGTGTGATGTGAGAACACACAAGTATATACCCGTGATCAACTACCCGATTGTCTGGCGAGAGTCGTGCGAACACTCCTGATTTTAGGGAAAATGCTTCAGGTTAAATAGGGTTGATGTTAAAAAATAACAAATTAGTCCGTCAGATAGATTTCCAAAAATATTGGACTCGTATTTTTGTCTTTTTTCACGTAAACAAAAAAATAAAGACGATACAGTGCGTCGAAAACTCGTGTGACGTCACATTTGAGTACATTTTTTACCGGAAAGTGACGTCACAAGATCAATTCCTCACTCATGATCTTTGACACGTTTTATCTTCGTCAATTTTTATTAATTTGATAAAACGAAAAACACGTATCCAATATTTTTTCGGTGATATAACTGACGGACTAAACAGAATCATATATTTTTAGTCAGGAATCATCCCTATTGCAATAGTTCGGCTTGATGGTTAAGAACAAAAATATCTACACATTAACAGATGACGTCAGAAGGTAGGCAGTTCGCAAATGTGGGCACTCCCTACTTTCACCGCGCAACTCCACAAAACAAGAAAAGTTTCGATTTTCGTTATTGGCCGTGTTTGTGGGGAACTAAACAAACATTACTAACTAATTTACCCTATATGTGAATTACATAGGGTAAATAGTTCAATGACTCTAGTTTTTCTTGCGTAGTTTAGTCACTTGCTCTCATTTATATTGTCACATACGGGATATCTTTCGTGATTATTATTTGTTTTGAGCTCCCGATATTTCGACGCTGTTGCAAGCGCCATGATCGCGGTTGGCGAGTTTAGTTTTAAACCGTGAAAGCTTAAAACAGTGTTTCAACATGAAATGGTTTTAAAAGTTTATTTTCGTAGAACATAAAAAAAAGGTTTGCTATAACGTTATTATTGAGTAGGATGGCCCTTACACTGTTGGATAAAATCGAGTACACACAGTCGGGGTTTATAAAGCCTCTTTGCTTTACCAAAATTAAAAGTATTTGCAAACAAAACTCATGGTGTTATTACAGTCAAGTACAACACCGTCGCTGTACACAATTGTCCAGGTTTAACTGCTTTTTGATAAGTTAGTTCACGGCTTTGAATATCGGCTTTTGTTTGCTCATACTTGGTCATATCGCTATTGTTTGTTCGGTTTCTACTATACTACATAATCTTGAAATATATATTATATAATAGATGCCCCTCTCATAGAGCAGGGGTTTGTATCCCAGCACTGTAAAAAATATAGACATTATTCCTTTTGTAAAAATTGTATTCTACGAAATGAAACAGAGAATATTACAACCAATTTCCTCAAACCCAATCATACTTTCTCAGAAGCAATTTCTTTTTATCTCAAACGAGGACTATTTAAAAACATACCGTTACCTTACAAAAATTAAATTGACCCTGAAATATCAGAACGATTTTGCCTCCAAATTGTTGTTTCCAAACAGATGAATTTGACTACTTAGCTATCCGTTTGTTTGTTTTTTCGATTATTGCGTATGACAGGGGTCGAGCGGGCGAGACCTTCGTCAGTTGACTAGAACAGAGCTGACCGTGAGCGAAGCAGTTAGCGGTACAAGTGGAGTCAAACTTAAAATTAATGAAAAATTTTTGATGCGGAAATGTCAACGAAATTAATCTTATCGTAACAATAATTAAAGCTGTAATATTTTGCAGATTTGATATTCTAAGATAACACAATTCTAGGCTAAACTGTAGTTGTTTATAAGATCTTATTCATGTTATTTGAAATTCGACCCACTTACGAGTTATTAAACAATTCGCAGATGTCCGCTAAGTTGTACGTGTAGTACTCCGTAATTTGTAATGCCGTGCCAGGTAAATTTGATGTTTTCGTAATATTCAATAAGAGGATTCTAAAAGAAATCAGTTATTATAAGCAACTGCTGCGCTTATCACTGCATCGTACGAACAGAGTCCTCATCGAACCTATAGTTTTGTTTAACTTTCTGCAGGACATAATGCGCATTATCGCTCGTCCTCTCTTGTTACTTACGTCTTGTTAGAAAGTAAGAACGTTAAGTAATGTTGCTATGTTGGTTCGAACATTTTGTGACCCCTTTACAGTTAATGTTTTTGGGAAAAAAGATTGCCCGGATAATCCGAGAGCGACCTTTGACTACTAACATATTTTTGTAAACCCTTGTTTTTGCGTACCTTCTTCCTTGTGTAGGCTGTACATGAACATGTTATTTATTTTAATTTTACTTTGAGATTGTATAGTTGAACCACTACCACAAATATCTAGCTTTAATTAATATTATAATTACTATCTTATTTTGTTCTGTACCATTATATTATCTGTGGTACCATGAAGATTCCATGTTCTTGTTAAAATTTGAACAAAACCATCGTTTTCTTTAATTGTATTGTACTCAAAGTCCATTTATTCTAAAGCCAACACTATAAATCATCGCTTGTACGTATATTTATTAAATCGTTCCATTTATCTGTGCCGAGCGTTAGAGGATGAAATGGACAATTTGTGCGCACATAACATTTTACAGCCACACTCGTCGACAATTTTACTGGAATATTCTATGTGCGTTGAATGTGGGCATCGCGATTTTATTTCAATTGAAGAAGCACATTTTAGTGTAAATTTCACAAAATCCTTTGTTTTGTGGAAAACTAAACATTTTAGGTATTAGTCAATGGATTGTGTGTGGGTTGGTAGCAAAAGTGTCATAATCCAGGATTTTGTGTATTCAAATCAATATTAGCTAAGCCTAGCCACTCATTAGGTCGACTGATCCCGCGGGATCCACCTTGCGGGATCAGTTTACTAAAGAGCCATATTAAATCAGTTAAAATCGTCTCTTGTTTATGTTAGATACTAAAAACATTTCCGCACACCGCTTATTTGATCTGTTTAACATCATTGCAGATGCTGTCCTGCAAATTCATTCGACTGACAGTATCACATCCCTTAAAACTCTTCACCAATAATGCGTACTACCGTACCCTCTAAACCATAACGTAAAAATTAAATTATTTCAAGCAAAGGTAAAGCCTTGTTTCAAAATTATATTACTCGCAGTTTATTTTCATGAAAATATAATCCTGCTGTCAGTCGATGGAAATGACAATAGAATATCCATTGAAACGTGTGACAGGTTCACAGCTACACTTCAGCAGCGTTGTGTGCTGTTACAATTAATATCAGTTTATCAGTGATTCCAAATTCTACAGTATTTTCGTTCGCATTAAATTACGTACTTAGTTTACAAAATAATGTTGATGCTGCTGCCGTCACTAATCCCCAACCGACCACGTTATAAGCTCGGCTCAAAATAATGCACATTGCCTCACGATGTTTTGAAAATGTGTGGAATCGTGAACACGTGCGGTAAAAGGAAGAAAACGGTATAATATGAATTTGAAATTAGTACTTCATTTTATATAATTAGTCCATTAAATTAATTAATCCATTGTAAAGTTCCCGGTATTTAATTAAATCCCGTTTCTTCACTCGGGATTTGATGTGTCTCAAGTAAATAAAGAGGACGCGCATCCTACACACGTTGAGGACTTAAGACAAAAAGACGAAAAGCGTCTAAGACGAAACATACAAAGCTGTTTGTCTAGAGCCGTACATGAAATATCCCAAAAGACATTTTATCGTTGAATAGACTAATTTAAACATTTAAACCTAATTTTCTCTAAAATTTATAGGTACAGTCACGGACTATAAATGATGAGCCACTTGCCACCATTCGTATTTTAGCCGTGTAATGCAAATCGGGTTTAGTCGGTTGTATTCGTACTTAGTACAGAGTGACTACCTAAAGTCGACGTATTGCAGGTGTAGCAACCGTAACCTAGAGACAATATTGTTTTAGCGTAGCCATAGTAACGTTGGCGTACGGAGAAATTTTATCTTTTCTAACATCGACATTTCAACTGACACTCTGGCTTCGGATAGGATTTCAGAAATAAAGAGTATTTCATAAGGACTATTTCTTCAAAGGAGGTCAGTATCAAATAGATTGGGATACACGTCAGCACCATTGTATGGTTTTATCATTGACAACTTAAAAGTCATTTCTCAACCTCCATGGATAAGACTATTTCCGATTATTAGTAATGTGTCAATTTGTTTCCGAGCATTCGGTTTGAGTTCGTGATTAATCGTGTAATCTCGTGAATGTATACAACTGCAAAATTGTAAATCTTGAAAGTGGCTTATCAATTATAGTCCGTGACTGTACACAAAACTTCCATTTTCATTTTATATTTTAAAAAAGGGTTCCATTCATTAGCTTATCATTTTCTGCTACCGTAAAATCCTTTTAAATGACCACATCGCTTACAAAGTCCGCAGCGATCCACAATAAAGCAGCTGGACAGAGATAAGTCTGCGTATAATCCTTATCACTCCTGTGTGCTGGTCATTTGAATTGGATATCAGAGATGCTCCGGCACACTTGGTAAACTCGAGGATCGTGTGATATTAGGGACTACTCACACTTATTCAGCTCTTTTGTGTGAGACGTATCTATAATCTGAAATCTAACTTCCTCTTCATTATCATCATCCTCATCACTGTCTCAACTAGTCGTTACGCTATAATTATTATGATCGCTCTTTCATACGTAGATCACACGACCTCTCATAATATGTTATTTCAGTGTTGAATTTACGAAACGTCTGTCTAATATAGCTGGTATAATGTTTCGCAATTTCAGGTACTCTGTAATAATAATACGAAGATCCCTTTAAATGAAACGTTCATTCTTGATAATATACTCGTAGGATAAAATTAGGCGCTGGGAGAGACGAAACGAAGGGAACTGTTCTGTATATAGCCCATGATTGGCCAATTCAATTTTGGAATCTTCTTGTGCGCTCGCCATACCGGCACGCTATTGGCTGCACCGTGCTACATGTCACTTCAGCAAGGCGGTCTGCGTGCCATCTGCGTAGAACGCAGAGTGAAAAGGAACTAGACGGCCTGTTGGTTTTTTGGACTCGTTCGAACAGCATCTAAGATTTTAGCTCCGTGAGTGAAAATTGTGTTTTAAGGACAATTTGTACACTACCGTGTCTTGTACAACGTGCCAGACTCTGTGATCATCAGAAAATATCCAGAAGCAGCCGCAGCTAAGAAAAAGGTGAGTCGTACTAGAATTTTTCTTGGTTGATTGTTCCTTGACTGGGCGAACGAGAAGAACTCAGTTCATACAGAACAACCTCTCTTACCACTACAGCAACGTAAATTTCATACAGTCCATTCCTCTATTCCACAGGAACGGTTAACGTCCTTGAGTTAATGCTGTCACAATATTTTCTCTTGTCAAGGTTACATTATGACGCTAAGAATGAAAAGATGGAAAATATAATATTTAGGCACAAACGCTGCCTGGGAAACCTAGGTATGTTTGGAAAAAAAAAACCGGCCAAGTGCGAGTCGGACTCGCACACGAAGGGTTCCGTACCATTGACTATATTTAGTATTTGTTGTTATAGCGGCAACAGAAATACATCATCTGTGAAAATTTCAACTGTCTAGCTGTCACGGTTCATGAGATACAGCCTGGTGACAGACAGACGGACAGACGGACAGACAGACGGACAGACAGCGAAGTCTTAGTAAAAGGGTTCCGTTTTTACCCTTTGGGTACGGAACCCTAAAAACTAACTTGGCATGTGAATGTACTGTTAACGCAAGGTATAAAGGGACCCATTACAAAGCCGTCAACTAAGCATTCTGTACATCAAACTTAGTAAGTAACACACAAAATTTTGAATATAAATTAATAATAAGAAATGTTTAGAAAATCATCCAAATATTAGTTTGGTAGAAAATTCTCAGTATAAACGTATATTTGAGTATAGACTGCCACTGGGGGAGCAACGCCGAGGGACGCGGATGACGAGGGTGCTTCGATATAAAAATGGTTCTTATTGTTTAATATGTTGAAATAATCCATATTTATGTCGGTATGGAAATAACAAAGCCTAGCACGTGTTATTGGAAAAAATGCCAGTATACCTAATGCGGCAAACATGGTCATTATTATTTTCGAAAGATCTCTCTTGAACACAGTACATAACCACATCTAATGACGCATTTGCACAAAGTTCTACGACAAAGTAATACAACTTGAAGTCAAATCAACATTATCGGAGCAAAGTTTGAACTCATTGGTTTGTAACTCGGAAGAGAAGTACATTAAAATGAAACAAACTCCGAAGACGGATTACTAATCAGCTAAACTTTGCAAATACCCATTAGCTAACTAATAATATTTCATAACAATACACTACAAGGCGGTATGTGATGCAATTACAAATCTGAGACAAGCACAATATAATTACACACAAGCTCCCCAGTTGTTCTAGAAATCGCATAATAGAACATACAGCTCTATCATAAACTAATATTTGTATGATTATAATATTCGTAAACACGTTCTCGAAAGTGACAAACGATTTCGGTGATAGTTGCAATATACTGGTATATGGGGGGCAAAAAATCGATCTAGCTGCAATTTTCAACCGAGCAGAGTTCGCCTCTTCATTATTAAATAACGCACAATGCGTTATGTGAATTTCATTTGAAATCCAAGTCATACATTTGGATTGCATTTACATTCAAATAAAAATTCACGTGTTGCCAACTGTTGTTGGCACCGCGTCGTTGGCAACTGTTGTTGTCCGCAGGTGTTCCTGCGGAACCAATATAGGATTGCTTTTCTCTCACCATCACTGCTAGCTGAATAGCAATATTAAATATTTTACGAGTCGACGTGTATTTGAGCTCCTTTTTCACATAGTCGCGCATGTTGCCAGATGAGTTCCTATTCTGTTTACTGAAATGTTTATAAAGTATATCAAAAACTTTAAAAATTGTCTTATACATCTCTGCCTTTTGTTACTTTACTTTTGCTCTTATTTAGCATACCGCATTACCACCACAACTCAACACGATCCACACATGACTACGTCACGTTGTTGCTGCACGTTGTGATCACACTACTAGGCTACGTAACACCGCGTCCTGCGTCAGTTGTATGTGGTGGTAGACACGCGGCTGACATGGGTCAATTCTTGTTTTGTTTCGTAATTATGAGCGGAGTATGACTGCGTAAATAACGTGATTTGGATGTTGGGAAACACGTTTCAGTCCCGTCTCTCAGTTGGACCCAAAAATGTCGCACGCAGATATCCTTTTTATAGCTTATCACTATCCGAGACTAGAAATTGTATTTATTATATAAATAGATCGCAAGTATAACATTGTCTAGCGGAACAGATCAGACCACGACTACTGTATAGGTATGTTTTGTTTGCTATGTATTACAAGAAGGGTCCGTTTACAACCTGGTTATGTATGGATGTGTATTGATTGCTTGAAGACGTGCAAAGCCTAAAGACAAATCAAAAGGATATTTTTTCAAACCAATTAGGTCGTTTCAGTTAAATCTTAGGGTTTAGTTTCATAATAACTTAAACTCTAACGGGATATACTGAGCTAAAGGATAATCCATGAGTGATTACTTCCTCACCCACTAAAATCTTTTTCTGGAAATACCATTTCTTCAGAAATGGGGTAATATATTCCGTCTCAACATTTCCCTGAGGATATTATCGGAATCCAAATTTATATTTTCAGTTGGTGGGCCCAGTAAGGTAGTTATTTTTACACATGATTACATCATAACGTATTACAGCTAGAGAACCTAAAATAACAAAAAACTTTAAAATAATAATTGTAGATTACCTTGACTTTTCCAATATTGAACAACAGTTACCAATACTGAAATAACGCTTGTGAAGGGTATGTGGGGACGGATGACAAACGGCATCCGTTGATGGAGTATCACATCAATCGGCCTGCTAGACAACGGCAGTTGATTGGAAACACAAACTTTACGGACTTGAAATTCGAGTTGAAATAAATGTCACACTCGTCACATAAGTGATATCTGAATAATAATGAATTCAGTTTAACCCTGTAACCAAGTAATGTTCATCGAGTTAATATGATAGCTTTCGGGAAATCGTATTCAGCGCACGTCGCGGGAAATAAGAGATCAGTCACACATGTGCGCCTCTGTATATATGTATATCATGTATGAATACAGATTGCGGTGTAGCCTCTTCACTACCTTCGTCCGTAAAACAATACTCTGAAGCAGTGAAAATATTTAGTATGATAACATTTTATGAATGCAGAGATTTACATGATATGGAAATGTAATCACGATCCAATAGTATCCACCTTCGATCTACAAACCCGTGGTAATTTAATAAATTAGCTAGATAGTCAAGTTTTTATGTGCCACAATAAATATGTGTATGCATAGGAAACTGATTTTAAACCATTTGTAGTAATCGGATATGATGTGCTACGAGATGCTACGCCCGTGCTACGATCCGCTACGCCGCAGTTTGTTACGAACGGCTACACCAATAGTAACTACTAATACTACTTAATTCTAATTACTTCTTAATTTATTTGTAAACGTTAATTTGAGATAAATTGGCCAACTTAGTAAAGATTTTGTTCATAAGGACTGCTTCTCCATAACACAGGTTTTCAAAACCTAGCTAGGAGAGCAGTGTTCACCCACAAGTTTGTAGATATAGTACGTTTATTTTTATTTTTTTATGTTTTTATTACAACTTATTCAATAGAAATTCAAATTCTGTGAAAATTTCAACTGTCTGTATTATTAGTAGCACGGTTCATGAGATACAGTCTGGTGACAGACAGACAGACAGATGGACAGTGAAGTCTTAGTAATAGGGTCCCGTTTTTACCCCTTGGGTATGGAACCCGAGAAAAAGTGTATTGTTTACTTGGCTCTGCTCATATTTTAAATGATGCGTAGGTATTTTAAAATGAATGAAAAGATAGACTATCAAATCAAATCAAAATCAGTTTATTAATCAATATAAAAATACAGTTGTATCATAATAGTCGGTGAGCCACAAACTAAGCATCGCTTGTATCTTGTGGCTCGGGAGTGCGAATTTTACAAAAAATTGTTACATTGAAGAACAAACATGTGGACATTAAAATATTATTAACAGGGTAAAGGTTAAAGCAAGGTAGAAAATAAAATAAAACAAAACAAAGTCTGCATTTGTTGGGCTTGTGTTCTGGTGTGTTTGAGTTCTTGTGAGTGTGCGTGTGTGTGTGTGTGTATGGGTGTATGTGTGGCTGTTGTTTTAAAACTATAAGTTTAGCTGACGTAGCTCCCTACGTTACGTTAGTCTTTTCTCATTTCATTCAACTTTATCACATCTTTCTTTTAATAGAAAAGTTAATTGAGAATATTATTTTCTTTTGTTGAACCTAATTAGGTTTTTCTACTCGGTGGATTTATGTATTACCCGGTACTAACTGGGTTGTGGAGGTCAGATAGGCAGTCGCTCCATGTAAAATAATGGTATTCAGCTGCATCCGGTTAGACTGGAAGCCGACCCCAACATAGTTGGGAAAAGGCTAGGTAGATGATGATTAATCCACCGAGTAGAAAAACCACAGCCAGCAACCAACCAGCAAGCAGAATCCAGATTCCAGAGTCAACACCGAATATCATTCCCAAGTCAGTAAAGTAAGTGGTCTCTTGTATTTATCTAATAACAAAATATTGTTACGGCTATTATTTAGGGAAACATTCCATAGTTTTAGCTTTCCCCCTAGTACCGTCATAACCATGGATTGATTAATTATTTGTTTATAATTACTAAATGAGCAATGTTAAGTTTTAGTTTGTATTTTTTTTTACCTACCTTTAATATTAACACCGTAAGAAATATTAATAAACCTAAAAACCTATTAAACATTTTTTTTAAATTAATAGGTTTGTGAGGTATTTAAATACCATGTATTCATTATGTAGTGGTTTTTACGTCTTCCATGAAAATATTTACTCAGAATCGTTAGATTTCAAAATAATAATGCAAACAGAAAACTGGGCGCGATTGTTTCAACCAACGCAACGGCCTCGGTTACTTTTCTCAGCCACATTGAACCGGAGGTCTAAAACTTCAGTTTAAGTTTTGAAACCAAAGCTTACTTAACTACTTAATTAATTTCAATTAGGAAATTACAAACATTTCTCACTCAATGATTGTTTGAGACCTCGATTCATTCAAATAAAATAGGCATTAAAATAATATAATGTTGATGTAAGTCTGTTCATTTTATTACTCTATTTTATTAAGGCGGGTTGGCTAATAATATTATCAGCCCGTTTATGGTCACAAGACAAATTTATGATACTAAAACAGCGTTAAATACCCAGAGACGCTTTATTGCCATACAAAAGCGATAAAATTCAAGTGGTTGTTGAGGTTCACCCAAGTTTTTTTTTTAAAAGGCTGACTGTAGTTCAAGCTGCCTCTGAAAATTGAGTCCTGTATAAAACACCACTTAACGAACCCTAAGAAACCGTTTCATTTAGCTTCTACTGCCACACTGGTTTATTTTTAAATCCATTAGAATCCAGTGAGTGGGAATGGGAAAATAAAATAGCGCAAATTTTCGATGAAGCTTCTTAGAAAAGCAATCTAGCTAAAAGCAAATGTCAAGCGTTCTATCTAGAACTTTTCGCCTCCAAATTCTACAAAAATATATTTTTATTTTTCTAACAATGTAGGTCGAGCGCCAAATAATCTACTTTTATTAGAAAATTCCACTGCGGGGCAGTACCTCAATATAAACGACGTGTCTGGTGTAGTAATTAGATTGTTAATTTTTTCAGAGTTAGTTGTGAATCCTAAACTAACACACTTTAATTTCTCATCTGCACGTGTCTGTACGGTGCACTTAACTAACCATACACAACACTACCTCTGTAATAGCATCTTCCTCAAAGGAAAATAGTGGTAAGTGTGCAAATGGAAAAAAAAACCAGCCAAGTGCGAGTTGAATTCGCGTGGTTAAGAAGAAGGTTCCATATTATGAATAATTATTAATCTACCATGAATTTAACGCTGTAAATGAAAAACTTGTTCTCCTTTACATCCCTTATTTTACAGATTCATTATCTCTATATTCATTAAGTATTAACATGTCATCACTTGTCAACAGTACGCATCACAACAATTAATCAAACGCGAGTTTCAGTTTCATTGCCCTTAAGTGTCGGCATCGAGGACGCGTCCCGAATGGATGTGAAATTTATTCAAGAGGGAGCCACTGCTGCAGCTAAGTTTAGCAATTTATTGCTCAAATAAGTTCATAGTCATAGTATTTGTCAACTTGTTATGAAATATACTAGCTTTGCTTTCGATTTCGTCCACACAGTATTTGGAAGATTGCATTTACACTGTATTCCGAAACTATTACTCATACTTATTGCTGCTGGCTTTTAGTCTTTGTATATTACGTAAATTATCCCAACGACTATCCTCTATTCTACACATTTCATCTTTCGACATTCAATCTTCCCTTTAAATATTATATAACAGAGCGTAAATAAACGTACGTAAAACATTTTATTACTGATCAAAGGGTGTTTATTGTTTCAGCGTTTATTTGTTTCATTTATTACAAAGACATTCAAATATTTATGAGCGAAATTAGGTCTTTTAAAACTGT
This sequence comes from Xestia xanthographa, assembly GCA_905147715.2. Taxonomy (NCBI): domain Eukaryota; kingdom Metazoa; phylum Arthropoda; class Insecta; order Lepidoptera; family Noctuidae; genus Xestia; species Xestia xanthographa. The sequence goes on from LR990652.1 coordinate 21,340,287, forward strand.
TAGGTTTATTGTCGTCTGACATGTGGACAGTACGCTGTCCTTCGGCGACCGTTGTAAACAGCTTTATTTCTTATTACGGAAAGTGAAGATTTTTTAATTGGAAACCTAATCTAGTCTCAAGTTCGCACCCAAGACACGCACCTCTGATTTTCGGATGTATATGCGTATTGTATTATTGTCACTTGCGTCAATGAAGGAAAACATCGTGAGGAAACCAAACCAGTATGCCCGAGAGATATTTCTCACCACTAACTTGGCCAAGCCAAGTCAGGTTAGGATTTAACCACACGAAAAAGTAAGAAGATTACGAATTAAACTTTATAAAGATAGAACTGGCACAAGTTATAGTCCTTGCACTATTTCCCAGATCTAGCAGTCAGTCAAAGGAAGACAATTATTCAGAAAATAATTTCCAAAAGCAAAATTCATGATTGCAACCTTGTCATATACAATCCATAAAATGTATGTTCCCTGTGTGAATCACAAAGAACCTCAACATATTTAGAGGATATTTAACTTGAATTAGAATGCTAATATTGGGACTTCCACCCTAAGTTAACTCATTAACGCAAAATACTCTCGTGTTTATTCTTCAAAATTTCTTTAGTTAATTACGTTTACACTTAGCGCTCATCTATACCTACATATAATAAATCTGTAGAAAAGTCATTTTTGTACATTGAAGAAATTGAAACAAAAAATAGCCAGCGTGTGAAAAGATAAGTAACAGAACCCATTTCCATCATTTTTGAAATTTTTGTCTGTTTGTCTGTTTGTCTGTTTGTCTGTTTGTTTGTGCGCACATCACGTAAAATCTACGAATTCAATGCTGACAATGTTTATACATAAAAATTGTGTGTAACTTGGGGTATGATTTAGTGTTTGTTTCATTGAAATCGGTTAATTCTATCAAAAGATATATGAACTTAAAGTTTTCAAGAAGAACTAATCATCAAATGTAAGATACATACATGCAGCGACATCTGTTGAACTAAAATGATACCAATGACTAAAAATGTGCTCACCACAGTCATAACTTTTAAATCGACTGACCAGCTTTAAAAAAAAATTATAGCATAGGTAATATACTTTAGCAGTTTAATATTTTGGTCGATAGACGGCGTTGTTTATTTCACTCCATTTTCTGAATTGAATGACCCTCGCCCGTGTCAGTTGCCTATTTTTTGTTTTTTTTTTTTCGGATGGGAAATCATCAAATGACTCCTCCTGCTCTGGGCGGAGCAGGAGGGAGTGTCAGACTTTTACTGACTAAAACCCAGCCATGTTCCTTCATCGCCCTTTTGTTCCGGGGCCACGGTATCTCTTTCGAACAGTCCCGCAACCCCGGCAGACATCGGTCCTTGCGGATCGGCCCTTCCTTTTTGCTGACTCTCTTTTAGGCGCGCGTGGAACACGAACGTGCCGTCGACACGGCCTGTCGTCATGAGACGGACGGACGGCGAGCTAGCCCATAGCCCACCGTCCACAGGCCCGCGCCTACGGTGGCCGGGGGCCACGTGGTTGCCCCGGAAGCCCGGGGCGTCTGCCGCGGCGGCCGGGACGTTGAGAGGTTCTCTCCCTTTCACGTTCCGCCACCTCCTTCTCTAGCATTACTGCTTCGCAGAAGGAGGTGACGTCCCATTCCGTCTCGCTCCGGACCATGGCTTGCACCAGGGCCGGACGCGAGAGGTCGCCGCCGCAAACGTGTAAGTTGCCTCAAGATTGGTTTTTTAACCGACGAAACAAAAAGAAGGCAGTTCTCAATTCGACGCGTATTTTTTTTATATATGACCACGGATAACTTTTACAGAGAAGTCCGTACATGGTCCTTTTGTTTGTAAAAAGCGTAGGTACATCTCAAAATTGGTCCCATTTATAATTGAAAAATCGTGTTTGGGCTAATTTCTTGCACCTTTGATGAGAACTTTCGACCTAGCTGGAGTATGACTGTCATCGAGTGTCTAAGGATAAAGGAGGTGGCGGAACGTGAGAGGGAGAGAACCTCTAAACGTCCCGGCCGCCGCGGGAGACGCCACCACGTGGCCCCCGGCCACCGTACGCGCGGGCCTGTGGACGGTGGGCTATGGGCTAGCTCGCCGTCCGTCTGTCTCATGACGACAGGCCGTGTCGACGGCACGTTCGTGTTCGACGCGCGCCTCAAAGAGAGTCAGCAATAGGAAGGGGTCCGCAAGGGCCGATGCCTGCCGGGGTTGCGGGACTGTTCTAAAGAGATACCGTGGCCCCGGAACACAAAGGGCGATGAAGGAACATGGATGGGTTTAGTCAGTAAAAGTATGACACTGCCTCCTGGTCCGCCCAGAGCGGGAGGAGTCATTTGATGATTTCCCATCCGAAAAAAAAAAAGGCTGTCGAGGTAAGCCCTTTTTTGGAAAAACCTAAGTAGATTATTTTAGCGATTAATGCAAATATATCGAAGAAGTTAAATTGTTACCCACTTGGATCTACGTAGGTATATATCTACTAATATTATAAAGCTAAAGAAATTTTGGTTGGTTGAACGCGCTAATTACAGGAAAACTTTTAGTGTTGAATAGTTATCGAGGATGGCTATAGGTTATCTAACATCATGCTATAATTAAAAGGAGCGGAGCATCAATGATAAATGTTGCAAAAACAAGGAAAATTTATTTCTTTCGAGAGCTTCCTTTGCGGGCGCTGCATAAACGGTTAAAGTTACGCAACAATCATGTATTAGGGAATTGTTCGTTTTAAAACGTTCTAAAAAAAAACCGCGATAGCATTATGTCTAAGTATCTTTTAAGGTTGACTCCACTCTCTCTAACCCTCTCTCTCTCATGTGACGCATACGAAGTTGCGCGGGTCAGCTAGTTTTTAATAAACACAATTAATAGGTTCATGAAATTTCTTCAATTAAAGTTGACGTTTATTCGCTTCATTTATTAACAACGTAGGTACATAGGTATATTAGCGTGAAATGAAATGGAACAACCTCAATATTTTCAATATAGAGCTGACTTTACAGATTAAGAGCGGCCAACCCCGCCATACTTTTCGCGAGAATTTTGACAAATGCTCGTGCGTGATTATGCCATTGTTACACATATTTCTTTAAATTTTTTGAACTGATAGCTATTTTGTGCACTATATTTAGGCTTCTATCAAAGCAAAAAATAAAAATTTGCAGAAACAAATTCAGTATAAGCCTCCAAAAATTGGTGTTTTGCACAAATTTTACCTCAACTTTAGCCGTTCATTATGTACTCATAAATTGTAAAAGCAAAACAAAATATCCTAATAGAAGCCTTGCAAATGTAGTGGAGATTCTTAATGACAAATATGTATTTCACAAACTTGTAAGACTTATTCAAAAACACTTATTTCCTAGAACACGTTTTATAAATTTTCGAACACTATTTTTCGTTCAATGTCCTCGCATTAGGCGGTATGAGGTGCGCGGGTAACTAGTAGTGCGGGGTTGGGGCTAGGTAAGACAGGGGAGTTGAAAGAAAACCACCGCTGTGGCTCTGGATGAAACAACAAGCTTTTCGACCATGCTCGCGTTGACGATAGACGGGCCGGGAAGGGCCCTCTTAAAGTTTATTTTTCATTTTTAAATGCCAAAAACTGAAACCAAATAAAAAAAAACAAATACCTGTATCGTGGAAATATTTAGTTACCGGACTACGCTTTGATGAAATTTAGGGCTTTTAAATATTTCACCGCAAAAATGTATCTTTGGCCCTGGACAACGATACAGTCAACTTTTGATCTCGTGCACATCTAACTTACTGAAACACAAAGCTGAACCCAAAACTCTTTATTCTCACAATAGGCTTTCAGAACACAATACAAAATGCTCTAAAAAGGGTTCGATAAAAACCAACCAATAACAAATAACATCACAGCGTCGGCGATTAAGATATGACATCGTAAATTAGTCGGATGTCAGCATTGTCCGAACATACCGTCAGTGTAATCCTACCATTACAGGCATCTGTACCATGCCACACAATTAGATGGAGGTCGGAGATTAGAAGCGAGAGCTTGATGAATTGCTAGCATTTGATTGTGAAACAATTGATGAGGTGGCGATGAGTCAGGATAATAAATACTTACTAAAGGACCGAAGGAAAAAATAAAGGTATGTGCGAACAAAGGATACGTCGTTATTTAACATATGTGTAGGTAAACACAAATACCATTAATTTATGTCATGTCTATTTACCATCTTTTGCATTATTTACTGTACAAACTCTGAATCCTTGTTCCTTCATTTAACGCGTGAGGCAACACAAACATACACGGTGGAACACACGGTGGAGGTGTGCCCCGCGTGGGCGGAGCACCGCCGTGTCCTCGAAGCGGCGATCGGCGGCGGCGACCTCTCGCGTCCGGCCCTGGTGCAAGCCATGGTCCGGAGCGAGACGGGATGGGACGCCGTCACCTCCTTCTGCGAAGCAGTAATGCTAGAGAAGGAGGTGGCGGAACGTGAGAGGGAGAGAACCTCTCAAAGTCCCGGCCGCCGCGGGAGACGCCCCGGGCGTCGGGGGCCACCACCACGTGGCCGCCGGCCACCGTAGGCGCGGGCCTGTGGACGGTGGGCTATGGGCTAGCTCGCCGTCCGTCCGTTTCATGACGACAGGCCGTGTCGACGGCGCGTACGTGTTCCACGCGCGCCTCAGAGAGAGTCAGCAAAAGGAAAGGGGTCCGCAGGGACCGATGCCTGCCGGGGTTGCGGGACTGTTCGAAAGAGATACCGTGGCCCCGGAACACAAAGGGCGATGAAGGAACATGGATGGGTTTTAGTCAGTAAAAGTCTGACACTCCCTCCTGCTCCGCCCAGAGCGGGAGGAGTAATTTGATGATTTCCCATCCGAAAAAAAAAAGGCAACACAAACATACCTAGCTACTTGTATAGTATAGTATTATGCTATACTTACACTTCATATTCACCATTCATAATACTATCTATCATCCTTTTTATTTGTTTATATATCTACACTCAGCAAATCGATCTAAATACGATGCATTTACTTAAAAAATGCTGAAATAAAATATTAACTTATAATTTACATGTTGTGACAGTTACGTCAAACGCCAAATTGTCAAACTGTCAGTTACTTTTTATTTCTTTCTGGTTTAGTTAGTCTATGATATTTACTTTTTAGTTTGTAAAATTTAAATTATTTTATCAATATGTGTTTAGCCATTATATTTTGTAGATTATTACGATTGTGTACCAAATAACATAATATAAAATTATATTTATAAAATTCTTTACGCACTCATGGATATGTCCTGGCCGACTACACTTGTCAGATGAGATGATGGCCACATTAAGAAAACAAAAATTTAAAAAAGGAGGACTACAGTGTGGAGAAACGAGCTGACGGATGGCTAAAAAAAGTCTACTCTTGGATCTGATTGAATGAGCATCAGATAACAATTTGGTTTTCGCTGTCAGATACTTAAACTACCCAGGGGATCCAGCTAAAGATTCTCCTGGGACTTCTACTCCCGATCTTCGGAAGCTAACTACATGCCTGACATCTGGCCCTGAGTTCTACGCTGGCTTATTACCACATTACTTCAAAGCTGACCTGGTGGACTCTGTGATCTGCACGACGCTCATCCTGCAGACGTTTCCTGAAGCTGTTCTTCGAAGTTGCCCTGGTATTGTCCTGCTATCCTGACGCCTGTTCCCGTCTTTCCTACAGTGCTGAACTGATTCCTAACCGTGAACTATAAAAACTATCCTAGAGTGCGTGGTAGGTAGGTTTTTTATAACTAGCTGTATTTTTTATCTTTCCCCTATTAAATTTAAAATTGAACAAGTCTGCTTATCCCTTTATTTTTAATAGGAGCAAGTAGATTTATTACAATATCTGTTCAAAAGATTTATAATGATTATGTGCTGGTGCTGTGATTGAACAATGTATTTTTATTTTATTTTGATAAAGCTACTGAAAACTCTTTTAAGTATTTTGTTTTTAATGGAAGAAAAAAACCTTTTAACTTCTCCCCGTCATTGTGATAATTTTTTAGGGTTCCGTACCCAAAGGGTAAAAACGGAACCCTATTACTAAGACTTCGCTGTCTGTCCGTCTGTCTGTCCGTCTGTCCGTCTGTCTGTCACCAGGCTGTATCTCATGAACCGTGACAGCTAGACAGTTGAAATTTTCACAGATGATGTATTTCTGTTGCCGCTATAACAACAAATACTAAATATAGTCAATGGTACGGAACCCTTCGTGTGCGAGTCCGACTCGCACTTGGCCGGTTTTTTGTTGTATGGTAGATACCTGGGAACCTCGGAGATATTGGGGCTCCAAGTTCCAACTTTTTGACAAGTTTTTTTTTAATACAAGTTTTTACTGTAATTTTTTTACTAAAACACCTCCACGACCCCCGTATTATTCAATCCATCCATCAGCACAATGTCTTGAGTGCGTTACATTGAGTTTTACCACAAAACATGATTTTTACCCCAAAAAAAAAGTCGTTTCAATTTTTGCGTAGTTACTTAGTTTGATGTACAGAATGCTTGGTTGACGGCTTCGTGATGAGGTTGTTTACACCCTGTTATGTAGTTAAAATCACCAGCAAGCAATAAAAAATTCTGCAGTTACAATTCAATTATTGATTTAAGTTACAGAAAAATCTAGCGTACCTACAGTCAAGACGTTTTTCATGAATATGTGAAACATGCTCTTACCGGGCAGCATTCCTTCGGAGCCAATACTTAGCATTGCATGACATCACTGGCGGTCAGTTATGTGCAATAATGCCTCACGAGTCACTGGCTAGAGGATATTAGGGATCCCTTTTTTTTGCATAATCTTCTTTTTCCTAATATACTTTGGCATAACAGTTTTGGCATAATTTGTTTTGCCATAATAATACTTTGCCAATTTTTGTTTTGGCATACTGTTTATGTTGGCATAATCATCTTGAAGGCTAATTAGTTTTGGCATAAATTGAATTTTGCATAATGTTACTAGGCATAATGACTATTAGCATAATAGTATTTAGGCATACAAATAATATAAATACCGGAATCTTTGAGTTATTTTTACTTATTTATTTTGAATTAAAAATTCATTAAGTTGTGCTACAAAAGTTAGTGACAGAAACGAAACGTTGCAAAACCGACTCCACGTAGTCTTGTCTGCCCTACCCCTAGAGTGTAATCTAAGCCCGCGTAGGCGCGGAGGGGCGAGGCGGCCTGCGAGTTGAGGAGCAGGTGGTTTTAAGCAGCCTCAGCTGTGGCGGCGAGCGTAAAACACATCTGCGACGATAATCTCGCGTGGGACCGCCGGAGCCCCGCAGCGCCGGAGCCGTGATAGAAACCTTGCCTGCTGCATGTTGCATAGTGCATGCTTGCTTGCTTGCATGCTGCATGCTTGCTGAACGCATGCTTTCTGCATGCTTGCTTTATGCTTGCTGCATGCATGGTGTATGCTTGTTTAAATGTTTGCAAGCTGTATGTTTGCTGCATGCATGGTGTTTGCTTGTTTCATGCAAACAAGCAAACACCATGCATGCAGCAAATTCATTATTCATTCTTACAGGGAAAAAAACTCATATATGTTCACAATCAACTATGTTTAAAACAAATATGTTATGTATTACCTGCTTCGGAGAGATGGTTCTTTTCCAATCGTCAAAATAAATTGGTATATCCAATTAGGGTATGTCAAACATTTTAGGATTATGCTTCATTGTTATGCCTATAAAAAATATGTTTTAGTATCATTATGCGTAAATCAATTTATGCCTAACAATGTTATGCTTAATCATTATTATGATTAGATAAATTATGCTTAAAAAAATATGCGTAAGCTGTTATGCGTAATGTTATGCGAAAATATAATTTGTAGTAACAAAAGTATGCCAAGTTATATTAGGTCTTAAAATTTTATGCAAATGGATAGGGAACCGGATATTATTTATCATCTTAGAATCTTTAAATAAAAAGGATATTTAAGTAAACTTTGACCGTTTTTAATAAGAAGCCTTTTTTTTATTAAAGTACTTTATAATAATAGCTTATATTACAGAACGTCAGTAAACTAGACATGGCCGAAACGTTTTCACATTGCGAAAATCGTGAAAGGATGTCAAACAATACGCGTTGTATTATAACGTGGCGAGCACAATGGCGGCCGGCAGAGAGTATCGGAAGTGAGGTTCTGGTGCAGCGTGTGCTGAATACAGATGAAAATGCACTGCATTTACCGAAAACGTGGTGTTGTCCGTTATGTAAGTTAGATATCAGAACAATCAGATACTGCCAAAGTGCTACAAGTTAGTATAATTTATTAATTGTAATTCTTCTTTTTTGTGTCGCCGCTTGCTAGTTTTTCTATATTTGGTTAGCCCAGAACTTCGCAAATTCCAGCGCGACGTGTCGGTGGCAGCGCAAAGGTCACTACGGCTGCATGTTTTTGGTCTAAGAGGGCAGATTAGGTGGTGGTGCATAGTTTGGGGCAGCCCCACTTTACGAGATTGGAATTGTAATAATCTGTACTTAAAAATAACAAAACGTAATAAAATGTTTGTTGAATGTTTAAAACGCTAGAACAATAGCAGACAGTTCCTACCCAGTTTATCATACTCCACACGTGTCCAACTTATAATGAGGCAGACCACATCATTCCTTACGCAAGCAAATAAATTGCTAAAGCTTCACCCCTCAGCCTGCTCTTCGCCCACCCCAAACAATTTTCTATTTATTCATTCCCTAACCGTTCTTCTGTAAGTGTTTGTAAAACGAAAAGCAAAATGTAAACGTATAGTATTGTGAAATTAAATATCTCGGGAGTTCGGGACAGAAATATTTATAAACTTCGACAGAATTAGTATTCAAGAGCATTTCAACGCGAATGGGTGGATTTTTTCAAGTCATTGAAGGATGAAATCAGAAACTGAGATGTTTTGAAATGTTGATGGAATTTGTGGGTTTTAATTTACTATTGTTAAACGAATGAAAACTTTTAAAACATTACAACAATCCAAGTGCTATAATTATAAATGAAAATGGTTTTCTCGTTACCAATTACGTGTTGAAACTAAGATATTTATATTAATGTAAATAGTCTTGAGGGCTCAGCATCCACGTGTGTGTGTTTATGTTCATCCGGCCCGCGTTTGCCCGACGTTTTGCATAATGACCGGCTAATTACCGGTGGATATTCCGGTTCACCTTCACCCGGCGGCTGCTGGGTAGTTAATATTAACAGGGCAACTGCCGAAATGTATTATAATTTAATTAGAATTATTCACCCTGTTATTTTATTAATTCAAAATATACGTATTTTGATTTTTTAATTATCCCAGGTACTTTTTTAGTACCCACGGAAGCTAACATTTACGAGTAGGTATTATGCAAAAGACAAACACAAATTCCTAATATTCACTCTCCTAAACGTAGCATAGCAGTTCAAAAAAAAGTTATTATTTCCTCGATTTCAAAGTAAACCATCAAAAAATTTAGTCAATAAATTCAGATAACTAAATCCCATCAAAAACATAAATGTGAAATGAGAGCCAAGTTTAATATTATGATATATGCCTTGGTTGTTGACTTCAACGACAAAAGAAGTGAAATCTAAATGGGTGCCAAGTTCAATGGTTAGTCCTGAAATTTATCTATAACAACATAAAATATCATTTTTAGGTTTCCGTAGTCCACTAGGAACCCTTATAGTTTCGCCATGTCTGTCCGTCCGTCCGTCTGTCCGTCCTCGCTTAATCTCTGTGACCGTTAGCACTAGAAAGCTGAAATTTGGTACCAATATGTATATCAATCACGCTGACAAAGTGGTAAAATAAAAATTGGGAAAAAAATGTTTTATTAGGGTAGCCCCCCTATATGTAAAGTGGGAAGTGATTTTTTTTTTAATTTCAACCCTAACGTGTGATATATTGTTGGAAAGGTACTTAAAAATGAATAGGGGTTTCCTAAAATCATTTTTTGATAATGTCAATAATTTCGGAAATAATCGCTCCAAAAGTAAAAAACAATGTGTCCCCCCCCTCTAACTTATGAACCATAAGTTTAGAAAATATGAAAAAAATCTGAAAAGTAGAACTTTATAAGGACTTTCTAGGAAAATTATTTTGTACTTGATGAAAACAACAGTTTTTGTACAAAAAAGACAAAAAGTTGTACAAAATAATTTCTGGACCAAGTTTGTAGTATATTCATATATGCAAGCATTTTTACATAATGGATACCCACCTTTAAACTCATAAGTGGGAACATTTATTGTGACGGACGGGAAACTACGGAACCCTACACTGAGCGTGGCCCGACACGCTCTTGGCCGGTTTTTTCTTATAACTTAGGAGAATATATTGTAGCCTAAGGTCTGACTTGGCTAGTTCTCATATACGAATTATTGTGTTCGGTGGTTAGTTTTTATCAGCAAGCCAAAGGTGAATGGCAGGCTTGTATGGGAATCTCGTACCGCTAATAAAATGTCGTGTTTTGAGATATTTTTTGTTTTAATTGGTAGTTAATATGATAGAAAAGCCCTTTTTAAATTCTTAGATTTTTAGAACTTGGGATGTAAAAGTTATAACCAGTCTTATTTTTCAAGGTAATGCACCAGTGTACTTTGGTACGTAGAGCTGCCTAAACATTGTTTTGGTGATAAAGTAAATGTTCTAGTATAGTTTTCGCTATTTTTGTAGCAGGAGCTTAACTCAACGTAAATAGGGCCAGACAATCCGCTGAATTGCTCAGATGCAGTCACAAACTACAATCCAAAACAACAGCAAAGATCTGAAGTGAAGTGAGAGACGAGAGATTTTCTTTACCTGTCAATAAATAATTGCCATAAGAACAAAAAAAAAGATTGGTGACGAAAATCATTCCTATCATTAAATCGTTATCTATTAAGATTGTATGCAACAATTATGCTTTCTTATGTATAATTATAATTAATGTTATTTCTATGTTTAAATAATTATTTAACATTTAGATTTTTGTGTTATTTTACTTATGGCAACATTGAAAAACACAGCCGCGTTTAGTTTACGATTTCATTACGTTTAATTGTTAGCATCTTTTTATTGATATTATTAATCAATCCGAAGTTCTAAAAATAGTACACTTACATGAAAATAAAAGGCTTATTTGCCTTAATAAGTGGTACAAATTCTATAACAAAACAACAAACGAAGTTTGCAGTACGAAACCTGCCGTTCGCCTTTTCGGAATAATAAAATAAGAACCGACAGTAAGTAGAAGTAACAGGTTGAACTTGCGAAGGCTATATTATAATTCGTATTTGAAAACTAGCCAAGTCAGACCTTAGTCTACAATTTATTCTCCTAAGTTATAAGAAAAAATGATATTTTATGTTGTTATAGATAAATATCAGGACTAACCATTGAACTTGGCACCCATTTAGATTTCACTTCTTTTGTCGTTGAAGTCAACAACCAAGGCATATATCATAATATTGAACTTGGCTCTCATTTCACATTTATGTTTTTGATGGGATATCATTACTTTTTGTACATACGCCATCTAGTGTCACTTTTAAATAAATCAATGGAGGCGGCATGGTGTAGTGAGTGAGTTTCTGAGAATGATAATAGGTGGCGCTAGTGGTTGTAGAATACGGGTTACGCGTAATAAATACGAAAATCTACTATATTGTTATTTATAAGTATAAAAACGGAAATATTTGGATTAAAGAAAATTAAGAGTGGTATTCAACTCGTTATATATACACGTAAAGATCATAAAATCCACATATAGAGATTTACAGGTACTAATTAATAAGTTAAGTGAAAATTATAATAAAATGATAAAAAATTACCAGTTTCTGATTTTTTCCTTTGTATTCACCTAATTACCTATCTGCATGCCAAATTTGAACTATCTAGGTCATCTGGAACTGGGTTATAGTTTTGATCTATAGGTCAGTCATAAAAATGACGATTTTTGGACGTTAATATCTAAATAACCGTTAGAGATATGTTTATAAAATTTGGAACACATATACATCTCGCTAGTTTCAATATATGAGCCAAATTTGACAAGTTTAGGTGAAATAGTTTTTGAGTTATGAGGGGCTCAAAAGTGGCTCCAAATGGTTCGTGTAATATTACACACTGTGAGCTGCGCGCCAGAACTTGGCTTGACACGCTCCCGCGTGTCTAGATTGTAGAGAACATGACGTTGAAAATTCTCTACAATTCACTTATTTGATTACTCAAGTTTACTCTAGTAGAATATTCAACAATACATGTTTAATATTATCGAGAACAAAATAGAAATATTTCAGCGAGATTACATACGAAGGGACTCGTAGTAAACTACGAAATCTAAAGTCGTATCATAAGCATAAAGTTATTCAAAATGTTGGCCTGAAACAATGATATTAATATATTGAATACAAATTATTACGTTTATCGTTTTCTCCATTTAGACAGACATAAACAGGTTTTCACTGTCATACGGGTCTTAAACGAAAATGTGCACATATATACACCAAGACAAACTTATCACACACAATAATACACAAAATAAATAGAGAGAACAAAAATACCGAAATAAACAGAGAGAAAAAGAATACTTAATAAATGAAAAGTGGAGCATTACTTACGAAAAGTAATGCGCAGGAACTGGAGCGTTTCAGTGGACGCCATAGGCGTGCGGTCACAGTCATGATGTATGACGTCATACAGATGTCAGCTCCACGCTGATTATTACTAGCGTTTATAACGAAGAATAGAGAATACGAAGGAGTATCGCTTCATAATCATTAAAAAAAAATACTATACCGTAACCTGGAATAATATTGTCACTTTAACCTGTGTTTAACATACTTTACAAACAAAAAACTTATCGGCACAATCTTAGGAAGTGGAAAGCAAACACAAACAGTATGTTTCACACATTGTGTTGTACATTTTCCTGTTTTTTCTTCCAGGCATTCATGTTTTATTACTCAATAAATCTAAATTAATGGTATAACATTAAGGGGAGCAAGCAATAACCATATTTGTTGTGAAATTGTGCGATATATGTACTGTTGGGTGTGCTCAACAACAATGTGAAGAATTTGTGTACAGGACTGACACACACACACACACACAAGTTTGACTGTATAGTCAAGCCTAAACTTCGTATACGCAAATTCTACACGTGAAACTAATAAGCAGTGGCTTCCTTGTACACTGGTAATTAAAGTCAATATTGGCAGTAGGTATAGTTAGTTTACCGGCCGCAAGAGTGTGGGCACGAGTAACTTATATAAAACAATTATTGGTATCGCAGTAATGGCTTGGTGAGCTAACTCGGCGGAAAGTTAGGTAACAAGCTTTGTTTATTACAGTTAGTATTGGAAGTTTTAGAAGATTGGCTAAATAATGATTTCGCTGTTACGAAAACATTAAACCCTACTCTCGATTGCGTCGAAAAATGTAAGAGAATTCAAAAATAATATTGAATTCAAACCATTCACGATTTATCCTGCAGTTTTCGCCTGCAGCGATCACTGTGTGTCGTTCGTTAACGTAACAATAGAACCGAGCTGTGTTATGTGGCACACGCTCGCATCGTTCACCGGTGACTATTCAGTTCTTTATTTCCAAACAATAATTTATAGCAACAAGTCTAGATTTTGTTTGCAACCATCCACATGTCACTATGGTTAACGTGTAACACCAACGTGTTGGCTCTGGGCTCATAGTTTTTCAGCTTGAATATTTTCATTGAGTTGTAGTAAAACTTATGTAAAGGTAAAACTGTCTGCAAAATAAAGTTTAGTAGACTTGGATAAAATAAACTAAAAACATTAATTGTAAAAAGCGTGTGTTTTGTTGCTCTTATATTTTATAACATAATACATCTTCATCACTAAGCTTCAAACATAGATTAGATTATTCGATCCAACTAAGAGAATTCCTACACATACCGTCCTATTGGATTACAATCATGTTATATAAATAAATGATATACGAGGACTATAAAATAACAATAGCTACAATCACGACAAACCAGAAAATAAAAACCAAAATTACTGATTCATTTTCTGCGCATTACATAACAACTTTCCTGTACACCGGAATAGAAATTCGTTTATTAATTTGGTCAACAGGAACACTTTTCAGGGATACAAAGTGATTTTTAAGTCGTTTCCTCTGAAGGATAATGGCGGGATAAGGAAATTTCAATCTAATGTAGTCAGGTTTTTTGTTTTTTCAATCTTATAATAACAAAGTACCTAATATATTTTTAAATTGTCTCCTCTAGCTCTTTATTTTGAAACCCGAATCAACAATGACCCAAAAAGTAGGTACAGAACTTATTTTTTAGTAAGTACATAACTTTCTAGAAATAATAAAAATTAAAGGGGAGTTCAACTCACTGCCAACTACAAATTAAAAGTCTTCATAGATTGAGGTTGTTTTAACATTGAGGTTTCTGTGCCAAGTGACAATGTAAGACGTACAAGTTTCAGAGATAAGATTTATCGGGGAGTTCACTTAGATATAACCGATTCTATAGCGACGTTAGAATTTATAGTTTTCGCTTGGGAACATGATGGTTAAGTTTAGACTTTGGTCTAAACTTAACCATGAAATAACGACTAGTTTAACCAAAAACTCAGTCATATGATTCCATTCTGCTGTACGGGAGAGCTCTTTATCATTTATAATTATTATTATTTATTCAATATTATTTAGAATTATTTTATTGAATCGAAGTACAACTTAAAACTTACAAGGTTATTCAGCAAAATAGTAGGTGAAGCAAAAGAAAAAAGTAGCATGTCTCCTACACGTAACGTTCGTTCATTGCAAATTATTTTATCAACGTACTAATCTAACACAAAGGTACTATATTTAACAACATTCTATCCATTACTCTGCCGGTTGTTCGATAACATTCATCAATAGCGCGGCGGTGTAAAGCCTACCCTTTCAATAGACGTCATCAAAACAATCGATTGTTCAGCTGCCCCAGACTTCCCTCTCTTTGCAAATTGAGCTTTATATGTAACACGTAGAGCACACATTTCAATGAGTTTGCTGCTTTATTGGCTACTGGCAGTATTTTCAAAGATCTTATCTACCACAATGACGTCTTCGTTTTATGTAGGTACTTAGCATTTGACGCAACATTAGGCGCATTTTAACGTCTTCGTGGCTGTCAAGGCAATGATAGCTTCGAACTGTGTATTTTGCTTTCAAGACATCATAGAACTTCAACCTCTGTTCGTAATGGCTTTCAGTAGCCCCGAGCAAATTTTCTTAATAGTTTGCAATACAAGACATAAAGAGAAAACTTTTCCTTTCTACAACTAGCTGCTACTATTGGCAACACCCTCGTATGTGCACACAGTGTAACAAGCTTCAGAATGTTTGAAACAATACTCTGTAACGCAATATACCAACTGAGTTTACTAAGCTAAATAATATCCGAATTACAAGCATTTCTATCACTAATGCAATGCTAGCAGTTGGTTTTGCAAACATTATGCGGTAAAATTATACGAGCTTAGCTACACGTATTGTAGTAGGAGTATATTAAACTGAATCGGCTTTACAAACAGCTTTTCTTTATTTTTGTACAGTAAATAAATTACAAAATAATCTTTATTCTCAACATGAGATTTGAACTTCGTACTACTCCCCTCGGAGCAAAGAGAAACCCCCCGTTGCGTAAACAGTTACTGTCTCGTTACTCTACAAGTTACAACTTTTTCAACAAGCTGGGGCGCAAGAAAGTACTGACGCGGAATTTCAGCACAAAAGTAGCAAAAATACGAGTTAAGAAGTAGTTATTATATAAGTTACTAGCTGTTGCCCGCGGCTTCGCCCGCGTGTAGTTCGGTAACTGTTCCACTGAATTATACTAAAGGGATAAATAGTTGTCCTACATGTAAATCAAGGTTATAAACTATCTATGTGCCAAATTTCATAATCATCACAATTTATTATTACTATCACAATCACCATCACTATCACAACCACCATCACTATCACAACCACCATCATTATCACAATCACCATCACTATCGCAACCAACATTATTATCACAATCACCATCACCATCACAATTACCATCACCATCACCATCACAATTACCATCAAAATCACTATTACAATCACCCTCATCGTTTTCACAATCATTATCATCGTAATCACAATCATTATCACAATCACCATCACAATCACAATCACCATCACAATCACAATCACAATCACCATCACAATCACCATCACAATCGGCATCACAATCATAATCACCATCATAAACACAATCATTATCATCATAATCATTATCATCTTAATCACAATCACCATGATTACAATCGCCATCACTATCACAACCACAATCATTACTACAATCACCATGACAATCAACATCACCATTACGATCACCATCACCATCACAATCCACATCACAATCACTATCACAATCATTTTCATCGTAATCAAAATCATCTTCATCAATATCACAATCACCATCACTGTCACAATCACCATCACATCGCTATCACCATCACAATCACCGTCACTATCACAATCACCATCACAATCACCATCACAATCACCATCACAATCACCATCACAATCACCATCACAATCACCATCACAATCGCCATCACAATCACTATCACAATCACTATCCTCGTTATCACAATCATTTTCATCGTAATCACAATCATTATCATCGTAATCACAATCATTATCATCTTAATTACAACCACTATCACAACCAAAATCATTATCACAATCACAATGACCATCACAATCACCATCACAATCACCATCACCATCACAATCTTCGTTATCACAATCATTTTCATCGTAATCACAATCATCTTCATCATTATCACAATCACCATCACTGTCACAATCACAATCACTATCACAACCACCATCATTATCACAATCACCATCACTATCACAACCACCATCACTATCACAACCACCATCATTATCACAATCACCATCACTATCGCAACCAACATCACTATCGCAACCAACATCATTATCACAATCACCATCACAATCACCATCACCATCACAATTACCATCAAAATCACTATTACAATCACCCTCGTCGTTTTCACAATCATTATCATCGTAATTGCAATCATTATCACAATCACCATCACTATCACAATCACAATCACCATCACAATCACCATCACAATCACCATCACAATCACCATCACAATCGCCATCACAATCACAATCACTATCACAATCACTATCACCATCACAATCACCATCACAATCACCATCACAATCACCATCACAATTGCCATCACAATCACTGTCCTCGTTATCACAATCATTTTCATCGTAATCACAATCATTATCATCGTAATCACAATCATTATCATCGTAATCACAATCATTATCATCTTAATTACAATCAACATGATCACAATCGCCATCACTATCACAACCAAAATCATTATCACCATCACCATCGCTATCACAATTACCTTAATCGTTATCACAATCATTATCATCGTCATCACAATCATTATCATATTAATCACAATCATTATCATCTTAATCGCAATCATCATCATCATCACAATCACTATCACAACCACAACCACCATCACTATCATCATTATCACAATCATTATCATCGTAATCACAACCATTATCATCGTAATCACAATCATCATCATCACAATCTCCATCCTTGTTATCACAACCATCGCTATCACCATCACAATCACCGTCACTATCACAATCACCATCACTGTCACAATCACCATCAAAATCACAATCACCATCATCATCGTAATCACAATCATTATCATCGTAATCAAAATCATCATCATCATTATCACAATCATCATCATCGTTATCACAATCATCACAATAAATCAACAATACAGAAGCAACCCTGTACAGAAGTCGAATCCGCCATCTTCTGGATCTCATTATAAATGTCATTTTCGTAATCAGCACCCCTGATAATCTCGGTATCGACACCCATGTTGATTTTTTGACATTTCAACCCAATCGCACCCCAAGACCCCAACAGGGAATGATGGTATTTCAGGTCCGCCACATTAAATCTTAAAATAGTTGTTTTTGTAATACACCTGACCCAATTTACCATACAAACAATACCTATGTTGAATTTCAGGTTTTGTTACCCCATTTAGGGGTTAAATTCTGAAAAAACCTGAAACACAAATGTTAACTCATTTAGCGATAGGAGTACTCCTGTTAAGTTTCAAAGAGTCTAACCAATCTTATTTTCCCATGTAATATTTGGACCCCCGTTTCAACCCCTTAGGGGGTAAATTTTGAAAAATCCTTTCTCAATGCACCCCTAAATCTCATAAAGAATCTATGTGCCAAATTTGGAATCTCTTTATTCCCTTGAGGGGTGAGTTTTGAAAAATCCATTCTTAGTGCACCCCTAGACCACATAAGGAACCTACTTGCCAAATTTGGAATCTGTAGACCCAGCGGTTTGGGCTGTGCGTTGATAGATGAGTCAGTCAGTCAGTCAGTCAGTCAGTCAGTCAGTTTCTTCTTTTATATATTTAGATTTCGTCTGTTTGCCATAAGATATAAAATATGCGAATCGTTTCCTGCCGGCAATAAGCGAAGAGTTATCAATATTTGTAGACAGTTGTGGTTTATTATGTCTACATGTTCTAACTGCGGTTTCAACAATGACTTGTATAATCCATATTCTAGGTACTATAAATAATTGCTACGCGCAAGAAATTGAATTAAGTTAACGTTCACATTGAGTCCTTCAGTATCTTGAATCTTCAAGATTTGATTACGTAAGAGATACGAGATAAAAGCTTATTTTTCTGCTAGTTTTTCCATAAAAAAGCTTATGTTTCCTTGATCAGTTATCTACTTCTATTAAAAAGCAAACTGCGAAAGCAAACGTGCTGTTTCGTTTCATATTTTAAAATTGCTTTGATTATTTTAAAATTGCTCTGAATCAAAATGTATCTAAATTGTGTTATAGAAAAACATTTTCATTCAATGAAAATCTTACGCAAAATATTTCTACTCTGTAAATTGCTTCGTGTTAAAATCACCAGTCACTTTGTTCGTTTTATTATTTTATTGATTTGCTTTTCAACAAATCCACCGTGAAACGTTTAAATGAATAATGTCTTTATAATGTGCCACCTCGACGTCTCCCCTCGTTAAATTGACTGTAACAGTTTATTTAATTTCTTTGTCACGATGTCTCGGTTTTATTTGACTTGGAAAAATTATGCCAATGTCGAGTTTATCTTTTCCATAGTTTGATATTAAATAATTATTTGCGTGGCATTTCTTCATTTTTACGGTTTGTTTGTTGAATTAAGTCAGACAGATAGAAAACAAGTAAAAGAGGTACTAATAATATATTCTGTGGTAAAAGGAATATTTAATGAGATTGCAAATTGTTTACGCAAATACACATTCTCTGTTTACAGTTTCTAGCCAATGTTAAAATCACAAAGCATTGTGTTGTAATAACGAAAAACCTTATAAATGTAGGATGTTGAACTTTTGAAACAATATATTTCGATGAATATTTTGTTTTAGAATGCAGTTGTCTACTGAAAAAATATTTAAGAAGTATTTATAACAATTACAACAAATCGTTTTACCCAACTAAAAACCGATTTATTGAATTGTCATTTCGAGAACAATAAATACATTATTTTGCAATAACACAACGTGTTCCTTCATCAAACATCAAAAATCCCAATCACTTTTCAAACATAACATATCACTCAGGATCACTCCCGAGGCGATAAGCAATCAATCAAGTATAATACTCTCATACATACAAATAGCTTACGATCAAACGAACACGCTTCGACAAATGTGACAATTGCCTTTTATTTAGACCGTACTCGGCTGATCCTTGTGGAATATTGTTGCCTGTTATTGCCTCATCAAAAATGATCCATTTTCCTACTAAATATTATTTTCACTGTGTAACTATAACTAATTAGTATTATTAAGTCTCTCGTTTTCATTTTCTAGTCATAGTTCTCTTCAATTCAAACTACATAATTTATTGTTTTAAACATTCATAAGTACATTTTATAAATTAACATACTCTCCAAGATGCCGTTGTTAACTTAACTTCAACAATGTAAAGCAAATGCTTTGTTCAAAGTAACAGGAAGGTATTGGCGACTGAAGAGATTGTTTTGCAGAAACAAACTTGTTGTTGCATAATGCATGTCTTGAGACTCTGAAAGTTTTATCTGGATTTTCAAACGAATAGTGCTCAGGGAATTATTGCCCGGGTGAGTTTTTGTTAAATGTTTTTTCGATTCTTGGCTACGACAGCGTAGCCCACGTAGCGGTCATGTGCTACGCCGTAACAACTTTTCTTAGGATGAATGTAAGTACTCGTACGAACTATAACATACAACATTAACATAAACACTAAGGCGGCACGTGAGCATATTAAGTCGTCAGTGCAACCCGTCGGCTCGTTACTTAATGTTTCAAATGTTAGCCCTTTAATTATGTACATAGCAATGTGTGTATTCTCCTGAGGGGCACCTCTGTTATTAACATTTATACCGTTTTAGCAGTGAGTATGTTGTTACGTGAAACATTATATTTATAGATGTTATGAGCTTTGGCCGCTTTTAAACTTACCTACCTTTCCTAACTATATTGAAAAGACCACAATGTAGTCGGAATACGTCTCGCCTCAAATATTTACTATTTCCCCCTTGCCTTTTTTTACCTGGAGTGCTTATATATCAACATTTACGTTGACTATTCTTAAGTGGCTGAAAGTTAAAAACATGTAGTTATAAAAGTTATTCCGTGCCGAGTTTCGTCCCTTTGATCTCCGGCCGCCTCGAGCGACTCAGCGCCGCTCACACTCGCGTCTCTGAGACGCAGCACAAACGACACCCGCAGGAGACACTGCATGTGGAAAACAGGCTTTAGCTGCCAGATGAACATCTTACTGACATTAATGTGTCTTCACAAAATTTTAAAATAAGGCTGAAAGCCAACTGAAAATATAATAACTGGAAAATTTACAAAATGATATCATTTAGCCGCATCTCGTTACGCTTAATGCTAATTCTAATTTAGGCACACAAGAAAGTTGAGCAGAATAATGAGACCACGACTTCGCTCCGAGTGAAACATCAAGGTCAGTTCTCTGAATTAATGAAAACTCTACCGGAATACTTGTTTCTAGGAACATTCATCCCTAATACTGGTATTTTAAGAGTGTACATAAACGCTATTTTATATACTTACAAGTGAAGTCACGAATACCTCGATTGTTGGTGTCAATTCTGTTGTGCATAAACTAAACTTAATTTAGGTTATTGCTATATTTTTCTCTCCAATAAAACGAGAAAAAGACGGACGTAATTTAGAGCTGCTGTCAAATTTAGTTGGAACTAATATTTCCATACAAGTACACGAAGGGTGCACGTAAAAACATGTTGACTAAAAACACATAGGTATAAACTAGTTTGACATCTCTAACTTAGTTCATAGCTAGAGCCGTCCTTTTCTCGCACTGCCTTTTAGTAAAAGATAGCAATAGCCTAAATTAAGTTTAGTTTGTGCACGTAAAAACATAGTGGAGCAACTGTTACAATAGTAACAGTTGTTCCACTAGTAACAGTTGTTCCACTAGGTTTTTACGAAATTCAGACTCAGGTTAATGGTGTCGATTCTTGTAGGCACTACAAGGACACATCACATCTGTATGAATATAAAGTGCGGTAACAGTGCATGTTGTATAATGTGTGGTGTGACAGATAATTATCGTTTTGTCTTGTTTTTGTTCGTCAAAGAGTCTGCTTAAGAAATCACGTACCTACTATTTACGCGACATTAAATAAACTATTAATAATATTATCATAGCTATCTGGCTGTTTTGTAAATAATACCTACTGTTAATTACACAGACATGACAATGATTGTAGAAACAAATGACACAGTCTCACATTTACCCGGTCTATGTCTGTCCAAGTTTGGTTCGTCAAAATAGTACATTATGATATAAGTGCGGTAAGTTGAAAATTACAGCAGAGGCGATATTGCTAGCCCGAGCCGTAGGCGAGGGCTATAATAAAGCAGAGGCTGTAATTATCAAAGCGCACGTATGTCATACGACGTTTTATAACATATTTGCGAGAAAATAAATAAAACTCGGACTTTTTTAAACGAATAAATCTTTTACTTGTTCACAAATTAGCGATGCCCGCGCATCAGCGCATTTTTTTTTAAGGCAAAGACACAAAACAGCCAGTATTACTAATAAAGTAAATTAATATTTTTGTGTTTTTGTTACAGATAAAAAAATAATTAAATTAAAGAATTAAATGTTTATTTATTATATTTCATCTCCCACAGTTAATTTTATTCATAAAATATTGACCACTTTTCTGACATAAAAACTCTTTGCTAAGATTTAAAAAAGTACCGTACGTTTTAGACAGAGCATTTACATTACTGCACAAGTACGTAATGAGATACATTACGATATTGAAATGGGTGAAATAAGAGACCCTTTACGAGCAAATGTGTTATAAAGATAGTTAACAACTGACGTAGCAACAGGGAAGCAAAACTTATAAGAACTTGGTCGACTGGACGGTCCAGTTAACGAACATAAGTTTTTACCCCAATTTCCTGGTTTTACCCAGCCCAACTTAAACGGCTTCAATGACGATGCAAAAAAAAAACAAACTCCTATTGCAGTTTACTTGAACTTACAGGTTCGATCCTCGATATAAAGCGATGTGTTTGGCACGCGACCAACTGACGACATACATAATTTGCATACCACCATTGGCTTTCCTTCGACAGTCACAGTGGGTAATATTTACAGTACAGCCCGCAGCGGGTGTTTCAATTATGAAGCACTTTTTACGCTGAAATTGTTTGAAGCAAACAATGGGAGTAGCTTCGGTAATACGTAATGTTTTAGTACTAGAGAGATCGACGGAAGATTCACCTTCTGTGTAGTACTGGTAGCATTATTATATTAATAAGATCGCAGTATTAAAACCTTAAACTAAGATTCAACAGCAACCCGGAAATGATTTCACAGTCGCACTTCCTACTTTCTCACTTTTCTTGAATCACCATATAAGAGAAATACACAATAGGATGTTTGTATTTTGTTATGTTGTGTGTGTTTGTGTGTGTGTGTGATTGTGTAGAAAGACAACAAAACTCAAATTTTAGTTTTTTTTTTTTGTAAGTACCTCAAGAAAGAAATTTATTTTTGTATCGTTAAATGCTTGCGAGGCTTAGCGCAGAAGTAACTCCACATTCAATACATTCATCAGTCTAAATCTCCGATCTGTAGGTGTTACTAAAATGATGTTTATTATCCTAAATTACCCGGTCTCATTAATTAGCAGCAACGGGTCGGTATTGGTAAATTAGTACTCATTATTCGTCCTCCAATAAACGTGGAGCTTCACTAATTAACAGATATATAAATCAATAAGATCACCAGAAAAGGTGACCCGACCTTTAACGTTATGAAATCCCCTAAAACACTTCCCTGTAATTTTCTGTAATGATATTTAAAAAAATCCCCTTACTGTCCAAAATCTTAAGTACATATTTTTGCAAGCTTTTAATAATCTGTACTGGCAGTTTAGTGGAAAGAGAAATATTCAATTTTATTGGCACATCATATTATTATATTTTAGCATTCTAAAGGTAGAAAGTGGTCAGCGGTTATGTGGTTCGTTTGAAAGTAAGCCGCTCATCAATTTGGGTCGTACGCGCTGAAAGTTCAGTGCGCTGAACAATAAATCTCCCTAGACGCAGATATCGTAAAGCTAAAAAAACAACAGGTCAAGAAGTTTCATGAAACAGTTCAGATTTTTAGACGAAGTATTTTTCAGTTCAGGTAGCACCAATTTCCCAAAGGAAACATTTGTATCATATGCCGTGTATATAACTGTCACAACTTTCACATACATAAACACACAATTAAAGCGAAGCGTTTGAATCAAATCATACATTGAAATTATTCAATATTGCTGATTTTTCTATGTGAAAGTGAAAGAGTAAAGCTGTCATAACACCGATCAATAACATAATTTACAACTCCTATGCATTTATTTTACATTGTTAACAATACATGTCATGGTGTAATAGGCTTATCTCCATTAGATGGAACTTAACATACCTAAACTGTCGAAATTTGGGTGTATTGTACACATCTGCGTACCCCTCAGAGCATACAAGCGTGATGTTACATCATGATGTTGTATAAACAATCTTGAAAAAAAACCACTAAAAATGCCATATCAAAAAGCCCGTCACACAAATTCCCCTCGAGCTATGTGCGGTCACCGTGACGTACTTGCGGCTCGCGGTGTGCCCCCGGGCCGCAATATACCCGCAGACTTATACCACGGCTTAGAGGCATTCCGCTTCAACTGCATCAAGGTCTGAATAAAACAGTTTTATCGTCTTGACCAGTTCACAGTATTTTGGATCAATATTGTGTGTTTTTAATACAAAGTTAATTTGTAGAACATAACGTAATGAAAGGTTGAGCAAAGGTATACCTTTATGCCATTCAGGTTTCGTCAGCTATGTAGTCCCGTGTAATAGGGGCAAGCGTAATGCCATCAATCACACATCCAGACTCCGGGCTGTTACTAAGTTTTTTATGGACAAACCCAATGAGGGATTTTCTTTTTAGCTGTTCCCTAGTCGCTGGATAGATGGCGCTAGGAGTAAGTATGATAATGCAAGGAACGGAACCTAAAAAAACTGATTTTAACAAAGCGCGAGAAATGTAGGTTATATTCGGAAGGTTAAGCAAATGAAAGTGTCAGTCAACGAGAGTATGTGACGTGACATAATGTTTTTTTTTTCAAGCGTTTTGGCTTTGGCACCAACTATCATAGTAAGTTCAACGCCATCTATAGAGTTCTTGGAAACTAAGTTTTTTTTTTTAAAACCTCAAAAGGAAAACCTCTCATTTTACTTTGTTTGACCTGAAAATACAGTATAAATACCCCTTAATATCAATAAAAAACTGGCCAAGTGCGAGTCGGACTCGCGCATGAAGGGTTCCGTACCAATTATTATAAAAAAATTACGTTCGTTGTATGGGAGCCCCCCTTAAATATTAATTTTATTCTGTTTTTAGTATTTGTTGTTATAGCGGCAACAGAAATACATCATCTGTGAAAATGTCAGCTGTCTAGCTGTCACGGTTCATGAGATACAGCCTGGTGACAGACAGACGGACAGACGGACAGACGGACAGACGGACAGACGGACAGACGGACAGACGGACAGACAGACGGACAGACAGCGAAGTCTTAGTAATAGGGTTCCGTTTTTACCCTTTGGGTACGGAACCCTAAAAAACTATTACTGGTTATCCTAAAGTACAGCATAACATGGACAAAACGTTTAGTCATTATGACGCCTCTTTTGTACATACAAAATCTTTTTAAACGTCTACTTACCTGTATGAAAATAATGTCATGTAGACTTATGCTCTCCGTAATAATATTAAACGTGGGTTAACCACTGCCTAATTTAGTTAATTATGCCGGCCGTCCGTCCGTACACTTAAAGCCTCATAATTAAAGTTACTGTTAGCGCACACCACACAACTCTACTGAATATTGTATGTGCTTAGTGTTCAGTGAATTATTCCTCATTCACTAACCTTAGTGGAAGGTCAGTGTTCCCTTCCGTACCTCTCCTTTTTAAAGTGGTAGTTTCACGCCAACACAAGGACATTAAACTTGTTTTATTTTTTTTATGTTCCTCCGTAATGAGAATCCAAACTTACTGTATAGGTATTGAAGTTAAAGAAGATTCCTCAGGCCATCAAATACTAACCATTCCTATTCATAGCTTGGTGAACTGAGCACGCCAGGAAAATTCTGTGTTAAATTTATTAGTTGAATAAATTAATTATCGCTGGCCATCCTCATATCCTAGACCTAGATTCTATATATTACTCGGACGCGGATCGTGACTGTTGTGTACAATTGTAGAACGAATGCAGCTCCCAATAACTTCATCCGACTTTACTAAAATACTGCAAAGTTATTCGCAACTGTATAGGTAGGTTTACATTAACGAGAAATGAGGCTAAATATTGACGCGCAAACAAAAAGAACTGGCCTGATAGAGTGCAAAGAATACGCGCGTTCCATTCATTGAGTTATAATGTACTAGTTCCATTTTCAAAAATTAAATGTTGTTTTTTTTAATGATCTGTGGTCCCACATAGCCTATATTGTGCCTTTACTTTCGATAGTTTTTTAAAAGCTTTTTTATGCAACAAGTAGGAATTTAATAAGTCTAGCAATCAGGCTAATCCTTTTTGTTCCTACGTTTTTGATCAATTTTATCGACGCTGAATTTCACCATTTATTTTAGAATAGGATGTTTTTACGCGATTATTGTTTTGTGTTTAGGCTGTTTGGGTGATCTACAAATATTAATATAGTGTCTGTAATTTTTTGAAAAGTTTAACTTTCCTATTCAAAATTAAGTACATCATCATCTGCCTAGCCTTTTCCTAAGTTTTATTGGGGTCGGCTTCCTGTCTGACCGGATGTAGCTGAATACGAGTATTTTACATGGAGCGATTGCCTATCAAAATTAAGTACATAGTTGCAACAATTTTAAATTAATACTCGCGTCGGCCGAAAACTCCCGTTTCAAGAGCTTATGGTGGTGATGGTACATACAGGAGCGCCCACCTTGCCTCGGTGTTTCTCGCTTGGTTGTATACTCTCGCACTGACCCTGCCTCGGAGTTTCTCGGCGAGAGTGGTTAGCCACCTTTATTATTTCAAAAGTGTTGTAGAAATTACTCGCCTCTGAGAACTCGTAAATATTGTAAACAACTTTTATTGTTCGCAAATAAAAATCAAAAATATCCACAACCTGTTGCTATTGAAATGTAGGTAAATCTCGCCCGGGCGCGGTGGGAGTAATACGATGAAAACAACTCGATAGAATTCTATTCTGATTAATATTTTAAATTCACATTACGTCATGCCTCAAGAAATTATAACTAGTTTGTTTCTCCCTGGTTATAATATTGTTGCACATTAGGCGGTCTCGTCACATAAAAGAAAAAAATAAAGAATTTCTTTGCTAGGACATTTTCCATATCCTACATCATTTCGCTCACTTCTTAATTATTCTCGTTCTTCGTGTAGACGTTACTGACGAATCATCATCATCATTTCAGCCGAAAGACGTCCACTGCTGGACATAGGCCTCCCCCAAGTGTCGCCACATTGACCGGTCCCGTGCGACTCGCATCCAGCGGATTCCTGCAACCTTCACCAGGTCATCGGTCCACCTAGTGGGAGGCCTTCCAACGCAACGTCTTCCGGTTCGCGGTCGCCACTCTAGAACTTTTCGGCCCCATCGGCCATCCGTTCTGCGAGCAATGTGCCCAGCCCACTGCCACTTAAGTTTGGCAATTCTTCGGGCTACGTCGGTAACCTTTGTTCTCTTGCGGATGTCTTCATTTCTGATTCGATCGCGCAAGGAAACTCCGAGCATAGCCCTCTCCATTGCCCTTTGGGTGACTTTAAGCTTTCTGATGAGGCCCATTGTGAGCGACCACGTTTCGGTCCCGTATGTAATCACTGGCAACACACACTGGTCATAGACTTTCGTCTTGAGACACTGCGGTAGGTTGGACGAGAAGATACCGCGCAATTTCCCGAACGCTGCCCAACCGAGTCGGATTCGACGATTGACCTCTTTCTCGAAGTTAGACCTACCTAACTGGACCGTTTGTCCCAGGTACACATAATCGTCTACAACTTCGAGAGTAGAGTCTCCGATCTTGATAGCAGTGGGTGTGACATGGGCATTCAACATGACCTTAGTCTTGTCCATGTTCATTTTTAGACCCACTCTTCCGGAAGCTCTACTGAGGTCATCGAGCATTGTACTGAGGTCCTCCATGGTCTCAGCCATTACCACTATATCATCGGCAAACCGAAGATGAGTGATGTACTCGCCATTGACGTTGATGCCTAGCCCTCTCCAGTCCAGAACCTTGAAGACATCCTCCAGTGCAGCGGTGAACAGTTTCGGAGATATGACGTCTCCCTGTCTCACACCTCGCTGCAGGAGGATAGGTTTCGAGGCTTGGTCCTGAAGTCGGACTGACATGGTGGCGTTTTTGTACAAACACTTCAACACCTCGATGTACCGATAGTCGATTTGGCACCGTTGGAGAGACTGCAGTACAGCCCAGGTCTCGATCGAATCGAAGGCTTTCTCGTAGTCCACAAACGCTAAACAGAGAGGCAGGTTATACTCTTCTGTCTTCTGTATAACTTGCCGCAGCGTATGTATGTGGTCCACGGTGCTAAAGCCTTTTCGGAAACCGGCTTGTTCGAGTGGCTGGAAATCGTCAAACCTGCGCGCGAGACGATTCGTGATGACTCTAGAAAACAACTTGTAGACATGGCTTAGAAGTGAGATGGGCCTATAATTCTTCAGCCGGGCATTGTCACCCTTTTTGAAGAAGAGCACCACCACACCCCTGCACCATGCCTGTGGCGTTTTTCCCTCAAGTATGACGGAATTAAACAGCTTCTGAAGGGCCTTAAGTACCGGTTTTCCACCCGCCTTCAGGAGTTCGGCCGTAATTCCGTCATCACCCGGTGCCTTGTTGTTTTTGAGCTGCTTCAGAGCCATCCTAATCTCGTACAGGCTGACGTCCGGGATGTCTTCGGTATAGTGTCGGGTCAGTCTAGCTCTTGGGTCGTTGGCTAGATCTACGACGGGTTTACTGGTTGACGTGTACAACTGTCCATAGAAGCTCTCGATCTCCCTCAGAAGCTCCGGTTTGGCGGATAAGATCCTACCATCGTCGGTCTTCAGTTTCGTGAGCTGGCTCTGCCCAATAGCCAGATCCCTTGCAAATACCTTGGAGCCTTTATTCCGCTCAATCGCGTCTTTAATACGCTCGGTATTAAAGCGGCGGAGGTCGCTCTTCAAGGATTTAGAGATCCGTCTATTGAGCTGCCGGTATTTACACGCCTCGTCTGAAGACTGCAGGATCATCTCACGCCGCTCCTTCATGAGCTTGAGAGTGTGATCGGAGAGCCTCTTGTTCTGATCTGTACGACGCGCCTTGAAGAACTTAGACCCGGTCGTATGGACAGTTTCCACGAACCCATCGTTGTATTCGTCCACTGAGCTTCCTAGGCACTCGAAACGGTTCTGGAGTTCAAGCTGAAAGCTCTCGGGGTTTTGGATTTGAATCTGTGCTGGACGGAGCGTAGACTTCATCAGTCGATACCTTTCAAGCTTGATGTTGATGTTCAATGTGCCTCTTACCATGCGGTGATCGCTCCCGGTTTTCACCGAATTGATCACAGAGACATCATTGAACATTTGCTTCTTGGTTGACATGATGAAGTCGATCTCATTTCTAGTTGCACCATCGGGGCTCTGCCAGGTCCACTTCCTGTGCTCACGCTTTCTGAAGAAGGAGTTCATCATATAGAGGCCCTCCTTCTCCATAAAACTAGCCAGTTGGTGACCCCGGCGATTCCGATGTCCAACTCCAAATTGCCCCACCTGCAGCTCATCCCCGTCTCGTTTGCCCAGTTTCGCGTTGAAGTCCCCCATGACAACTGTGAAGTGAGTTTTGGAACCATGCATGGCTTTAGATATATCCTCATACATGGTCTCCACTTCGTCGTCGGGGTGTGCCGAGGTCGGGGCGTAGACCTGTATGACCTTCAGCGAATATCTTGAGGATATTCTGAGTATAAGGTACGCCACCCTGGTCGACACACTCTCGATCTTCACCACGTTGTTCACAAGGGACTTGTGGACGATAAACCCAACACCACCCTGGGACTGCCGGTCACCCTCTTGGAAATAGAGCAGGTTGCCGGATTTCAGGATTATCGTGTCCTCCCCCTCTCTTCGGACTTCAGATAATCCCACAATACTCCATCGCAGCCTGCTCAATTCCTCTTCTAGTTCCGCTATCTTCTCGTCAGTCCGGAGTGTGCGCGTGTTATATGTTGCCAGGTCCAGTCGTTGGTATTGGCAGCCGGATCCCTTCCGGAGATTCTTCGCACCCCTTGCCACGCCGTAGCCTCGACCGCTGCCGTAGTCAAGGGTAGACGGGCTGCCGGGCACTAGGGGCCATTTCTTTGTTGCGCTATTCATGGGGGGGTTTTGCCATAATCGCCACGCTTGGCAAGCGGGTTGGCGATCGCAGTGAGTGCAGTTCTTACATAAGACACAGAGAGCGCTGCTGCCCATTCTCTGGTAAGTCCCTTAGTCGCCTCTTACGACACCCACGGGAAGATATGGGATGGTGTTATTCTTTACGTCCGACACCACACGGACGCACTACTGACGAATATCTTCATAAATAAATTTGACAGGACGTTACCTTTGTTTCTTTTTTTGGTGCAATGAGAATGAGGCTGCCAAATAAAGGAGATCTGTAACGCATCTCTTTATCCTAAGATGTGTTCTTAGTTATTGATATTTGAACTAATACTACAAATGCTGTTACATTTACAAAGTTGGATATTTAATATTTAATACAGGAAATAGAGATTTATGATCGAGTGGTAATTTTACTTATGTACCAGATCCTGTGATTTTGTATTCAGGTGCAGAGTCCAGTGTTGGTGGTGGAGCTAACCCTGAACAGACTGGAGGGCACACAGCTCAGGGCGCTGGGTCTGCTGTCCTTGTACGGGTTCAACGTGACGTATGAGGTGCGGGGAGCGGCGCAGTCACCGGGACCCAATTCATGCAGCGCCATCGAGTGCAGGCTGCTGGGCCACTGCTACGCCACTAGGGATTATCAGTGAGTTGGACTTGAATATAAAGTTTAATGTAAAGTTTAACTACTCCAGTCCAGTCTAGAAAAACTGTAACTTACAATAAGTGCTTTTCATAATTACGTGAGAAAGATGAAAAACAAATTTCATTCCAGAAAAAAAGTTTTTTTTTAGTTAAATAGTTTACATTCAAATAAAGCAAGGCCTTTGTTGGAAACTCTGTAAGCGCAGCAATAAAGCCTGAAAATTTAGTGCTAGCGAGAATAAAACTAGTGCCGAAATCACTGATCAAGTGAACGAAAAGCCTCGTTTTTTAAAAGCCATTATTATGGCTTCCGCTGTCTAGTACAATCGCCTGATTATTTAGAATACTTATTGCTAACTCCATAATAATATATGTTCCGCGTCACAGACAGTTCTACTGTTCGTGTTTCTCCGGTTACTCCGGAGCGGACTGCGGAGAGGGTCCGCTCTGCCCGAGGACCTCCAACATGTGTCAGAACGGCGGTGCATGCAGGTGAGTGAACCCATTCTGTACACATTTTTCTTATGGTTTTCCGCACAGTGTGTACAAAATTTAATAAAAATATTTTTAAAGAGAAAAACTGGTGACTAAAATTGAAACAATCTTTCCTTTAATCTTGGTACAGATCTT
The DNA here is from genome assembly GCA_905147715.2 of Xestia xanthographa. Classification (NCBI taxonomy): domain Eukaryota; kingdom Metazoa; phylum Arthropoda; class Insecta; order Lepidoptera; family Noctuidae; genus Xestia; species Xestia xanthographa. The sequence goes on from LR990652.1 coordinate 21,371,741, forward strand.
TTTTTTGTGCCCGCCAACTGCGACACATCTTTAGGCAAGTAAGGGTCACATTCAGCGTTTGTAACAGTTCCACTTTTTGCGTCGTGTATCCTCAATTTCGTCGGTTTTTTGTTCCCGAGAACAAAAAGGGTTTAGGGTTAAAGTGCCTAATACAAACATACGTTGTTTTATAGAATTTCGGGCACATTTTTTTACAGAGGACAGAAGTTTTGTAAATGTGAGGAGTATTCAAATAGCTCGATCAAAAATTATCATAAAAATTGTAATTATTCTAATCTGGGTACTCTCGGCGACCCATCAAGCTATACTTTATAGTATAACCTGACCTCGCTTAGTATGAGCTTTCCGTTCAATGAGAGATCAGCTTAATTTGGTATTGCATAGCTTGATTGGTCGTCGTGCGTACGATAGTTGTATGTATCGACAGACAGATGGGCCCGGCCGCCGTGAGCTGTATCTGCGCGCCGGGTTACACGGGTGAAATATGCGAGGCGCAACTAGCACCACCAGGTGAGATACGTTTTGAAATCTTTCAATAGTATACAGCTTTTCCTGACGGTTTCTATAAACAACGATAGATACCAACATTAGTAACTTGTATGTGTACAGTGAGTGAGCTCTAAATTCAAAATCCGTGACCTAATAACAATAATGCCGTCAATTTCGCCATCACAATCAACAATCTACTATACGTCAAGGTACTTATGTACATCTCAGAACTTCAAGTAGGTCGCGATCCATCATCATTAAGAAGTCACTCGCTAAATATCGAGCCTTTTCCAGAAAATTAATAAGAATTACAGGAATGAAATGCTTCTTTGCGCCTTTACACTTGATTAGAGAATATTATTTTTTGTACTTACGGAATAATAGCCGTATTAATAAAATATAATTTTACTTTAAACAAAAAATGGAAACATAACAACCGAGACGGAGCTACTGTTTCAAAATTGTTACTAAAGTAAACCCTAATAACACCTGTTGCCTTACAACATTCTTTTCAGAGTGCGGTATAGAAGAATGTGCAGAAGTTTGTAAGCAAGGAACAGTTTGTGACTGTAACCCGAAGGATACAGATTTCTGTGAGTAATGATGTCTATCAATAATGCCAGAAAACAATGATATATACTAGTATTCGATTAGTAAGAACCTGCTATGTAATCATATCTAAACGTCGTCGTATGTTTACAGCGTCAGCACGATTTGACACAAAACTGGAAGTAGTGGATCAAGCCGGTGTAAACATATCTCAAGAAATTGTTAAACAGGTACTTAGTTACTTCGAAATAAAACCACAGAATAATTATATTTCAATGGGAAAACATAATAAAAATAACTGTTACTTTTTTCAGTTAACAAGCTATTTAAAGGCGTCTAATATAACATTAGAAGATGAAGTACAAATTTTAAACATAAGGTAAGTTATGAATAGGTACTGTTGTTTTGTAACTCGTGATGGTATACTTATGTATTAGTGTATGTGTGTCAGTGCGGCGGAAGAGGGGGGCGCCCGCGGGGTGTGGGTGCGCCTGTGGGGCGCGCGGCGCGAGGCAGGCGTACTGCGCGCAGCACTGGCGCGCATGCGTACACACCACGTGCGTCTGCGCGCCAACACGCTGCACTTTCACATGGAACCCGCGCTCAGTTTACAAGTCAGTATATTTTGCGTCAGGACTTGATCTCTAAATGTCTTTTATAAAATTTCTAGTACATTCCAAACATTAGTTACTTGTATGTCACTCCAGAGTACCGTTAAATTAATGTATTCACGGAACGACCTTCACAGATGACAACTGAACTTCTTATTATCACTAATCTTTTAACATCAAGCTAAATCATGCAATACACTTATCTAAGAACTTTCAACTTATACAAAACCACGAATGTTAGCGCAGCGTAATCTACCTACTAAACAGCTATCATGGACGCTTCAGGGAATATGGCAGTTAATGAAACGAATGGCTCTTGCTTGATTTATTGCAGCTTTTTTAACTAAATTGTGTCCGTTTTATCTAACTTTGGGCGTTTAAATTTTTGTCTGCCTAAAACCCTAAGCAAATAAAGTCTCGAACAAGTGAATAGACAATATTTCATTTTTCATTGTGTAGCAACCCGCATCGGCGGTTTTTGAGGTCAGACTATATTGAATCTATTTTTAGAAAGGACACATTCCTTCGCTCTTAACCTGCCCATGAGAGTAATAAGTAAAATAGAAAGGGTCCTAAGTTAGGCATACATTGTGTTGCTATATTTATTACAAAGGCGATGAGTGGTATGCCAGAGTATAGGGAGAAGTTTCGTACAAAGTATGAGTAGGTAACATTCTTGAGATAGCGCGGTAAGCTTAATTGAAAAAGTTTATCGAGATGCCTACGAGTACATTTTCGTTAATGGTCATGTTTCGTTATTTCATCAACGCTATCGTTCAATAATGGATAAATGTCTCGGTAAATACTAATTTACATGTTGTTATAGCTTAGGACTTTCTTTTAACATTTTCAATATGAAACTGTGGTAGGTAACTGATACATCTATTTACGTTTTGGGTGTATAGCTTGTTAAAGTTTTGGAAATTGGATCAATTCCCAGTCTTTGGGAAATGAAGATTACTGGACTAAGAAATGTCAAAACTGTAGAATTTTATTTCAAACAAAGAACTATTTTTCTCCGCTGCTGTAGGTAATGCTTTCGTGGTCATTTTCAATTTGTTAAGACGCTTTTGCAGACACTGTTAGTCAACCAGCGTCCAGAAATATGGGAGGGGTCGGAATTCATACTGACATGTATGGCGAATGGATCTCCCAACATCAGCTTCACGTGGTACAAAGACGGTGTCAAGATAAACTTCAATGGAACTTTGAGGTAAGTGAATGAGACTTGGGACCATAGACACGCATTCAATTGCATTAGTGTGCGTGAGGACTGTATAGTTCGGTTTTAAAAATGTAATCTCTCGCTTGCTCGCTGATGGTTGTATTTCGTTTAGAGTTCCCGCAGACTGCAGACTTTCTATCGGCCGATAGTTTAGTCGGGTTCTCAATCAGTATTTAATGAACATGTAGGCTTGTGCACATTTTACAACGCTTTGGTATCGGCCGGTAAATCAGATTGATGAGCTACACGATTGCTTATATTTCCGTTATTAGACCAATTTTTCGGTGTAGGGGTTTGCTAAAACGTGTCAACTCAGTACGTAATTAATAGCTGGCAGTAAGCATACTTACATTGCCATTAGAAGAGCATTCTATTTTCAGAGAGATTTGGACACGAACGGTGTCAGAAGACGCGCTCGGTCGCCGCATGTCAGTGTTAAGCATATCAGAAGCGAAGAGGCCTGACAGTGGCAAGTGGTCCTGTGCAGCAGACGATGCTGGCAGGATACGATGTAGAGCGCTGAGGCTGACGGTGCTGAGACCGCCCGATATACGACTCGTGCCCTCCACAATCACTGTCAATAAGGTAAGGCAATCTAGAGCGTTAGTAGAATACAACCTTTTATAAAGTAAAAATAAACAATTTCAAATTGAAGTGATAAATAGTTGTGTGTCAGGGCGACAACGTGAGTATAACATGTCTGGCGGGAGCGGGGCGGGTGCACGGCGCGCTCGGGTTCAGTTGGGCGAGGGAGAGGACGCTGCTGCCGATGGCGCCGGGCAGGGAGGTCTGGGAGGATCTGTTCCCCGCGGGGAGCGTGCTCAAGCTTTATAACGTTCAGGTGCGTTACATATTGTTTGCATGGGTATCTGTTTGTTAGTCTACCTACAACATCCATAATTTTATTCGAGGTCGTCCTTTTGGTCTATTAATTAAACAGAAATCCAGCGAGTTCCGGTGTCAAGTATCGTCGGTAGCTGGCACCAACGCCAAAGCCGTGACCATGTGGGCTCTAGGAGCTGACGACGTAGCGTGTGAGAGTGACGACTCCCATGGTTTGCGCTGGCCGAAGACTGCTCCCGGAGCGCACGCCACAGCCTCCTGTCCACCTGGACACAGCGGGGAGATTACCAGGCAAGTAGAAAATATTGAATAAATCAATATTTAGGAATATCGTCTGATCCTTTCTCTTGCAATCAATAATACCTGTCATTAGATCTAAAACTATAAGTATTTTATGTAGGTAGTGCATTTTCAGGTTTTGTGAAACAAAAACCGGGCAACACGGTGTCAAATGGATGCTACCGGATTTCTCAGGTTGTGTTGCAGACTCACTTAGAGATATTTATGAACAGGTAAAGGAAAACTAAACAAATTGTTTTGAAAATTCTGGTTAACCACTACTACTAAAATAAAACGTCATGATGTTGTCAGTTTACTCTGATATCGCTGGGCTACTCTTGGCGCGCTGTGTCGCTCGTGGCGCGGCAGTACGGCGCAGTGCTGCGCTCGCTGCCGACACACTCGGGCGAGGGCGAGCCTCCCCTCACACATGCAGCACACATGCTGCACTACCTCATGTCTGCTGCAGCTCAGCCAGCCGACAGGTACCACAGCGCGGAGCATCTGCTGCACATCTATGACCACCTGCTCACACATCCTGATGCTTTCCTGGATGAGGAGGTATCTAGCTACAGATCGTTTAAATGATTTTTATGCAACGTTAAGTTCATTTAGTTTACGATGTTACTTTGATACGCTATGTCACTCCTATCAGAAAATCTTCCATCTCCAAAACGCGGTGGTGGAAACAGCGGGCATGAGGAGTAACTTCGACAAGCGGTTCCAAGAGTTCACAGTCACAACGAAACCAGTACATTTGGACAACGTGACGCACTTCGAGCTTCAGCCAGCTCCAGTGGGGAGTGAGGAGTGGCTCATGACGTCAGCAGGAGTGGAGCTGGGGGTTAGAACTGACAATGCTTCCGTG
>LR990652.1:21376804-21399160 GCA_905147715.2 Xestia xanthographa
TGTTTTACTATTTCTTTATAGGTAGTATGTGTCATAGTTTGAATTTTGACCTTATTACTATTTAGGGTTTTAATTTCGTAGTCACCCGTAGCATGTTGTTCAAGGAGTTGTTGAAGCGGCCGTATGTTTTCGACCTTTTCTACGAATATAGGTGGTGGTTTGGGAATTTTTCCCTTTTCTTCTTTTTGTGCTGCATTCTCTGGATTTGGGTAAACCTCTAGTTCCTCAAACCTGTTTGATGTCGGTACTGGTTGGCTGAGCCAGTAGCTACTAAGTTTGGTCTGCTTTTGAGCATGGTAGTTTGCGTGGTCGGGACTCTGTCTTGTACGCTTTCTCTCGTTCACTTCTATCCATTGGGATGGGGATTTTGGTTCGCCAGATATGATGTTTTCAGAGAGTGTTTTGCTAGGTTCATTCAGTCCTGTTGTTTTATGTGCTATGCGGTCTTCACTTAGAGATTGGGCCCGAGGTCTGTTCACGAAGAGGCCTTTATGGAATATTTGCTGAGTTAAGGTTTTATTTTGCTGGTCAGTTTGGTTATTTGAATTGTTTTTAAGTATATTATCATTCATGTTGTTCCCACGAGTAGGGTCGATTTATAAGGTCACTAGGAGGGTGACGCCCATTCCCCCTAGAAGGCAAATACAACGGTGTTTACCAGGTCCACCGAGGTTGATCGCTTACGACTGATCTCCCCATCAGCCATGCATCCATAGGCACGTATCGCACCGTAGAGTTGGGGTAACTTTTTATGGAGGTTTTCTACCTCTTGGCCCAGGCGGTTAAGCCAAGACCTCCGGTTTCGCAAGGTGTGCAAGGCGAAGTTACGGGTTGTGAAGGTCATTTCCTACCTTCACTTAAGCCAGGCTAGTTAGGCCAGCTGAGTCGGGTTTATAAACCGTCGCCCAAGACTCGACGTTTGCTGCTCGTTTAGCACCACCCAGGGGACACGTGTAGGGTGGGTCTAGGAAAAGATGGTAAGTCCTACGGACGCGAGCAGCCTCATCCCCCTTGCAATGCTAAAAGATAAAAAAGAAAACGGTACAATTAATGATAGTGTTCAGACTGATTGTAACATTGTAGAGAGTAAGAATTTAAATGTTGAAGGACTTCCAAATGTACCAAGTGTAGAGTCCTCTCAAAGAGTGAGCTTGGAACCAGTAAGTGTGGCCGAAAGGCGCTATCCTAAAAGAGTTATCAAAAAGCCAGATAAGCTCAATCTTTAGAGGAGGAGAGTGTTGTGTGGCAACACAGCCACTTGGCTGTATGAAGATTGTCTGTGCCATAATCGGTCATGGCGTCTGTCTGCTTACTGGGTGTGGTCTCTCTGTACTGTAAAATGGTTAATAATTGTGTGTCTAGATTCAAATGGAAATAATAAATAGTTTGATGTGATAACCGTGTTCTTCATTGAATTGTTGTCTCATCAGACATCCACGCACGACTAAATACTTAAGGTAAAATCATCTGGGAATCAGACACAACACTACGCACTTGTTCCATTCCCGGCAACAATGATACCGGTAGATTTAGTAATTGTTCTGATTCATAATAATTATGTGCACTCTAGAAATAACCGCTGGGTCTCTTGGCGTGAATTTTGACGACCAAGCGCGCATCGCTAAGCGAGTATTATCTTTGATATCTTGTTAAGTAATTTTAAAGTTTATTCCCATATTGAGTATGACGACGTCAGCGACGGCGGAGCGATAGGGTCGTCACCATCTTGATTCGGTGGTAAAAGGTTCATTTTGTAGGTGTCGTTGAATTATAACACTAAGTGTAAATATAACCTCACTTTTAATCAGAAACACGAAATAAACAATAACAGGTGATAATAATTTAACTAGGCAAACCGACAGTTTCGTTTTGGAGAAGCGACTTGGTCCGCGTCTCGATGCGAAGTGTCCGTTCGACAATCCCCACCTTCCAAAACGACTCTAGCCACGTGCTGCCATTACAAAATAACGTCACGGCGTTTGCCCCATTACTACATTAATCAATTGAGCAACTTTTAATAATTGATGATAGTCGTTATCCACGACACGGCCAGCCTGACGAGTTACACGTCCTCGTGTGTGTAAAATAACCAATTTCGAAGCATTTTTGAGAACTCTGCCAACCTGACCGTAACGTTTAATTACAATGACTATTCAATACTCATGCCTCAACAACCAAACAAACTTCTTCTACTTACACACAGACAGTTCCTCCAAGCCTCATAATTATCAAATTTCAAAAAGACCACTCATGGCCCGGCTCGTTATTGCCACATATCGTCGTCACCTCATGTGATACGACCAACACTTCATCTAGAGTCTGCGACTCCCAGGTCAATACGTGACCGTACAAATAGTCTCCTTCGAGACCCGGGTCCCCGCCACACCACTAGCTGCCCATCGCGGTCTGAACAACTCCACACTGAGTTGCAAGTATGACAACAAACTAGTGCGTGCAGTGCGACCAAATAGCCATGGTACACCCGTAGCTGCCCATCGCGGTCTGAACATGATTACCAGAACAGTAAAATTACGTTTTTGATATTTATTAATTTACGACATAACGTGCAAAAATATCGATAGTAAAAATCGATATACGAACAACTCTCAGTAGAGAAGTAATGGTATAGCTACTGAGCAACAGAGGGCGCTTATTGCAATTCATGTAAATATTCTAGAACATTAACAGAAAATATTCTTTAAATCCCAAATGCTGGGTAAATAAAGAAAATGCTAACTAAAATTAACTAAATTCAGGTCTACTCGTTTTTGCATATCGAGATTTGCAGTAACACAAAGCGCAACAGGGCATATTTTTACAATATATTTTCTTCTATTCAATGATACGCCACATGAATACGACCTGTCAAGCGGACGTATCGCACTAGACTGATCGATTTGCTTGGATTTGCTACTAAGGTGTAGCAAGTTATTGGAATGTCAGTGTGTGAGACTGCACTAGCAGACTCACGATGTCCGCGATTACGCGGAGCCCTAATCAAAATAATATTGTTCAATCGACAAAGTGAAAACACCTATTAGATACACTTACCATCACGTTGGTACCGGTGATGTGACGTAGTCCCTGGTTCCGTCTTATCTGGGTGGGGTGTAAGTATAACTGTGGTTTGTGTGGTGTATGTGTAGTTATGTGAGATTACGACGGTTCCATGGACGCCCACAGCGCGCACCGTCGACCCCAGGATCAAACCTTCAGATCCCACACGTGGCACCTTTCACCAATGTCCAACTGAATTTTATCCCGGTTTGCTCACCCAATCGGGGATATACGATAATCCAGCACTGAATTTAGGAATTTACCGGCGTTCAAATGACACAAAAGGCCGGACATAACCAACAAATCACTCGCGGTCAAGACCCAAAATGGCGAGAATTCTCAATTTTCACTCAATTATCAACAAAATATCAAACACCGATCAAGATGGTATCGGATTAACAATAACTCAAAGTTTTCAAACAATAATTACACGAAACAGCGTGTACCAAAATTACAAGCACGGAGCGACCATCTTTTCAACCAAAATTGCACTGACAAGCAAACGTCATCGCACTGATTCGCACAGACAACGAAACGTAATCTGTCAAACGTCAAAAGGTGCGTTCAGAACTTGGTGGATGAAACATCTACCCCCCCCGGACGGGCCGTCCCGTCCGCTAATCAATTGGCAGTCTTGACAAGGTTGCGACCGCTCTCTTCATAACCGATCCATCCACTAAAACCTCAGCAAAACGAGGTACCCCGTCGGTGCCAGCCACCAAATTGAGAATGCGCCCCCGGCGCCAATACAGAGGCTTAAGGTTGGCATCCTTAATAAGGACGAGGTCTCCTATCTTGGGCGGATGAGTTTTATCAGTCCACTTGACGCGCTGCTGGAGGATGTGCAGATACTCTAAGCTCCAACGCTTCCAAAAGCTCTGAGTGAGCTGTTGCACCAACTGAAACCGCGATAGCCGATTTTGGCTAACATCAACAAAAGGGTACTCAGGCAGAGCGACAAGTGGCTGTCCAATCAAGAAATGGCCCGGGGTTAGAGCCTCCAAATCGTTAGGGTCCGAAGAGAGCGGGCACAATGGACGCGAATTTAGTACCGCTTCAATGCGACAAAATGCCGTAGCTAATTCCTCAAAGGTGAGAACGGTGTCTCCCAACAATCTCCGCCAGAGTCCCTTTGCCGCTTTCACCGCGGCCTCAAAAATACCCCCCCAATGGGGGCAGGCTGGCGGGTCAAACAACCAAGTGAACCCTCGACGGGCCAATTTGTTACCAATGTCAACCTGGCTCTCATTAAGAAAGTCATACACTTCCTTCAAATAGTTACTTGTACCCTTGTAGTTGGTACCGCAATCAGACCTGATCAGAGAAGGTAACCCACGGCGAGACGTAAATCTATCCAAAGTTGCCACAAAGGCCTCCGTCGAGAGGGAGGATACCAGCTCCAAGTGCACTGCCTTAGTTGACAGGCAGACAAATACGCACAAATAAGCCTTGACAATTTTACTATTGCGAAGGGTAGACGTCTTTATCGAAAAGGGACCAGCAAAGTCCGTTCCTACGCCTGCAAAGGGCCTCGCCTCGTTGACACGATCAGCAGGCAAGTCTCCCATCTGGGGCTGCATCGTTGGGGCCTTAGTCCGATAGCACGGTATGCAACGGAAGACGATGCTACAAATGGTACGACGAGCCGACAAAATCCAAAACTCTCGCTGCAGAATGGCCAACAGCGCATTGCAACCGGCGTGCGAGTTCTTAATGTGACGATCAGTCACCAACAATTTAATCAAATGGCCCGCCTTGGGCAACAAAAGGGGGTGACGGACCCCATAAGGAAGGCTAGAGTGCCTCAACCGTCCTCCAACACGCAAAAGACCCGTTTCATCCAAAAAGGGGTTCAACTTACTAACGGCTCCCGACAACTTAACTCTACCGGACTTCAAGGTCTCGATCTCCTTCTCAAAGTGTACGGCCTGCACAGAGCGAACCCACAGGAGGAGTGACTCCTGTCGCTCTTGAGGAGAGAGAACCGGTGACAGGCGCTTGTCCCCTGGATTCCTAGCATTGTGACCAAAACGCCTGATCCACGAGGTAACGTTCAACAATTTGTCGAGGGAGCTGTATCGATTCAACAAAATATCCGGATCAAACGGAGGGTCCTTCGTCCCAACAGCGAGCACCTTAAGCCCGGGCAAAGGATCCGACATCAAAACTGGCGTTCGAGGCCAATCATCTTCGGGGCGAGTCAGCCAATCCGGTCCCCACCAAAGGGGGTGCACAATCAGGCGGGGGGCCATGCACCCACGTGAGGCTACGTCGCCGGGGTTCAAGTCTCCAGGCACGTGCCTCCAAATCAAAGGCGTTTCGGAATTTTGTATCTGTGACACTCGGTTCGCAACAAAGACCTCCAAGGAGTGGACGGACGTCTTCAACCAACACAAAATAATTTGACTGTCCGTCCAGGCGTAAGAATTCCGAATGTTCACAGATCCACCTAAAGTTTGAGCAACGTGATTCAAGAGACGCACAAGAAGCGCCGCCCCTGACAACTATAGCTTAGGGATGGTCAATGCCGTCCGGAGGGGGGCCACCTTGCAAGAGCAATCTGTGGCCAAGAGGCCATGATCAATGACAACTTCACCTGGCCTGTCGCGCTGACGGTGCGCAGATAAACAACAGCTGCATAACCGTGCGAAGATGCGTCACAAAACCCATGAAGGGTAGCAGTATAGTTCCCAGGGGGGAGGATAGCGCGTGGTAACGCGACCTCGTTGACCGCAGGAAGTGCGGATACAAATTGGAGCCAATCTTCCAAAAGGGTTTCCCGAAGTGGCTCATCCCAACCAAGTTCCGCGGTCCAAAGGCGCTGGAGAAAACATTTCGCCCAAAACAATACCGGGCATATCCAACCATTCGGGTCAAAGGTTCTCGCGACAGTAGACAATACCAGTCGTTTAGTCCAACTGTGTGGTGACTCCAAATCGACATCATACGTAAAGGTGTCTTGGACTGGTCGGTACTGAACGCCGAGAACGGCCAACATAGCAGGGTTGTCAGCATTTTCAAACAAATGAGGATCCTGCTTATGACCCTCTTCCACATCTTCCAACAGTGCTGGCGAGTTGGACACCCACTTACGCAACTCATAGCCAGCGGAATCCAAAATTTGAACCAACTCGTCACGCAACAGGATAGCTTCCTCAACCGTGGAAGCCCCAGTGCAGACGTCATCAACATACAAGTCCGTTTTCAAGATGGCGGACGCCCGAGGGAACCTCAAGCGTTCTCGGTCCGCGAGCTCCCAAAGCGAACGAATAGCAACAAAAGGGCTCGATCGAAGGCCGTACGTATTCGTGTTGAGCTCATAAACAACCATGGGGTCCCGGGGATTCTCTCGCCACAGGATCAACTGATAACGTCTGTCATCCCGGTGAATAACCGTTTGCCGGAACATCATTTTGATGTCAGCCACAAAGACTACTTGATGACGACGAAAAGATGTGATGACATCACAAAGGTCCCTCAACAATTTGAGGCCGGAGTGCAAGCAATCATTCAAAGAGACACCAGAGGAAGTCCGCGCAGACCCATCAAACACTGTGCGCAGCTTACCGGTGGATGCCTTGAGGACCGCGTGATGCGGCAGAAAGTAATGCTCAACTGAGCGCCAATCCAAATTTGACACCGACATGTGTCCCAAGTCTGCGTACTCACGCATGAAATCTAAATATTTCTGCCGCAGCACCGGATCCCTGGCCATACGGCGCTCCATCACCAACAATCTCTTCTCGGCCATAGGTCTGGACTCGCCGAGAGGTGGTCGAACTGCAACAAAAGGCAACCGTGTTACGAGCCGACCGGAACGGAGTCGGCCTGTGTTGTTCTGATAGAACAACTCGCACTCCTCATGTTCCGGGTTCAAGCGGGCCACTTGCGGTGGCTCCTCAACCTCCCAAAACCTCTGAACAGCGTCAGAGAGAGCGGAGCCACACGCCAACGCAAAATCAGGCTCAGGTGGAGGGGGAGCCTTCAACACTGGGCCCATCACCGCAAAGCCAAAGATGGTCGAGACAGCCACCAAACCGTTCGGCTGCAAGACTTTCATATTACCCAACAATATTCTCCCTAGTACATCGGAACCCAATATCAAATGAGTTGTATTAGGGGAATCAAACCGGCGGTCAGCCAAATCCAGGCCTGACGTCAACCGGACAATATCAGGCGACAGCTGACGTTGGGGATGACAGCCCAAGATACTCGTCAGAACAATGGCCGAAGGAAAAAACTTAGGGTCCAAACAACTCACAGGAGTGAGCCCAAATAAGGTTTGTCCCTCAACAGTCGGGATAGGTGTTTCGCCTATTCCATTAATCGTGCCTGAAAAGGCACGGACATCCAGGCTCACCCGACCCGCTAACCAAGACGACAAAAGGCAACCCTGGGCTCCCGTGTCCAAAATGGCACGGACCACAACAGAGTCCCCCGTGGGTCCCCAGACCCTGACCGATGCCGTTGGCAACAAAACCGTGTCGATCTGGGGAGGTACGTTAGCGGGACAGGCGCCAATTTCCTAGTAATGCCTGGGCGGCGACCGATCGCCGCATCCAGGCTGGGGTCTATCCCGATGAGGATAGTAGTCAAACTCCTCATCCGCGCGATGTCCCGAGCCGCGCGCCTACGCTGGAGGGGCATATCTCACTTGACGCCTGAGTGGCGGGGGGCGCGTCTCCAAACGGGGACGTTCCGCCAACGGAGGGGAGGGAAGGCGGTGCTGGTCTGGCCAACGTCGCCTACCAGCAGCTGCATAGTCGCCTTCACGAGGAGAGGTCAATCGGCGGTCGCGCGGCTCCCGATCAACTGGCGCGGGGGGTGGAGTGCGGCGGTCAAAGTTGCAGGCCCCTCCTCAAATCTGATCCGGCGAGCGAGAAGCCCGGTGCTCATCTCAATCATACCCCCCCCCTGCGCGAACCCCCATCAGAGGCTGGTCTGACAGAGCGGTTCGCGTTGGCGCACAAAACTTCAAGATGTGAGCCCCTACAAATTGAACAAGGGCGGGGGTTGGGGCAATCCCGATGAAAATGATTCCCCAAACACGAAAAGCACAGACGGCGTGCATTGGCAACTCGGCGGCGGGCACTCACGTGCAACTCCAAGAAGGCCGCGCAAGTTGGTACGCTATGTCCCGTGGCCTTACAATAGCCGCAAACAAGATTACTCTGGGTGCCACCAAAACGGGGGGCAGGGCGGCTATCACCAGGCCCGACAGTCCTAGTCCGTCCCTGGGCCCTCGGCCGAGAGGGCGGTTGGCTTGACCCCGTGGCACCACGGGCGTTGTCGAGGAAACGACACTCATCCTCCAAAAATTTGACGAGGTCCTCAAAGGGGGGAAGATGGGTGGCACTATCCCCACCATACTTCTGCTCAAAACGGGACCTCAAATCTGAAGGAAGCCGCTGCAACACTAAGTGTACCAAAAAATAGGACCAATAGTCCACCGGCAACTCCAATCGTTTCAAGGCGTTGGTTGCTGCGAGCAACGGATTCAAAAGGTCAGCACGCAACGCTGACATTCTGGTGATGGCCGGCAATCCCAAGATCTGGTCAATATGGACATCAGCCAGGCAACGTTTGTTCTGGTACCGTCGGGCTAGAAGTTCCAGAGCAGTGGGATAGGCCGAGTCGGTCACCGGCAAGTGCTGCACCAAGGCTCGAGCCTCACCTCCTAGGGCTGACAACAAATAAGCCAACTTCTGGGCCGGTCGGAGGTCAGAGCGCGAATCAACCAAACTGTCAAATAGGTTCCTGAAGCTTAACCAATGGTCCAAGTGACCGTCAAAATGTGGCAGCTCCAGGGTAGGCAGTCTACCCAAAAGTCCAGGGCCTGCAACAACAGAGGTCTCTGTTTTGACCTGGGCAGGGTCCCGACTCTTCAAAATTTCCCTGGCGCGCATACTTATTATGTCACCCAGGTTCAACATCTGGTCATAATCCGCAACAACCTTATCACGGGCTGCTTGACCCAATGTTTCCAGGTCCAAGTCCAAAATCACTTCATTGAAGCGAGCAAACAAAGTGTCAACCGCACTCAATCTCGCATTCAACTGCTCATACCGGGCAAGCGTGGCCTCTTCCAGGTCTCTACGCTCAGCGGTCGCAGCAGCTGAGGCAAACCATCTTAGCTGTGAGGTCAATCCACCAATGGCTTGGTTTACAGCTTTCAATGAAGCCATTGGGACAAATATCAAATAAACAAATTAAATTCAATTAAATAATCAACAGGAATAATTTTCCCGGACCCAACTACAATTTAAACCAAATAATAAAACTTAGTTTGAATTATTACAAGTTCAAATCCGACCCTGTACAAGCAATACCTTGTTTATACAATAGCAAATTAAAGTACAAACCACAAGGGACACTACATATCATAATATATTATGTCAAACAATCTATGTTAATTTGAGTCAGGCTGACGGCAACAAATCAGACTTCTCAATACTTTTAACTCGACAATAAGTGGAGAATTTAACAATTAAACCACGCTCTGCTACCAGTTGTGTGTGACTGCACTAGCAGACTCACGATGTCCGCGATTACGCGGAGCCCTAATCAAAATAATATTGTTCAATCGACAAAGTGAAAACACCTATTAGATACACTTACCATCACGTTGGTACCGGTGATGTGACGTAGTCCCTGGTTCCGTCTTATCTGGGTGGGGTGTAAGTATAACTGTGGTTTGTGTGGTGTATGTGTAGTTATGTGAGATTACGACGGTTCCATGGACGCCCACAGCGCGCACCGTCGACCCCAGGATCAAACCTTCAGATCCCACACGTGGCACCTTTCACCAATGTCCAACTGAATTTTATCCCGGTTTGCTCACCCAATCGGGGATATACGATAATCCAGCACTGAATTTAGGAATTTACCGGCGTTCAAATGACACAAAAGGCCGGACATAACCAACAAATCACTCGCGGTCAAGACCCAAAATGGCGAGAATTCTCAATTTTCACTCAATTATCAACAAAATATCAAACACCGATCAAGATGGTATCGGATTAACAATAACTCAAAGTTTTCAAACAATAATTACACGAAACAGCGTGTACCAAAATTACAAGCACGGAGCGACCATCTTTTCAACCAAAATTGCACTGACAAGCAAACGTCATCGCACTGATTCGCACAGACAACGAAACGTAATCTGTCAAACGTCAAAAGGTGCGTTCAGAACTTGGTGGATGAAACAGTCAGTTTCTTCGTTTTGTCCCGTCTTTAGCTAGTAATATATTTGAATGTCTTCGATGCTAGTATAATAGTGTTTTGAAACCATAATACAACTAATTTTACTCGATAAAAATAAATCACGAACTTATATCTAAAAAAATATTTTAACCATACCAAAATACATGCGATCATTCTGATTTTTTGGCAAATAATTCTACAAGCAACGTGTTAGCATGATAGTGTTTTATTAATGAAAAAAATAAATCATGTCAATAAAAGATAAATCATGTAAATAAAAAAAAAAGAAAATAAATTATGTCAATTAAAAAAAAAATCACAAATAAAAAAAAGATGTCGATAAAAAAAACAAGTAAAAAAAAAAAACATGTAAATTAAAAAAAGTTAATAAATTATGTCAAAAAAAAATCAGTTGCTAATTTAGGTTCTGTAGTCGCCCAAAGCTACATCCGGTTAGACTGGAAGTCGACCCCAACACAGGTTAAGCAGATGATGACTATTTTTTTTAAATAATATAATATCACCTAATCTTACCAAATTAGATCAAATACCGATCAAACAAACAGAAGCAATAGAAGTCACTTATCTAAAAAGATTAGAAACAATACAAAATTCGGTGCCTGTTGTAAACATTGATACCGCATCATCCTCAACGGTAGGTATATTCTTTACCTGGCAAAGCACAGATTATTATCTCCATGTCAACTAGTAGCCAGCCTGAGAGCAGCGGTGGCTTAGTAGTGGCGGCCCCGACGTACAAACAATAAGTCGTGGGTTCGAACACAGGCAGGCGCATTACTTTGTGTAATTTATTTCATCACCACTGCTCTCAAAATGGTGAAGGAAACCATCGTGAGGAAACCGGCATATCCTAGAACCAAAAAATTCGAAGACCTGTGACATCTACCAATCCGCACTGGGCTCGCGTGGTGGATTATATAATATAGCCCATTCCCTCTCATTGAAAGAAAGTCCCAGCAGTGCGAACATTAATAGGCTGATGATAATGATGATGAACTAGTAGCCACAGTGTACCTGCGCCTGAGCAAAGTTCAAGCACCA
Organism: Xestia xanthographa; assembly: GCA_905147715.2. Classification (NCBI taxonomy): domain Eukaryota; kingdom Metazoa; phylum Arthropoda; class Insecta; order Lepidoptera; family Noctuidae; genus Xestia; species Xestia xanthographa. The sequence continues at coordinate 21,388,130 of LR990652.1, forward strand.
TGCTAAGTAGACCATGACTGTCACTGATATTGTTTTAAGGGTGTTTTTTTATTGTAAAATTATAGTACATTTTGATTCAAGTGGAGAAAGTTTGTTATTGCATTCGAGGCGGAATTATAAGGCGGAGTTTTTGAGCCGAGAACTGCAATAACAAATGTCTACGTGTATCAAACGACGTTTTTCAATACACTTTTGATGAAATAAAATAAAATATAACGAAAAATATTTTTATCACGAACTATCGGACTTCCCGCGGTTTCACCCGCGTAGTTCCCGTTCCCGTAGGAGTACGGGAATAAAATATAGCCTATGTTACTCATGGATAATGTAGCTTTCGAATGGTGAAAGATTTTTTTAAATCGGTCCAGTAGTTTTTGAGCCTATTCATTACAAACAAACAAACAAACAAACAAAGTTTTCCTCTTTATAATATTAGTATAGATATAGACTAAGAAACTATGATTTTAATTTTCTTTTTTTTTCGCGCTCTTCTTTCACCAGGTTGAAGGAGAGGCAAAGGTATGAAGCCGTTAAACAGCCTAATATCAAAAATAAATTTATTTTATATTTTTGAATTCAGAACACAAATAAATGTTAATTTGTGTATAAAAATAACTATTAGTTTTTAATAATCATGTTTATCTATGATATTCTATTTATAAACCCAATTTTAATATTCAAAAAATATTTATGCCGTAAAGATGCGTAGTGCTTTGCCGAAATTAAAAAAAAACATTCACCTCAGACTATATTTTGAACTAAGTATAGGTATAGTTATATGTGGCAATTTTCATTCCCGCACACGTGCGGGAAAATCTCAAACACCAAGCAACCTGGGGTACAGGCATGTAGATGATTATAATAAACTACCTAGCTAAAATAATGGTAAACAAAATAACAAAGCGAGAACCTAAACTTTTTTTTATAAGCAGTTGTCAGCGCTTTTAGAAAACTATACGTAGGTACAAGTAGGTACAGTAACAGTCAGAAGTCGACTGCCAATCTCGCAACACAATGGCAAAGCAATATTGGTGGTACTTATGACCTTCTTCTTAAATAATAATATGCGTATGTGTGTATAGGCGCCGCCGCCCGTATAGCGCAAACGATAATGTGCATTGCGGTGGATTTGGAATTTTGACCTTTGACTGTACATAAGTTGTGATCAGCGAATTCACACGATGTTGCGGTCCCTTTTAGGCCTCATTCACGAAGTCAGCGGTGGCGGCGTGGTAGCGGCGGCGGCGGTGGCGGCGCGGGCGCGGTACGGGCGCGAGGCGTTCCAATGCATACATTTAAAAATGGAACTGTTCACGAAGTCAGCAGCGCGGCGGCGCGCGGCGGGGCGGGCAGCGGGCATTGAGCGGCGTACGAGCGGCGAGCGGCAAATGAGCGGTGCCCTCGAGACTGCATTGACGTAGTGTTGTGCAGAATTATCGACCAAAATTTCAAAATTCCCACCGACGACGTGTTGGAGCAATTAAGGCTAGGTGGCCCCGAATTTAAGTTTTTTTAAACAATCTGAGACAAAGAATATAGTGTTTTAAATTTAAAAAAATATATATATGTATTAGTTAAGGATCTTGTCTAGTCAAAATCGCATTCAGTTGCAAGACCTGATGAACTTCACTCGATAGAAAAAAATCGCAAAGTGGCCCCTTTTTATAACGTTTTTTTTTCAATATTATGACTATATTACTGATTTTTACCATTTAATTTTTGTACTATATTAAAGAAACTAATTAGTTATAGACAAATTCGCAGAGTTTGACTTGATAAAATGATTTTCTTAATTACTACGATTAAATATGAATTAAAAGCGCCCGCGGCGGCTCCGACAGGCCCGTTCAGTCGCGTGCTGGCGCTTAGGGACGACGGACCTGTGTCAGTTTTTTCCGCGACAACTTCGCGCACCTTATCATCTGTTTTTGAGAGTTTTTTTGTTAGTTATAATGGGCAATAAACAACGCAGGCAAAAAAAGTCATGTAAAGCAATAAAAGAATCAAATATGTAGAAACACAGTATAAAAATATCAGTACTACTAGAAAACGCTAAGATTTTTGATAAAATTAAATCATATTTTGTCTAGGTATAAGTATCGATATCTCAGCCTGGCGTTTGCAAACGAAAAGTAAATACTAATACTATATCTACCTATCAATTTCATCTGTGAAATAGGTACTTCATTTACTTTTTGTTATAGGTCAGTGGGGCAGCCTCAAGAATTGCAACCGGCAATTTTAAGATGACTAAAGTACTATCGAGGACACTCCCGCCTGACCACCACTAAGCTAATTTTTGCTTGCACTCGCAACATAGAAACGCTCCGACCCGTTGACTTTGTATACAAATAATGAATGAAAAGATACCGAATCGGCCCAGCGCATTGATGACGCACGCCAAACGAGAGTTATTGTTATTCTGCGCGGCAAAGTTGACGTTTTCCTAATACGCCCAAACTTTAAGGGGGCGGGACTCGGCGCCTCTGCATGTTTTATGCGAAAAAAAATTAAAATGTTCAGACGGAAAAGACCACGATAGTACATGAAAATATTTAAAACTAGCTGTGCCCGGCATGCGTTGCAATGCGCCTTTTCCTACTACCTACCTACCGACTACCGACCGCCTACCTACCTACCTACCTACGTACTACCTACCATCTACCTACTACCTACCATCTACCTACTTCCTATCTACTACCTACAGTACCTACCTGCCCACTCCCTACTATGTACCTACCAACCACCTACCTACTGCCTACCCCCTTTTTTATCTTCTATACAAACCTTGACCTATTGTTGAGTTTTAGCGAGACTAACGAACAGTAATTAATTTTATTTTTATATTATTATATAGATTTCTTTTATAAATTTGTTTTATTTGACACCCTAGGTTCTTTTTATGCAAATCTATCTTTGAAGTAAACAACCGTAGTTGAAATTGAAATACTTTCCTAAAATATAATTATTTTGAAAAAAAAAAAACAATAATACAAAAACATAAACAAATCAAAATTTTATCTTTACAGTTCTCAAACCTGCGAACGTGCTGTTTATTTTCAATTAATTATTCCAACTGCCCAATTATGACTACCTATTTTATATTCTAATATTTTATAGACAATTATTTTATATCGAAGCTCTAATTTATCGCTACTACGAGTAACAAATTTTGATCATAAAAAAATATTTCATAAAAGTCAAGTAATATTACATAACCTACTGCATATTTCTATACTGTGTCGCCGCGCGGAGTCATGAGAGTTCTCTGACGCGCTGTGTCCACGCGAAGTATTTCGCGCGTAGCCTACAGCGCCAAATGCCTACTTTTGCAAAACTACCTAGCCTTAATATGTATGATTTTAGATTTGTAAAAAATTGTAATGAAGGATTCTAAATCGCACTTGACAGCTTCAAGAATATAATCAACGGTCATTCTCCAGTTAGGCGTTCTTCACCTAATTACCGTACCTTTTTTATTTTTCACTGATTTGACATTAAACACATTAGAATATGAAACACATCAAAGATAAGAATTCAATAGTTTATGAGGCATTTAAATATTAGTAGTGGTTTTCTAGATAATTAGACTTAAAAAAAATATGGGTATGGTAATTAGTTAAGTTGAATATTTGATGCAACGGTAATTAGAAAATATCACCAATTCCATGTAAAATATTAAAAATAATCATATCACTTATTCGACATGCATTAATCGTTTGTACATAATCATAATAAAATAATAGCATTAGAATTAACAATGTACCATGAGGTACATTGTTAATTCTAATGCTCCATCCAATCGTAAAAAAAGACACTTTATCACAACTATCGTTTATTAAAAATTAGACACTTTCAATGAAAATCAGCTAAAAACAAACTAAAAAAATATTATGTCTTAATTGGTAATCTTTTAAAGGTAAGTAGGATGGAACTTATAGGACTAATATTCTTAATTATCTTGGATAATAAGGATAGATCTAGCTTAAAGCTACTCACAGCTCTTTTAGAATTTGCGTACATTAGTATCACTGAGAACTTATATTCTATTAATCAACATAATTATACCGACTAGTATGTCATACAGTTGAATCAGTCTTGTTTTATAGTAATTTTCTATTCAAAAATAACAAATAATCTACGATATTTAAAAAATAGTTTCATCAGAATCAGATACATCGAAAAATGAAACTCTAGTCTTCTTATCCTCAATACTATTATTTGGAACATTTGTCATTGTTTTGAAGGAAGGCATTGTAAGACTAAAATCTACAGGAGAGACAGGAGCCCAAAAACTGTCAGTGTCAGATAAATTTAAGGTACTTTCAGCCTTTTCGAACTTCTCTCTTTTAACCATATCATGTTTGGAAATAAGAGATTTCGAAGACCCGGGAAATACATAAGCGGGCTTCACTAGCCGATTAGATAAAATTTTAAGTTTATCTGAAGATTTCTTAGCACCAATAGACCGTGATGTGTCGCAACTATATTTGTTTTCGGATGGTGCAGACAAAATTAATCTGGCAGGCGGGGAAAGTTCAGGGTCTTCTGCCTTTTCTAGATTCAAAAAGTAAAATCCATGATGTCTACCATGTTTACATTCAGTTGCTTCATACATACATTGTTGCGTATTACAGCTTAACTTTCGCATTGCAAGTAGGTTCGGTTTTGATGAATTCCAAACGACTTGATGGACTTTCATTGTGCCCTTATACTCCCGTATCTCTTTAGGGATCAGAAGATCCTTTTGAAGAATATCTGCTTCTTCTACTATATCTGTAATGACTCCCTTGACATTGGCTCTCAATTTTTCAGAAAGAGTTTCAATATCGACAATATCGCATCCCTGAGCTACGATTCTATCTGCAGTTCTTTTTATCGTTGCGCCTACGCCATCTGCTGAGCTTTTGCCATGACCACTCTCTGTATAGTTCCAGCCAACCACTCTTAGATTAGGAAAGTGCCACTGAAGTTGAGAGATGACATAAAACATTTTTTTATTTCGATATTGGCCAGTCGGAGAATCTGATATGAAATGGATGACATTTACATGAGGAGCTTCATTTTCAATGAAATTTAAGATAGGTATGAGATGACTCCAAACTGCAACTGCGTCATGTCTGAGTGAAGGACTCAACGTGCAAAACGACTGAGTCTGCAATACTCCACTTTTCTTGAAATGAATAACAGACGTGTGCAGTGTAATTTGCTTCCGGCTGCCACCAAAATGGAATGATTGGATTTCATTTGTGTATTTTGTATTATAGTTCTCACTAAAATCAACGTGGATTATACAGTCATTTTCAGATAAATTTTGTTTTAAATGTTTAATGTAATTATTTTGAGAAACTTTATTAGCACAATGGTTCATGTATGGTAGCAGCAACTGTTCAAACTTCTGGATGACTTCTTTAGGGTTAGCTGTAATTTTCTCCTTGAGCGTTTGATTTGAAGTTTTCTCTTTCCCATCTTTAGTGTAAGTTACCCGTTTTGTTATCCAATGGTAGTAAAACACCTGCTTTGAATTATCAAATTCTTTATAGTGAATATTCTTATTCGCGCAATCTATACATTTTCTTGAAAGACACTCAATACTTTCTGAAACACAGCATAATGATGACAGAACTTTGTGAGCGGAGCTTTGGTCTATAATGTCAAATCTTTAGAGTGACGCTATTATCAAGTCCATATTAGTGTGGGTCTTACACATGCATGTCTCTCTTGCTCGTGAATCAGGAATCACGACCCAAAATGGTCGCATCTTGCAAAATGTCGAGTAGCTGATTTTATAGGTGTGTAACTCAAGAAATTTAGAGTGAAGATTTAATAAAGTGTCTGTCAAGAAACGTTTTTGCTTTTTTATTGTTTTTCTTGAAATGTATTCTCTCTTGCCAGGACAAATGCGACTATTCTCGTCTTGTTCTAGAAAAGTTTGGACGTCTTGTTTAATTTTCTCTATATTAGTCTCCTTATTATTATTATGTAAATACTTTGGTTCGTTTTCCTTCTCGTGGCTTTGCTTTGGTTTTGCATGTAGCGTGTTTTTATATTTCAGCCTTAAAGCTTGCTTCCTATACTTTTCTTTTGCTCTTTTTAACTCCTCAATTTTTTTCCGCATATAGAACATTTCTTTATTTGATTTATATACATGTCTTCTTAATAACAACAAGGGTGAGATTTTTTTACGTTTCGGTTTCTTGACAGTTATTTTGGAAGATAGTGAAGTTGGTGTTGAACACAAGGAAGACGCTCGTTCCATACTTGTATCTTTATTTTCTGTCGATTGCTCAATATTGCCTAATAATAACAAAGTATCAGTAGAAGACGATGAGAGAGCACTAGATGGACGTGGAGTTGATGTGACTAAGGTAGGTATGGAATTTAGTATCTTCTTCAAGGGAACTTCTATTTTTTTTAAAGAAGTCGATTGTAGACAAATCTCTTTTTGCTGATTAACTTCTTCTTTTGAGTTGGGGTTTTCAGGAAATGTTTGTAAAGATACAGTTTTAGAGTAATTTTTTGAGCGCAGCGAGTATGACGAATCATTAAGATGTAATGGTGTTGACAGAGTTTCAAGAGGATCTATTATATTGTTATCAAGCATTTATCTAGATCTACGACTACTTCTTCCTCAATTGTTTCTAATTTTCCCTTTTCCTTTTGTCTTTTATAGTAAGCTCTGAAATTTTCCCTATTCCTTTTTTGAGTTCTCTTTCGGTTTTTCGGTGACATTTCGCAGATAGGAAGTATTTTTTTATCTCTTTTTCTTTTATTATACCTTTCTTTCTCTTTTTCTTTTGATTGTTTATACAAAACAGGGTCATTTTTAATTCGTTCTCGGCGTTGTCTTGCGGCTAGCCTTCTCTTTTCTTTAACTTCCTCTTTGGGCTTTTTGGGTTTTCCCATCCTACAAATTAAATAACTTGATAAATGGTCAGAATATAGTATAAACGTATTTACGGACAATGATAATAATATTCTATGAAAACTTTATATTAATAGGTACGACGCAACGACGTCGCGGCTACAGTTAGTAAACAAGTATTAATTTTTCATACAACGGTAATTATTAACACATGGTAATTAGTATACGGTAATTAGAAAACGATAGACTTTCTTCAAAATTTCGAAAACCAACACAGTATGCAAATACTGGCTTATCACAACGTACGCAGGCCAAAGTACTGTTCTATTTACATTATCAACTAGGGTCTAAATTGAAAAGGAAAGTATTTACATCAGAACAACGGTAATTAGAAAAGTTTTTAACCAAGGCTACGGTAATTATATACTCACGTGCTTCGTTGGCGGTACACTAGCGTAAGAGACGTGCAACTGCTGATGGGCCGCGGCACACACTGAGGAGAGCCGACGAGTGCGGTAGTGATGTGCCAAATACCGTTATTTAGGGATGTGCACCCGAGAACAGAAAATGTCACGGCAATTATATTTTTCGATCGGACATGCGGTTATTTAATGATAATTATTTACAGACTGGTTCTATTGAGTCGATATTTTGTGATGCGATACACGTTGCTTAATATCGTTTAAAACGTTGAATGGATCAAAGTAAATCCCAACGTTTTAGAAATTACAAGCAAGTTTTAACATTAAGTTGGTGTGCGGACACGTCACGGTAATTAGAGAATAGAGGTTCTTTGAACAGAGGTTAAATTATTTTGTCTTAACTAATTAAAAACATAACCCAATATTTTGTTTACAGCTAGATTATGATGCTAACTAACATATAAAAAAAAACCGTGATTGAATTTGATAATATTACGGATTATGTAAGCCCGGACAAGTAAAAACTTGCAACCGGAGAATGGCCGTCAAATGTTTCTGTACTTATTCTGGTATAGTCAAAGAATTTATCGGGATATTGCCTCTGTTCTGCTTCCTCGCCCGTTTGTAGGAATTTATATCTTCTTTTGCCCACAATAAATCCAACTTTAGGAAGGAATTAGAATCAAAAAGATGTTGTCGTTGCTGTTTAGATATTTCGTTCGCGAATAAAGATATCAATTTCTCGTAACACAACACTACGCCGCTCTAGCGCCGCGCGATCTGCCCGCTGACTTCATGAACACTACAGCGCCCGCCGCTCCGCTGCCCGCGCCGCGCCCGCGCCCGCGCCGCCGCCGCCACCGCGCCGCCGCCGCCGACTTCGTGAATGACGCCTTAAAAAGCACACGTACGTATCAGAAAGACGAAAAATGTAAAATTAAAATCCTTTAAATCTGTCTTCTATTCCAGTTTTTAATACCAATTATTGTACAGTGCCGGTTTTAGCACTACCAGCGCCCTGGGCGAGATTTCTAGCGCGCCCCCTAACTGCAATTTCAAATCCATACGATAAAAAACCGGCCAAGAGCGAGTCGGACTCGCGCACCGAGGGTTCCGTACAAACTTTTTTAAGGACGAACTTAAGAGGGCCCTTCCCGGCCCGTCTATTGTCAACGCAAGCATGGTCGAAAAAGCTTGTTGTTTCATCCAGAGCCACGGCGGGCGGTGGTATTCTTTCAACTCCCCTGTCTTACCTAGCCCCGACCCCGCACTACTCGTCTCCCGCGCACCTCATACCGCCTAACGCGAGGACATTGAACGAAAAATAGTGTTCGAAAACTAATAAAACTTGTTCCAGAAAATACGTGTTTTTGAGTCTTAGAAGTTTGAGAAATAAATATGTCACTTAGAATCTCCACTGCATTTGCAAGGCTTTTATCAGGATATTTTCTTTACTTTTACAATTTATGAGTACCTACGTCATGAACGGCCAAAGTTGAGGTAAAATTTGTGCAAAACAGCAACTTTTGGAGGCTTATACTGAATTTGTTTCTATTTTTTTTTTTTTTTGCTTTGATAGAAGCCTAAATATAGTGCACAAGATACCTATCAGCGCAAAAAAATTAAAGATATATTTGTAACAACGGCATTGTATTGTATTGTAGATAACAGGCTGGTGTCCGCAACTCCACGTCAAAGCGCGTATTTTGCGTGCGGCTGGGAAACTATTCGATCCATCCCAATTCCCCGAGAAACGCCCCAATGTTGCTGACTTTCTCGCGGAGAGTACCTGGGTTACCAAAGTACTTTGCCCTGTATGTTGCAACCATTGTAACAACGGCATAATCGCGCACGAGCGTTTGCCAAAATTCTCGCGAAAAGTATGGTGGGTTGGCCGGTCTTAACTTTGATGTTCGATCCCATGAAACGACTACTGCACCAACCGCAAATAATAAGTTTGTAATAGTAAAATCGCTTTTTTGTTGTTATTAATCTACATATTTACGGTTTTTTAATTTTTCCCTTTACATGTGCTGTAAGACATTGCTACTCGCCAAATGTTGTGATTCTAGGTCAACGGGAACTACCATATAGGTTTTCGACCCAAAACCTATAGGGTACTTCCGGTTGACCTAGAACTGTCAATTTTGCTTAAAAGCAAGGTCTTACAGCACAAGTAAAGGGAAAATTCCGAAAAATAAAAAAGTTGAAAATTAAGGTAAATTTTGGTAAGTACTTACAAGTTTTCGCGAAAATCTAAATTTGCTCATATTATCGTTTTATTATGTTGACTCAGGACCTTGATTTTTATAGACCTAATAGGGACTATAAACTTCGGTATCTGGTATAAATTTCAACTTGCTAGGTCCACCCATTCCTGAGAAAATCGGTGGTGATAGACGGACAGACGGACAAGAAAGTGATCTTATATGGGTTCCTTTTTTTGTCTTAAAGACTCCGAGTACTCATTTAACTGTTCAAATCTTTCATAGACTGAAATTAATGTAGTGTCCAAAAGACTGTTGAAAAAATCAACCAATGTTCTTGTGTGCATATGCGCCCTGGGGCCCAATTCTGTAAAATTACCAACTTGTCAATAGTGTGTCGGTAGTGTGTAAGTAGGGTCTCAATAGGCTAATCATTGACATTTGGTATTCTACAATGATATTATATAGTAAAAAGAGGTAGATATCGCACTAGCACGCACAAATTGTTGAGGACAAAGTGACACAATTGTTGCACTTTGATAGCTAGCTATCTCTTTCTATCTTATACGTTCCGTATTATCTATCGCTGTCGTAGTTTTAAATTACTCGCAACGATATCTGAACGCCATTCAGTATGAACATGGCGTATCTTCTTTAAAATATCATTGGTATTCTACAAATTATCTATGGTCATTGACTTGTCACTGTAGTGCCATTGAAATGCCATAGAAGACTATTTATAATAATTGGTATTCTGCTCCACTATAATGTGTCAATGTCATCATGATGGCCAAAGTTACGGTACTCTGTAAGTATCATACGTGTATTTGAAAGTTGTGTCTATCGTGTTTGAAAAGTGTTTTGGCCATCGAACCGCCATTGTGAAGCCATCGAACAACGAAAACACTGAAATAGTACATTACGATATTAGTGAGTTAAGATGGTTATAACATGCAAGGCGGAATTTCAGCCCGAGCCGAAGGCGAGGGCGTAATTGAGCCGAGCATGTTATGACCAATACGCACGTATATCGTACGACGTTTTTTAACACATTTGCGAGGAAACAGAAAAAAAAAACATTTCACAATACAAGTACAAAGAAAAGAAAATTTGAGAAAAATGGCGCGAGGATTATTTTCTGCCGTGGCTGCGTGAAAATGTTGGCAAAGACGCTAGAGCATGCAGCCAAGTTTGTAAATTACCGAATAAACTGTTTTTTTTTTTTTTTTATATATAAACTCAATCTGTGAATGCATACTGTTGCTTTCCCGCCATTTTAACAGCGCGCTAGCGCTGCCTACTGACTGGCGCCGCGCGGCGATTAGTTTGAAATTTGAATAGCACAGCGCGCTGCTCACTAGCTGGAGTCGTGCGGCGGCGATCAGTTCCATATTTGAAATGGCAAATAATACTGTTATGGAATTTGTATGGACTATAACTTAACTATTTGCTTTGGTAACACACGCGTTTTTTATGACCCGCTTTACATATTTAAAACCGGTGGAATTACATCAGCTTTACAAGCAAGGGTGTTAAA